>JAJEJO010000134.1:650373-778565 GCA_020662805.1 Glaucomys volans
TTTTTTTTTTCGGTTAAATTTTCATGGTGCTGGGATCAAACTCTGGGCTTCATGCATGGAAAGCATGTGCTCTGCTACTAAGCTAACACCTCCAACCCAGATTCACTGTTTTTTTTTTTTGGGGGGGGGTACTGGCAATTTAACACTGAGCTATATCCCCAGTCTGTTTGGAGATAGGGACTTGCTAAGTTGCCCAGGCTGGCTTCCTACTTGTGATCTTCCTGCCTCAGCCTCCTGAGTTGCTGGGATTAAATGTATACTCCACCATGCCTGACTAGTGTGTGCTTACTTACTTTATTAAGTATAGCTAACATAACGCCTTAACTTTTGATCTTCGTGCCTTAGCCTCCTCAGTTGCTGGGATTACAGCCATGTGCTACTTTGTCAGGCCCAATTTAAATTTTGATCTTTTGATCTTTGTAAATACCTTAGACAGGCATTTCCTACCTTATAGAATTATTTACTACAAAGTATTTCTCCTTTATATATTAAGGGGTTCATCATCATTGTTGTCTCCGCCACCCCTTGCTGGGGATTGAACCAGGGTCTTGAGCTTGCTAGTCAAAGTGCTCTACCACTGAGCTACTCTTCCCCCAGGCCTCCTTTAAGCACTCTTTTTCTTTAACACAATACCTTTCTTTTACTTATTTTTGTGTGGTGCTATAGATCAAACTCAGTGCCTCACACGTGCTAGTCAAGCACTCTACCACTAAGCTATAATTCCAGCCCCCTAGCCCTCCTCTAAATAACATGACCCCATTTTTCCAACATACCATAATAGTTTCCGTACCATTTTTCTAGTGTTCTATAGTTCTTGTCATCTGTCATTAATCGTAAAGCCAATGCTCCATACTTTGGGTTTGGGTTTTTGTTATGGTGAAACCTCACTTTTGCTACCAGTTTCTGTATTAGTTTTGTTTTTTTGCAGTACTGGGATTGAACCCTGGGTGCTCTACCACTGAGCTACATCCCCATTTCTTTTTGCTTTTTATTTTGAGACAAGGTCTCACTAAGTTACCCATGGTAGCCTTGAATTAGTGATCCTAATGCCTCGATCTCTCAAATAGCTGGGAGTACAGGCATGCACCACCATTCCTGGTCCAAAATACTTTCCAAATAAAATGAAATCTAAAGGATTGCGGATATGACTCAATGGTAGAGGGCCCCTGGGTTCAATCCCTAGTTCCACAAAAGAAAACGAAAAGGAAAATCACTGGCAGGAGTGTGAGGCAAGGAGATTAATTGGAACATTTTAGCAGTTATTCAGACCTTAAAAACATAAAATTGGGCTGGGGATATAGCTCAGTTGGTAGAGTGCTTGCCTCGCAAGCAGAAGGCCCTGGGTTCAATCCCCAGCACCACAAAAACAAACAAACAAACATAAAATTGGCAAATTCTAGATATTTAAGACCTAGTATCTATAAGAATTGGTGGTAGATTTGTTGGAAGTAGGAAGTGAGGGGGAAAAATAAAAATAAGTAGTTCATATCTGGACTTTATTTCTGTAGTATTTAGTGTGTACCTTTGTGTTATTATCATCTTCTGTCAGGGGCATATTGTAGATATGGAAGGAAGGAAACAAACTATCTCTTCTAATAGAGCTTACATTTTGGGAGTATGAGAAATAAACTATGTTTATATGATGGTGGTAATTTCATTAGCCAAAACAGATCCTGGAAGTGGCATGGGAACAATTTAGAGTCATCAGTGAAATGCTTGCGTAGACAAAATCATTTGAAAACACACCTGAAGAAGGTAAATTTAGCTAAGGCCAAAAACCACAAGAAACCTCCCTTTACCCCCTTTTTTTGATTTTGAGACCAGGTCTGGCCAAGTTGCTGATGGTCTCACTAAGTAACTGAGACTGACCTTGAACTTGTGATCTTCCTGCCTCAGACTTCTAAGTCTCTGAGTGTACGTCATGTGTGTGCAGCATGCCTGGCAAGGTCTGCTATATTTAAGGAATAGCAGGAAGGAGAAGTGTTGGAGAGAAGGGAAGTTTCAGAGGAAGACTAGTGAGAGATGAGATCAGAGGGGAGTAATGGATATTGGAGGTGTGTTGATGTAAGGCACTGTAGGATATCAGAACAGTTTTTTCCCTAGTAATTAATAATTTCAGTAGATGGGTCTTTTAAAACATTCTCATTGCATACTGTACTTGACGATGATGATGATTTTATTTTAATTTTTTAGTACCAGAGGTGGAACCCAGGGGTGCTTAACTACTGAGCCACATCTCCAGTCCTTTTTATTATTTGGGACAGGGTCTTGCTAAGTTGCTTAGGACCTCACTAAATTGCTGAGGCAGGCCTTGAACTTGTGATCTTCCTGCCTTAGACTCCCAGGTCGCTTGGATTATAGGCATGCACCACTAGACATGGCTGTATTTGATTTTTGTTATAGCACTTTCCACAACTGTAATTAAATAATTGTGTGCTCAGCATAGCACTGTTTCATGAAGGAATAACCCTTGATTTCACTTGGTGGCATAATATGTAGTACATACCCATCTGAATATAATATTAAAAGTTATTGCAGGCCGGGCATGGCGGTGCACGCCTGTAATCCAAGCGACTCGGGAGGCTGAGGCAGGAGGATGGCGAGTTCAAAGCCAGCCTCAGCAATTTAGCGAGGCCCTAAGCAACTCAGTGAGACCCTGTCTCTAAATAAAAATACAAAATAGAGCTGGGGATGTGGTTCAGTGGCCGAGTGCCCCTGAGTTCAATTCCTGGTCCAAAAAAAAAAAAAAAAAAAAAAAAAGTTATTGTGGGTTTGTGTTTATTTTTGATTTTATTTTTTTGGTATTAGGATTTGAACCCAGGAGCGCTTGACCTCTGAGCTATATCCCCAGACCTTTCCCTGCCTTTATTTATTTATTTATTTATTTATTTATCTATTTATTTTGAGGCAGGGCCTTGCTAATTTGTTGATGCTCACCTCAAACTTGGGATCCTCCTGTTTCAGTCTCCTGAGTCACTGGGGTTTGTTTTTGTTTTGTGGAGTTAGGCTTATGTTTGGTATATTGTTTGTGCATTATGCAGCACAGGTACTTTTTCATTGCTAGAAAATACTGTTAGATAGCAATAATTAAAAAGTGAGTTTATTACATTAAATGAGCAATGGCAAGAGTCTTTTTCTGTGGGACAAACTCTCAAAATCATTAGTTAGTAATCCCTTTACCCATCTTAACTCAGTGATTATTTTAGATTTATGCCTCTTTTACTAAAGCAAATATGGCAGTCTTCATCATTCCTTAACCTATATCTATTTCACGTAGCATTAGTATTTCAATCAGTGGAAAAACAAGTTTAGTTAGTTTTTTTCCCCTATTAAAAACTACTGGTTTGAGGTGGAGTATGCCACCTGAGAAACAGGTAGAACTATAAGTTCAAGCTCAGCCTGGGCATCTTAAAGAGATCCCTGTCTCAAAAAATAAGGGCTGTAGATATAGCTCAGTGATAGAGTGCCTTAGATTCAATCCCTAGTATCACACCAAAACAAAACAAAAAAAACCCTAAATTGTTCATTAAATGCAACAGAGTGTCTTGAATTGGATCCTGCCTGAGACAGAAAAAAGCCCAAATGGATAATTCAGATAAAGAGTAGAGTTCAACTGATAGTGACATAGCAATCAATGTAAGTTTCTTGTTTGACAAATGTAGCATAGTTAATGAAAACTGGGTAGAGGGAGATGAAGCTCCCTATAGTCTCTTTGTAATTTTTCTGTAAAATTCAAGTTAGTCTTACAATGCTTAATACTAAAAACAAAACTATTAGAGCTGAAAAATATAATAACCACTCAATGAATAATGTATAGAATTCAGTATTTAAAAAAATTTAAAAGTAATTTTAATTCAAGTAGCACTGAATGGTATGATTAAAAAAAGAAAATTCCTGCTCAAATACTCCATTGCCATTCCCAGAAGTAACTAGGTTGCTTTCTTTTTGAACTTTTTGTTTCGTGCTTCTGGTGGTTACTACCATAATTCCAGAGATCTTACACTTCTGGACCTTGATTTGACAACATCACTTTCTCCTGATTCCTTACCATAAAAGATAGTATTTATTTTATTGTATAATTTTTCCTTTTTCTGTCATCTACTTCTTAAAATTTAATTTTATTCAAAAAAATTTTTTTGACTAATCATGTGTAGTAATGATTAGGGAGAAATAGGTTTAGTCTGTGAGTGGCTATGAACATTCAGTTAAGATAAATAACACCTTCAAATCAGCTTCTCTAAATTACTTTTGTAACTTGAATGATCAATTTCAGTTTCTTCTATCAACTTTAGATATTAGCTATTGACTCCCTAATAAAAATAAAATGAAATACTTAGTTCTGTTATTACTTTAATCTTTTTCTTTCTTTTTTTTTGTGTCATTGGGGACTGAACCCTAGGACGCTCTACCACTAAGCTCCATCCCTGCCTCTTTTTATTTTTTGAGATGTGATTTTGCTAAGTCTGGCTTCAAACTAGTAGTCCTTCTGCCTCAGCATTCTGTTTCCAACCTTCTATTTTCCTCTTGTTAGTTCTAGCGTTACTAACTATAATTTAATATAACAATTCATTGTGCTCTGCCTTATCTGGAAAAAATTCAAAAGGGTTTATTCATGTTTAACAGGTCACAAGTAGATTAATGATCATGTTTTAAAGGACTTCTTTAAATGTGTGGAGAAAAAATAAGAAAAGTGGATTCTTAGTATATAATCTCATTCCCTTCTCTGTCACTTTCTAAATCTGTTTTAAGAATACATCTTCTGTCCTTAGGCATGTTTGTTTTCCAATCTGTATACCCAGACACACCTCATACAGTATTTTACATATATCCTTGATTCTAGAATTACTTTCAAATAATTTCATTGGTTGAGAGATTTCATTAAATGATTGGCTATGTCTCAATTTCAGAAATAATGAAATGAGAAAATATATTTGTATTTGTATGTGTATTTTTAGATGGAGTCTTACTTTGTTGCCCAGGCTGATATCAAACTGATGGGCCCAAGCCATTTGCTATCTGACCCTCCCTAATGCTGAGATTATAGACATGCCCCACCATGGCTTGCTTATATATTTGTACTTTTTATCGAGAGGGGGGAAATGAACAAAATAAAAATTGTGGCCATTAATTTTATTGCTAGACCTTTTTAATTAAGGAAAATTCTTTTTTTCTTAAAATAATTAAGACCATGCTATTTTGATAGTTGTCTGCTTTTCATTAAATCCTCTGTCCCAACATTTTTGTGGTTAAATAATAATATATATATGTGGGTATACCTAATTTGTTTAACTGGTTCATCTATTTTGCAGCTTTTTAAAAGATTTACAAATAGTATGTGAACTACCTTTCTTAAAACTAAATATTTGCTCACATCTATCATTTTTTTCAGATGAATTTCTAGGTTAAAGAAAGTATGCATTTTTGTGGTATAACTTCTTAATGAAGAAAAATAGTTATTTTTTATTCTTGTTTTTTTAAAAATTTTTTTATTTTTTGCTGTTAATCACCACTAAAATACAACTTTTTCTTCTTTATTAGTGAACACTTGTCCTGCTCTTTCACCTTTTTCTTGCATGGAGACAGCAATGTTTGTACCAGTGTGGAAATTAACCAACATCAACCTGTATATCTTCTCAGTGAAGAGCACATCACCCTTGCTCAGCAATCTAATAGCCCATTTCAAGGTAGATTATTTTATTGGCTTAGGTATTTGATCGTTTATTGTTATTTCAAGAATATTCTTATTGAAGTTTATAATTTTGCATTTTGGGCCTAGTGGAATTTTCTGCCTGATCTTTAGTCTAGTGATGATTTTGATGTAGTTTTCTTTCTTTTCTATTAGAGTATTTTTAAAAGTCAACAAAGTATGTTTATTAATGTAAGAATTATTTTTTTATATCCTTAAAAACAAATATTAAGGTTTTGATATGTTCTGTTGAATAGCATTATTTGTTAATGTTTTCAAGATTATCCTTTGTGTCAGGTCATATAAGCCGTGTTTAACATTGTTACACAGGGACTTTTAATATCATTTATACCATAAAAACATTTAAACTCAGAAGGAGAAATCTTTTATAAGATTGCTGGCTTGTTTTTAAGGACTAGAAGTGTGTTATTTTGATCTTAAACCTAATGTTTGTTTAAATTTATTTTGCAGTCCATTATAAGTACTTAAAAGTTATATATTCACATTGTTTTCCTCAAACTGCTTTTTTAGTCGAGAGAAATTGAAGAATATGCAGATATCCCAATTCCTGATGGAATTCTGTGTATATCTGAGTTGGGGGGTAGACAGATTTTTAATAGTTTTTAGAATTGCATAATTGTCACACTATTCAACATGATCTTATTGGTATAACAGTCTTTAGTTACTTACTTGATGTCTGCTCTGGGTTTCTAGTTATCTTAAGCCCATTTGGACTAAATGGCACTCTCACAGGACAGGCATTCAAGATGTCTGATTCAGCTACAAAAAAATTGATTGGTGAATGGAAACAGTTCTATCCTATTTCATGTTGCTTGAAGGAGATGTCTGAAGAAAAACAGGAAGATAT
The DNA here is from genome assembly GCA_020662805.1 of Glaucomys volans. Classification (NCBI taxonomy): domain Eukaryota; kingdom Metazoa; phylum Chordata; class Mammalia; order Rodentia; family Sciuridae; genus Glaucomys; species Glaucomys volans. The sequence continues at coordinate 656,928 of JAJEJO010000134.1, forward strand.
GGATTGGGAAGATGATTCTTTAGCTGCAGTAGAAGTTCTTGTTGGTATGGACTCTGAGTATTAATCTGAAGGGGAAACTATGTGGCTGTCTGTATTAGTTAGATTTTGCTGAGTAACAAACAATTCTAATACCTCAGTGGCTTTCAACAGCAAGCATCTGTGTGTTCCTTATTTCCTACTTGGATTACATAAGCCTGGAGCTTGGCCATGGTTTGGCACCATATATCTTCTCATTCTGCATTGTAAGTTAAAGGAGTCCCAGTATCTGGGACACAGTAATCTTATGAGAACAAGCAAAACAATAGGTACCAAATCTAACCATAAGTGTATCTAAAGCTTCTGCTAGGATATGGTGTATATCACATCCGCTCACTTACCATTCAACAAAACTAGTTACATAGCTGGGCATGTTGGTGCATGCCTGTAATCCAAATGACTTGGGAGGCTGTTGGAGGAGGATCAAAAGTTCCAGACTAGCTTCAGTAACTTAGTGAGAACCTGTCTCAAAATAAAAAGGGATGGGGATATGGCTCAGTGGTAAAAGCACCCCTGGGTTCAACCCCCAGTACCCAACAAAACAAAACAAATAAAAAACTAGTTACATAACCATGCCAAAGTCATTGGGATAGGAAAATATATTCTATTTAAAGGGAAGCATGTTAAGGATGAGATGAGAAAAATTGTGAATGAATCAGTATTTGGAGGCTGGAAAAGGGACAAGCTGTGTTGTGCCGTGCTTGGACATTTAGTAAAACTGTCATCTCCAGTAACAAGATGTTTCTAAAGAACTTGTGACCTTAGTGTGCTCTGCCTTGGTCAGTTGTTTTCACATTGGCTTTATTCTGTATGTGTTCTCATTCAAGAACCAAGGTTACCAAGGTGACCCTTCTGTTAGGAAATGCTAATCTACTAGCAGAAGACAAGTAAAAGAGGCTACTACTGACCCTGGAAGCACATTTAATGTTTCTGTTAGGATATAGCATATGTTTAAGAGTAAGACACATAGCCAAACCCCACAGTGGGGTTAAGACATATATAAGTACTATACCTTAGGAGCCATGGGAAGCCTGGGGAATGTGTAATCGAGCAGATAATTGGGATTAGACTATAATACAGTATTTAGTGGAATCTAAAGTTAATGTTATATTTGAAGATTGCTTCATTTTTTTTAATTAAAAAGATTAGCAATATTCAGTTTTAATAAAGACATTGTTACCAGAACAATTGTGATAAAAACAGAAACAAAACACAGACATTTATTAGGCTTTTAAAATAGAGCTATATAGAACTGGGGATGTGACACAGTGGTAGTGTTTGGCTTGGGTGAGGCCCTGGCTTCATTCCCCAGCACTGAAAAAAATGAAAGTAGACATATTGATTAGAAAATAGAAAATAGTTCATACATTTTAAAAAATAATGTTTTAGAAGGTCAAATGTGCAAAAAAGACTTTTTTCTTCTTTAAAAATTAAAAAAAACACTATGCCAAGAGTGTATTTTGATAAAAACTTTTTTATGCAAATATGATCATAGAATACCTACTTTTCCATTATAGTGCTTTTGAATGAGACTAATTTCACTATAGTCACAATAGTAATCTATTTTCCTGTTCATTTTTTCCCCCTTTTCAGCTGGTGTTCGAATGATCTACCCAGCATGCTTTGTTCTAGTCCCCCAGTCAGACATTCCTACACCTAGTTCTGTGGGATCATCTCACTGTTCAACTTCTTGCTTGGGTGTCCACCAAGTGCCTGCTTCCACAAGAGATCCTGCTATGTCTTCAGTTACTCTCACACCACCTACATCTCCTGAGGAAGTCCAAACAGGTATTATCCTAATCTGTTTCATCGTTCTTGTGATAAACCTATTAAGTACATAAGCACTGAAAAAAATGTACTTTGGAATAATTTAAAACTTACTGAAAAGTTACCAAAAATGCCCTCTTCTTGATTCTCAAATTTAACATTTGCTCCATCATCCCCTCTATATGTGTACATTCGTTATCACTGGTCTTTTTCTGAACCATTTGAGAACAAGCTGCATATACGATGTCCCATTATTTCTACATACTCAGTGTATTTCCCAAAATTAAGACAATTTATTTGTAGTGCTGGGAATGAACCCAGGGCCTCACACATGGTAGGCAAGTACTCTTCCACTGAGTTATTTCTGGCCTCTATAAGTTTTATTTGATCCTCCAAGTAGGGAAAACAGTGTTGATACACTATCATTCAATTTACATCCCCTATTCACATTTTTTGTTGTCAGTATTTAATATTCTTTTTTGTCTCAAATGTGAACAGGTTTATTGGATAGCTAGAGCAGGTCGTATCAGAAATTAATATAACCCCTAATAATGTTACTTTTAAACCTACTTTATTCTCCTACAGCCTATTTTTTGTTTGTTTGCAGTTGATCCTCAGTCTGCCCAGAAGTGGGTCAAATTTTCTTCAGTGTCTGATGGCTTCAACTCTGATAGTACTAGCCACCATGGTGGGAAAATACCCAGAAAGTTAGCAAATCATGTGGTGGATAGAGTTTGGCAAGAATGTAATATGAACAGAGCACAGAACAAGTATGTATTTTAATTTTCCTTATTTTTCTTTTATGATACTGGGGATTGAACACAGGGGTATTCTATTATTGAACTACATCCCCAGACCTTTTTATTTTTTAATTTGAGACAGAGTCTTGCTAAGTTGTTGAGGCTGGCTTCAAATTTGTGATCTTCTGCCTCAGCCTCCTTAATGGCTGGAATTATGAGTGTGTACCACTATTCCCAGCCACATATTTTCATTTTCAACTTAAAAAGATCTCATGTTGGTAATTATAAATAAGAGTTAAATAGTCATTTACATGACTTTAGTTCAAAAATTTGTTTTTTAAAATTAATTTTAATGCTGAATTTAAGTTAAAATTTTATGAATCTTAAGAAATTTTGTAATTTCAAATTTTAGGAGGAAGTATTCTGCTTCATCAGGTGGTCTGTGTGAAGAAGAAACTGCTGATAAAGTAGCATGCTGGGACTTTGTTGAAGCCACACAAAGAACAAATTGCAGTTGTTTGAGGTAGATTATTTTTCAGTTTATTGATGCTTCTGTGTATATGTATGTTGTTTTTATTCTGCTAAATACTTTATTTCACTTTGGGACAGTTTATGGAAACACTGTGTGTGAGGATTTTTTTCAGAAGAAAGAAATATAGGAAGAATATTCAGTAATTTAAAGCTGATTATGTGTATTTTCCAGATACCAGAGGTGAACTGTGAAAATTTTTCCTAGCAGCCAAATAAAAGAGAATTTTATTGGGTTATGGTATTTGCAGCATCTGTAAAATAAAAGACAAACATGTCTCTTGAGAAAACTTTTACTCAATGGTACTGTGCCTGAGAAATTTCTCCCACTGTCATTTTTCTTTTTTATAGTAAAAACATTGTATAGTTTTGTGCAGCAAGTTCTTTTCTTTGGGTAGCTACAAGTGAGTTGTTGGACAAGATTCACAAATATGGTTCTGTAAGGGACTTGTATTTTAGTAAAAATACAAGCTGTATTGTTGAAAGATTGGTAGCAGAATGAATTCTTTAGGCAATTGTATTCATTTTATGTTTTGGGGCCTTTTGATGAGATTTGTTTATTAGAGACTTTGAAATTACATTGCCAAGTTTATTATTTTATTCTGCATATTAAAGGTAAATCATACTTTTATAGTCAAGTAAACAATAAAGGCCTTGACATCCCTAACTAGAACTTGTAACTGAATGGGTGGCTACCCTTCTTCCCCATGGAAATGAGTCAAAAGAATGGAGTGACTGCAGATTAGGGACGAGGTTTTTCATACCTTAGCTATTTGGATATTATGACTGACTGAAGTATTGTGGTGTGTTTCTGTATAGATTGACTGTTCTAACCTTAGATTCTTTGGATTAAAAGATGGTTCTGTTGTAACATCTGGCAACATTGTTGATACGTATCTTGTTGAGAGACTGGAATTAAAATATGGACATATTAGCTGTTTTACAGTTTAAAATAGTTAACAACTGCACCTATTTTTCAATAATGTGTATAAGAACAGGGGCTGGTGAACTTTGCTCAGCTGACCAAATTTAGCCTATTGCTTGTGTGCTGAAAATGATGTTTTCATTTTTTAACGAGTTGAAAGAAAGAATGTTTGATACATGAAAATTATGTGGAATTCAAATTTTAGTGTCTATAAAGATTTATTCAAACAGCCCCATTTATTCATTTACTTTTTTTTTGTACCGTGGATTGAACCCAGAGGTGCTTAACCATTGAGCCACATCTCGAGCCGTTTTTATATTTTATTTAGAGATAGGGTCTCACTGAGTTGTGAGGGCCTTGCTAAGTTGATGAGGCTGGCTTTAAATTTGTGATTCTCCTACCTCAACCTCCGAGCCACTGAGATTATAGGCGTGCACCACCATGCCGGGTTCATTTACTCATTTTCTATGTATGTTCGCCTTATAGTGACAGTTGAGTATAGTCATGCAACATTTAACAGCACTCTTATAAGAACAGCAATATTTTATAAGAAATGTGTCCTTGGTCAGTTTCATTGTTGTACAAACCTTATGTGTACTTAAAGGAACCAGGATAGCCACAGTGTCACTGGGCAATGTTACAGGATCAGTGTTGTATATGTGTTCCATTATTGAAACATTGTTTTGCCATGTAGGATAATAGTTTGGACACAAACTCTATTGTTCCCAGAGCCTAAAATATTTACTTACAGAAGAAGCTTGCTCATCCCTATGCTAAGATGAATAGACCTAAATGAAATTAGGCTTTTCTTCACCTATATTGGCATTTTTATCAAGCAGCTCTTCATTTTTGGGTCCTAACCTAGACTTTTGCTTTTTTCTTTATTTACTACTAGTACTAGTTCTTTTTCTTTTCTTTTTGAAGCTATGGGTTTTAAGTATTTTGTCTAAAGTAGTTTTAGGAAAAGACTTGAAAATCCTTGTTAATAGTAAAGAGCACTTACTGTATTATCACAAATGGGTACAGATATGTAACAATGAATTCCACTATTAAGTATAATTACAATGTAAATAATAAAACCATTAAAAAATGCATCTTGGTAATATCAGTTTTAATTCTTAGCCTTGTAGCTTAGTGGTACAGCGCTTGCCTAGTACATGTGAGGCACTGAGTTTGATCCTTGGCATCACATAAAAATAAAAAAATAAAGGTATGCGATCATCTATAACAAAAAAAAAATGGTGTTTAAGAAAAACTCTTGGCCTTTTAGACTGCGTTTTATTTATTTTATTATTATTTATGTGTGGCACTGAGGACTGAACTCGGGGCTTTGTGCCTGCTAGGCAAACATTCTACCAACTGAGTTGCATCCCCACCCCTCAATTTTTTGTTTTTAAAAAATCATTTTCTTTGGGGCTGGACTTGTGGCTCAGTGGTAGAATGCTTGCCTGGCATGTGTGACGCCCTGGGTTCAATCCTCAGCACCACATATAAATATATAAGTAAATAAAGGTCCATTGACAACTAAAAAAAATATTTTGAAAATCATTTTCTTTCATACTTTCAGAAATTCTGCCCAGGTACGTATAGATTTGATATACAGAGATTTTGTATATTCAATACATATGACTTGCTTTTGTCCATTTGCCTCTATAGTAAATGTACTGTGTTTCTAACCATTTACTTTTTTTTTTTTTTTTTATTGCTTTTGCATTTTGTTCTTCAAATTTTTCCCCCCCTTTTTTTTTTTTTTGGGGGGGGGGGGGAGATGTATACCAGGGATTGAACTCAGGGGCACTCGACCACTGATCCACATCCCTAGCCCTATTTTGTATTTTATTTAGAGACAGGATCTCACTGAGTTGCTTAGTGTCTCTCTTTTGTTGAGATTGGCTTTGAACTCACGATCCTCCTGCCTCAGCCTCCCAAACCGCTGGGATTATAGGCATGCCACAGCACCCAGCCTGATTTTTTTCTTTTTATTAAATAAGGGTGAGACCTTGAGCGACCACATATGTTTATCCTCTTTTGCCATGAAATATAGGAAGTAGGGCATATGTTGACAACTATGCTAATTGTTCTCCAGTTTGCTCTAAGAACAATCCCACCCTTTCCCTGCTCTGGTTTGTATTGCAGGGAATTTAAGTTTCTTAGTTTCCTTAACTTTCTGGGTTTGGTTAATGGGAGGCACTAATAGAAGATTAGAGGGTAGGAGGAGGGAAGAAGTTGCTACTTTTTTGAGCCAGCTCCAGCAGCAGCTCCCATGTTAATAGCCCCTTCCCTATTAATAGCCCCTTCCTCCATGGTCCCAGATTCTACTGAGCATTTTTTGCTATGTTTATAGCACATCCCAGGCTTCTGCAACATGGTCAAACTAATTCATCTTATTGTCCCTTGAGTCTGAAGTCACAGTCACAAATTACTATTATCTTGGTTGCCTTTATTTATTTATTTTCAACGGATTCAGAGAAGCCTTTATTCCTTCGCAGATTCAGGCATCATTCGGATCCACTTTCCAGATGGAAAATGGCTCACCTCTTTATTTTGTAACCTGTTCTCTATAGTAAATTTTCTCTGAGTGAAAGGTAGGACTGGACCCTGACTAGTGTTGGTTCTAGTTTTAAAAATGACATAAATATATATCAAATGATTTGCAAAAATAAATTTTCAAAAAATTATAATTATGCATATAAGGCTTGACTATCCCCCTATGTCCTCCACTACCTTTCCCTAGAAGAGATTGCCTGCCAGTTAGATATTGCTCTTTTACAAGTTTTTCTGTAATTTTTGCATTATATTTTCCTCTCACACCTACATTCTGATTTTATTTTAGTGTTTTACTTTATTTATTATTTATGTTTTTGGTACTGCAGATTGAAATTAGGGTCATTTAGCCACTGAGCTTCATCCCCAGCCCATTTTACTTTGAGACAGGGTCTTGCTAACTTGCTGAGGCTGGCCTCAAATTTGTATTCCTCCTACCTCAGTCTTCTGAGTCACTAGGATTGCAGGTGTTTGTCACTTTCCTTGACGTATTCTGATGTCTTTGACGTCCTATTTTTTTTTTTGCCTTAGATCTTTACATGTTAGTTACTTGTAAATCTGCCTCATTGTTTTAAATATCATCTTGTTATTACACTGAATGAAAGTACCACAGTTTTTGTTTTTTTTTTAATTTGATGGACACATAGGTTGCTTCCAGGTTTTTCGTATGTGTTGACTGTATCAGCTTTCTAAAAATGGCTGTTGCTGTGACTATCAAGTTAGATTTTGAACTTTTAAATTTAAGGGTGAATGCTGGGAAGGAAATAAACTAGGTGAATTATATGATAGTTGTGGGGAAGAAGACACTCTGTGACTTCAAAAAGATTCTACCAAATTTCCTCATTTTTTTTTTAAGACAGTGCTGGTTTTTCTTTTACTTTTGCTCATCTGAGAACTGTCTTCAAAATGGTTTTTAAAGTTATAGTAAGTGAGAAGCATACAGTTGTTTTGGTTGCATCATTCACTAGTGAGATTTGAATAGTACTCATTTTTGATGTTAAACTTGCCTGGTAAAATGTTCATAAGACAATTTGTACTTAACCAAGTTACTTGAGAAAAAAAGCAATATATTAAATTTCAGATGTTAATACGAAAGTACTAGGAATTTATGGCCAATAGGAAAAAAGACTCAGGAGATCACTTTTGTGTTTTGAGGACAACACCTCCTTTAAACAGATTTCCCAAGTTGGTTGATTTCTAGTATGAAATTCATACTAGAATTGTTGTGTTTTTTTTTTTTTTAAAGTAAAGGTCTATACAGAAGAAAAGGACTATGATTTTTAGTGTTATTAAAAATTTAAAGATCCGTGGTAGTATTATTATGTAGCCTCAATGAATATAGTTTCTGTTCTTATATCTGGGTAAGTAAATGTATGACTTTATTTTTCACATCCCTTGTATTTATAATATAACTGAATGATTCGCTTCCTTAATGGAGATGTTCTTATTACTGCTGCATGCAAAGTAGACTATTTCTCAAACTTTTTGGTTTAGGAACTTATTTACACTCTTAGATTATTGTGGGGACTGAGGTGTGGCTCAGTGGGTAGAGTGCTTGCCTTGCTTTGGGTATGATACCCAGTCCAACGAAAAGAAAAAAGAATGCTGTGGATTCCTAAAGTGCTTTTGTTTATGTGGGCTGTATCTATTTACATTCATTTTAGAGAAATTTTAAAGTGCTACTTAATTTATTAAAAACAATAAACCCAGTATACAGTAACATGAATAAAAAAATTTTACAGACATTAACTATTTTCTAAAGCAAAAAATCAAGTGCCATTGTTTTACAGGTTTTTTTTTTTTTTAAAAAAAATCTCTTTATTGTTGAGCATTATAAAATGGCTGGATTCTCAAATTTGCTTCTACGTTCAACCTCTTGTTTGTTGTCTTGGTTGAGATATGTGAAGAAAATGCAGTCCCACACACCTGTGCAGTTGAAAAAGGAAGAAAATATTTTAATACCTTTTTCAGATAATTATGGGTATTCTTCTTTGATACTGGGCCAAAATTTGCAAGTGATAGTTTTTTAAAGATAATTATAACATGGGATCTGAAGCCATGTTAATGAAATTTTTATACTCCACTAATGACTGAATCGATCTTTTACTTAAACATGATTTTTCATACTTTGGTTATTTGGAAAACATCATTCACTAAACATTTTGTTACGAGGTATCAAAAATTTTATTCTTTTCTATCATTAATGATTTCATCCGAAAAATATGTAAATATTAGAAGATTGTGAAGTTCGCTGTGATATATAGTTTTCCAAAATTCTAAATCTTACTCTAAAGGTCAAATTTATCAGTTTTTCTTCCTTAAAATGACAAATTTTTTTTTAGTTGGCGCCTTTATTTTACTTATTTATATGCAGTGCTGAGAATCGAACCCAGTGCCTCGAACATGCTAGGCAAGCACTCTGCAACAGAGCCACAACCCCAGCAGATTTTGTTCCTTTTTGGTAATTTAATAAGTAGGTCTCCTGAGTAATGGGTCAAATATGGATGGATACTCACTGTTTTTCAAATAAAATCGGTGTTCTGTGAAAAAAGTGGCTTGTTCAATTTTTACCTCAAAGAGTTGTACAAGTGCTTTTCCTACAAGTGCTCTTCCTCAAAGCAGCCATTGTATTTCAATATGTAGCAAACATTTACCCTCCCACCCCAGCCCCGCCTTTTTTTTCTGGAACTAGGGAATGAACAGAGGGCCTGTTAACCACTAAGCTATATCCCCAGACCTTTTTTTATATTTTGAGAAAAGGTCTCAATAAGTTGGTTAAGGCCTTGCTAAGTTGCTGAAGCTGACCTTGATCTCTCATTCGTCCTGTCTCAGCCTCCCAGGTATAGGCTTACCTCTTCCTTTTTTTCATACAGTATATAAAAAGTCATGTATGTAAGGATTGAAATTTAATAAAAATTAAATAATTTTGCTGTTTTTATGAAGAAGATTCTCAAATAAAATTGACTTGAAAACAAATCGAGTTTGTCGTGGTGAAGAACACAATGTTTCTATTAATACAGTTTTAACACTGCCACAGTCATGTTTAATTTCCCAGTTTTATTGTCCATTGCTTTTGCACCATCATTATAAATGTCAGTATAATGAAAAAGGCAAATAATGTGTTGGTGCATGTTAATTGAAAATAGTTTTAAATCCCTGAAGGGTTGATGGACCGTATTTTGTGAACTGCTATAGTAGACACTCAAGTATTTGAGTAGTAGATGATTGATATGATACTGTCATTTTTTCCTTTCTTTTCTTTTCTTTTTTTTTTTTTTTTTTTTTTTTTTTTTTGCTACTGGGAATTGAACCCCAGGGGCACTTAGCCATTGAGCTACATCCCCAGCTCTTTTTTATATTTTATTTAGAGACGGGGTCTTGCTGAGTTGCTTGGGGTCTTGCTGAGTTGCTTAGGGCCTTGCTTAGTTGCTGAGGCTGACTTTGAACTTGTGATCCTCCTGCCTCAGCCTCTTGAGCTGCTGGGATTACAGGTGTGTGCCACTGCACCTAGCATTTTTTCCCTCTTTCCTACTGTTATTATTTTCTTTTTTTTTTGGGGGGGGGTACTGGGGATTGAACCCAGGGGCACTCCACCACTGGGACACATCCCCAGCCCTATTTTGTATTTTATTTAGAGACAGGGTCTCATTGAGTTGCTTAGGGCCTCGCTAAGTTGCTGAGGCTGGCTTTGAACTCGCGATCCTCCTGCCTCAGCCTCCCAAGTGCTGGGATTACAGGCATGCGCCACTGCACCCAGCACTGTTATCTTCTTTTTTTCCTTTCTCCTGGCTTAGCTTGCCATTCTCTTCTTTTGTTAATTGAATTAAGCATTTATTTTGCTTGCTTTTCTAAAGTTAAAGTCTCTGTTCTTTTTATGGTACAGAAAAGGACCTTGGAATACTTGAATCTTGTTCTTCTTATCTTCCAAGTTGTTGTTGTTATTTTGGTATTTTATTTCCACCTTATTTTCTTATGAAAAGTTTTGAACATACACCAAAATCAGAGAATAGATAGTGAATTTCTGTTTATTAACTGAAAAGGACCTTGGAGTACTTGAATCTTGTTCTTATCTTCCAAGTTGTTGTTGTTGTTATTTTGGTATTGTATTTCCACCTTATTTTCTCGTGAAAAGTTTTGAACATACACAAAATCAGAGGATAGTGAATTTCTGTTTATTACCTATCCATATTAACTTACTACCATGTTTGCTTCATTTGGACCTTTTCTTTTGCTGAAACTGTTTTAAATTTTAATGTATTTTGTTGAACTCAATTTATCTAAAATGTGGATTATTTTGGCATACAGTCATTGTAAAACATTAATGAGATATGGGCTTTTAAAAATAACGTGTCTTTGAAAACCGAAAACCGGTGTATTTTACATTTACACCACATCTCAGTTTGGGCTGGCCACATTTCAAGTGTCTGAAAGCCACATATAACTTCTAGCTACCCATATTAGAAGATACAGAAGAGACAAACTCGAGGTCAACCTGGACAACTTAGAGAGTCCCTGTTTCAATATAAAAAATAAAAAGCTGTAGTTCAGTGGTGAAGGGCCCCCTTGGTTCAGTCCTTAGAATAGAAAACAGAAGAATAAAGCTACATCTAAAAAATGCAAATAGTATAAAGTTATAGATATGTTCCCCTCATTTATTAAGTAGTTCTGCCTGCTTTTTTTAATTAGTGCATTATAATTATTTGTAATAGTGGGATTCATTGTAGCATATTTGTACATGTACAGAATTTGCTAAGTTTTAGTCCCTGTACCTTTTCTTTTTTTATGTTTCCTCCTTCCCTGTGATCTGCTTGATCTACTGTACTGATTCCCTTCTATTATTATTATTATTATTTTAATTTAGTACATTTTAATTTTTATATATATACACACATATTTGTGTGAAAATAAATGTTATATTTATACATGGATTAAGCACAGTTTTGTAGATTTCATTTTCCAGTACTTTCTCATGCCCTCCCCAACTTCGTCCTTCTCCATCCTGTCTCTACTTTATTGATCTCCCCTCTTTTTTTGTGAGTCTTTTTTTTTTTTAAAAAAACTCAAATGGACTTATGCTAGGTAGATTTCATAATATTCCATTTTATAACTATATGAATTTATTTGCTCTGTTCTGTATTCTGCACTTATACTCAAGATTTTTTGTTTTTCATTTGAGGTACTGGAGATTGAACCTAGGGCCTCAGGCATACTTGCCAAGTACTCTGCCCAGCACCCCCTTCCTTTTTTCTAATTGTTATTCTGAGACAGGGTCGTCCTAAATTGCCCAGGCTGGTATGGAACTTGGGATCCTCTTGCCTCAGCCTCCTGAGTAATTGGGATAACAGGTAGTGCCACAGTGCCTAGTTGCTGCTTTTTTTTTTCTTCTTTTTTAAAAATACTTTTATTAGTTGTTGAAGGACCTTTATTTTATTTACTTATTTATATGTGGTGCTGAGAATTGAACCCAGTGCCTCAAACATGCTAGGCAAGTACTCTACCGCTGAGCTACAACCCCAGCCCCTAGTGTCTAGCTGCTTAATGAAGTTTTTAAAAACAAATCTAAGATATCATTTAATTTCTGTAGAGCTTTTCTATGTGCGGTTTTGTTTTTCCCTTTTTATGGTACTAGGAATTGAACCCAGGGCCTTGTATGTGGTAGGCCAGCACTCTACCACTGAGCTATTTATTATTTTTTACCAACTATAATTCCGTTATTATACCCAATATAATGAACAGTAATTCCTTGATATTATAATACCCTGTCCTTATTTGTCTCAAGACTGACTTTTTTTTTTTTTTTTTTTTTTTGTACCTGGGATTGAAGTCAGGGGTACTTGACCACTGAGCCACATCCTTAGCCCTATTTTGTATTTTATTTAGAGATAGGGTCTCATTGAGTTGCTTAGGGCCTCACAAAGTTGCTGAGGCTGGCTTTGAACTCACGATCCTCCTGCCTCAGCCTCCCGAGCTGCTGGAATTACAGGTGTGCACCACTGCACCCGGCAGGACTGTCTTTTTATAGGTGGTTTGAATAGCATGCAACTAAGGAATATTTATTTATTTATTTATTATTTTTTTAAAAAAGTTTTAGTTGTAGATGGACACAATACCTTTTATTTTATTTATTTTTATGTGGTGCTGAGAATGGAACCCAGTGCCTCACACATGCTAGGCAAGCGTTCTACCACTGAGGCACAACCCCAGCCCAACTTACTTATTTTTTGTAAGTATTCTGTGTCTCTCCTATAGTCTCCTGCTCTTTTTATATGACATTGACTTGGTTGGAGAAACTAGGTCAGTTGTCCAATAGGATGTTCCATGTTCTGAATTTCTCATTTACCCCATTTTGTTTTTTTCACTGTCATTTATCTTCTTCCTTAACTTTTGTATTTCTGTAAATTGAAGATAACTCTTAAAGCTATGTTGCCCAATACAAGCTGTGTTAGTATCCACTAGTGGCTATTTAAAGTAGTATAAAAATTAAGTTGCTCAATTGCATTAGCTATATTTCAGGTGTTCAAGAGTCACATACAGAACATTTCCATCAGGGTTCAAAGTTCTTTTGGGCACTGCTGATCTAGAACCTTGATTAGATTCAAGGTCACTGGTTTTGGCAAGAATATTTTATGGAGGGTGGTAGAGTGCTTGCCTTGTAAGCCCTGGGTTCAATCCCCAGCACCGCCCCCCAAAAAAAAAAAAAAAAAAAAAAAAAGAATATTTTATGGACAATGCTTATTGCTTTGTATTATGTCACATCAGAAGAGACACAGTGTTTGTATGTCCCACTTGTAATCATTTTAAGATTGATAAGGAGTTGATCACCTTGAATACTTTCTAATAAGTCGATTGTGAATAAAAAGTTTTTCTTGAAACTTCCTTTAAGAATGAAGTCCTTGACATCTTTTTTTTTTTTTTTTTTGTACCAAGGTTTAAACCCAGGAGTGCTTTAACCAGTGAGCCACACCTCCAGCCCTTTTTATTTCTTATTTTGAGACAGGACTTTGCTAAGTATCTTAGGACCTCGATAAATTGCTGGCTGGTCTTGAACTTGGTATATTCCTGTTTTAGCTTCCCAGGTCTCTGGGATTACCCACATATGCCATTGTACCCAGCCAGATTATTCTGTTTTTAGGACTGTATGAAAAACAAGAAATAATATTTGAATGTCTAATAATATTAATTTGTATTCCTTGCTGTAATAATGATTCTCTAAATATCAAACCTTTATTTTAACTTGCAGGCACAAAAATCCCAAATCAAGAAATTCTGGACAACAAGGACAGGCACCATCTTTAGGTCAGCAACAACAAATACTTCCTAAGCACAAGACCAGTGAGAAGCAAGAAAAGAGTGAAAAGCCACAGAAACGCCCCTTGACTCCTTTTCACCATCGTATATCTATTAGTGATGATGTTGGCATGGACACAGATTCAGCCAGCCAAAGACTTGTAATCTCTGCTTCGGATAGTCAAGTGAGATTTTCAAACATACGAACTAATGATGTAGCAAAGACTCCTCAGATGCATGGCACTGAAATGGCAAATTCACCTCAACCACCCCCACTTAGTCCTCACCCATGTGACGTGGTTGATGAAGGAGTGACTAAAACACCTTCAACTCCTCAGAGTCAGCATTTTTATCAAATGCCAACACCGGATCCCTTGGTTCCTTCTAAACCAATGGAAGATAGGATAGACAGTTTATCCCAGTCTTTCCCACCTCAATTCCAGGAAGCTGTAGAGCCTACAGTATATATTGGTACAGCTGTAAACTTGGAAGAAGATGAAGCTAATATAGCCTGGAAGTATTACAAGGTCCCAAAGAAAAAAGATGTAGAGTTTTTACCACCTCAACTTCCAAGTGATAAATTCAAGGATGATCCAGTTGGACCTTTTGGACAGGAAAGTGTAACATCAGTTACGGAGTATGTATTTTTTTAATAGTCACTACTATAAGTTAAGGGTGGAAGTGATCTAAGATCTTAATATTGGGACTCCAGGATTTGTTTCAGGATAGGATTTACAATAATAAATCCTTTGAGTATTAAATTTGCATAATTTCTTTTTTTTTTTCCTCAGGGAAACCTCTTCATTATGAAATAGTTTAGCCACCAAAAAAGTGGAGAAAGTAATATACAAACACTTACATATCCATCAGCCAACCTAAGTTAGAACTCCAGTGTACTATATTTCTTCTTCTTCCTGATTTTGATGCTTATCATTTCTCTTCATGTCCTTATATGTGTAGTTCTAAGTCAAGTTAATGGCTTTATGACTTTTCCTTCTTATTATTTAATTTACTCTCTAAAAGATGGATATGTTATTTTCAATTACTCTAGAAAATACATCAAAAAGTAGAGTTGCTAGGCCATGAAGTTTGTTCGTTTTTAATCTTAAGGGTTGTTGCCACTTTGCTGTCCAAACAACTGATATAGTTTACTCCCTAATGAACCAACAGAGTATGAGAAAGACAGTTCTTCATTTTCCTCAATACTTGGTGTTATGAGACTTTTAATGTGGCTGCATGCAACATGCCAGCCATCTCATTGCCTTTAATGCACATTTTCCAGATTTCCTACTGAGGTTAAGCATCTTTTAAAATATTTACTGATCATTTAGATCACCTCTTCTGTGAATTGCAGTCTTTTTTTTTTTTTTTTTTTTTTTAAGTCTGTCTCTTGCTCTTTTTCTGATTTGTTCTTTTCATATTCTGGTTACCTACCTGTGTTAGTTATATGTGCTATAGATACTTCATCTGTGATTTGTGTTATTTGTTCACTATATTTATGACATACTTTGGGCAGAAGAGGGCTTTTTTACCCTTTATTTTCTAAATACGTATGTAGCCTATCAGATAAACCTTTTACATTTTTATAAGTTTTTTTAAAATGTGAAATCCAACAAAATGTTACTACTATATTCCTTAGAACTATCTACCTGTTTGTTAGTCTAAGGCCAAGTAGTGTGCAAAGATTACATTTTCTTTTCTCTCAGTCTGTTGTTAGTCAGTTATTTTCTTATTTTTAAATGTTACTCAAAGGTTAAATATAGCTAGACTTTATTAGTTGGTTAAAATGTCATGTTTCCATTATTTGTGTATTTTTTTTCCATTAATGTAACTATTATATAGAATTTTTTTTACTTTTGGTGTTCTATTACAGTTTTGCTTATTAGATCTGTTTTCTAGGATTTCATTTTAGTAGATACCTAATTAATACCACTACTTGTTACAACTGGTGACTTCTCTTGGGATTTGCCCTTAATTTTGTTGACAAACATCTTCAATTCTCTTGAATGAGAGATTGTGGGAAATATGTAATTGACATCTTTGCATTTCTGAAAATGATTTGATTTTGTCCTTGTACTTGATAATTTGGCTGTGTATTGCATTTTCAGTGGAATATCATTTTCTCTTGGAACTCTGGCATTGTTTGTTTCCATTGGCTTCCAACAGAATGTGTAATAACAGTCTCATTCTGGCTTGCTTTTTAAAGAATGTGATCCGTTACCTCTATGCGGCTTTTAGGGTCTTCTCTTTAGATTTAGAATAGTGAAATTTTGCAATAATATGTTTAAATATAGCAGTCTTTTTTTTAAAGTCCTTGTGCTGGATACTTGAAGGGACTGTTTAATTTGAAGTCTTTATTTTTTTTTTGTCCTGCTATTGGGAAAATTTTCTTGGATAATATCTCTTTTTTAACTATTTTTGAAACTTTATGATTTTAATGGTGAGTTTTCTTTCTTTTTTTTTTTTCCTCATTTTTAAATCTTTTTTTCTCCCCTTTGTGTTCTGAGGGGATTCCTTATTTCTTGTAGCTCTTTCTAGAATTTGTGTGGTGTTTTTGTTTTTGTTTTTGTTTTTTGAAATGGGTGTTGCTCTGTTGCCTATGCTGGCCTTGAACTCACAGCTGGGATTATAGGTGTGCCACCATTCTGGGGCCCCTCATGTTATTAAAAATTTCTAAACACTGATTTAAAAAAAATAAAAGAGTAACATCCCATTCTTGTTGTGTAATTTAAAAAATTTTTGTTTGGCTATAGAATTACCTTAGTTTGATCTTCATCTTTATTGTGCTTCTTATATTTCTTATAATAATAATTTGTTTATGTACATTTTAGAGTGAGAGAATAGATTGGAAAGTTTGTGTATATAAGCTGTTTTTCGATTGGCAGGCCTTGCTTCATTTCAGAATGAAGAAGATACATCACTTTGTTTTCTTTAAAAGGAACTCTTTCATTAGGCATAGTGGCACACACCTGAAATCTAAGCTACTTGGGAGGCTGAGGCAGGAGGCCACAAATTCAGGGTCAGCCTAGGCAATTTAATGAGAAGAAGGTGGGGCTCAGTGGTAGAGTGCCCCTGAGTTCAGTTTCCCATTACCTTTTATTTAAAAAAAAAAAAAAAAAAAAGGGAACACTTTGTTTCCCCATTTTGAGCTCTTCTCATTTTTGTCTAGATATATTAAGTCCAGATTTTTTTTAAAAAGTTTTTTGCAAGGCATTTTGAATTTTCTATTGTTCATATAGTTTTCTGGCAGTCCCCTCTTATGTATCATAGACTGTGAACTTTCTCTGCAATATTTCATCTGATTTTGAGCTTCCCTGAGATTTAGTGAAAAATCTGTTCCATTTTATAGCCTCTTTTTCATTTTCCCTACTGTTAGAGATTTATTCTCTTTTAAAATTCCTTTGTTATCATTTTAGCACACACCTTGTGTTTCATCTAACACTTTGAATTTAAAAGGATTCTAGGATTTTATTTTTAATTAAAGTCTGGATTTTTAATTAAGGAACTTCAGAATACTTTTCTGATCAATAAAGACAACTAGCTTGTGTAATAGTGGATCTTTTGAAGTTAAATAATGCCTTGGAAACAGGTTTAAAAGAGAGATCATAATCTAGCTGGGCATGGTGGTACATGCCCATAATCTCAGCAGTTTGAGGGGTTGAGACAGGAAGGTTGAAACTTTGAGGCCATCAGCAATTTGGTGAGGCCCTCTCTCAAAATAAAATGGGCTAGGGGTGTGACTCTGGTAGAACACCCCTGGGTTCAATCCCCAGGAAGAGTGGGATTTAACTAGGGAAGAGGGAGGATAGTAATCTGTCTAGTGCTAAATTTAACATAAACGTCTAAGCCAACCTCAGGTCTTGCCTAAAACTGTTAGTCTAAAGAATGTTTTCTTTTTGATACAGCAGCCAGAGTGACCATCATAAGTTAAATGTTGTTGTTACTCATTTGCTTAAGTCCCTCCAAGAGTTTGCCTTTATACTTAGAATAAAATTCAAACTCTCTTGATATGTAATTGTTCACAAGTCTTCTGCCTACCTTGTTCTTCACCTCTATTTGCTTCCTGATTTAGCCACACCATCCTTCTTGCTGTTCCTTCAAAAAGCCAAGTTCTTGCCTCATGATCTTTCAAATTGTATTATAGAATTTGGGGAACTACTTACTCTTTTATCTTTAAGCACTGTTCAGGTAGAATTTTCCTGATCATTCTGTCCAAAATATGGTCTATCTTTTCTCCCCCAATCATATCTATACTATACACTGGTTTTTAATTGCTCTTTAATATATCTCATCTGAAATTATGTATTTGTTAATTGTCTTTTTCCTACTAGAATGTAAGCTCTATGAGGGCAAGGACTCTTGTCTTGTTTACTGCTGTATTCCTCTAGCATTAACACAAACACCCCTACAGTCTTAGGCACACACTAGAAATTCAACAAATGTTTGGATGAATGAAATAGTAGTTTGATCCTAGAACACTTTATCGTTTTAAAACTTGTTTACTTTCCAAGTTATTTCTATTTAATGTATGTAAAAATGTGCTATGAATATTTTCAATTATAAAAACTTCAAGAGTGAGTTTTTATGGACACATTGTGTTCATAAGATCTAAGAATTCTGTCTGTAGCTTTAAATAAATACATTTGCTGCTTAACCTTATACAGCTTAACATTAGAATCTGTTCTAAAAATGATTTGACATTTTTCTCACTGAATAAGAATGAGAAAGAAGCAGCATAATATAGAAAAGTAGCATGCAGAGTAGAGTGGTACTGGGTCATGATTATGTAAGTTAAGGAAATAACATGCTTCTGCTTTTGCCTGTGTCTGGCCATCGTTTTTTCTCTCATAGAAAAGAAAAAAATACAATTGAATAAATTTTAAAAAATTTTTGTGTAATTTTATGTCTCATGAGCATTGTTTAGATTATGATAGTTACTGAAATTTGCAGTAAGTCAGAATTTACTTTTAGATATAAGCCTTATTATTATTATAGCATAATAGATAGGGTAGCCATCAGAGGTGGTTCTCCTGTATGAACTAAGAAACATTTATGAATTATAATAGTTCTCTTCATGGTAGACTATTTTTATTTATTGTTTTGTTCTCATGTTTTAGTCATCTAGATGATTCTCTCCTTTTCCTGGAATTATTGTTCTGTGACAGTAGTTCTTACCTGGAGATATTTTCCATCTTCCCATCCTTAGGTGACAAAAATGTCTTGAAACATTTTTGGTTATCATAACTAGAGGTATGCAAGTGACATGTGGTAGGTAGAGACCAGAGATGCTAAATATCTTTTTATTTTATTTTTCCCAGTCCTGAGAATTGAATCTGGGGGCACTCCAGAATCACTGATCTCCATCCCAGCCCTTTTTATAATTTTCTTATTTTGAGACAGGGTCTCTGTAAGTTGCCCAAACTGGTCTCAAAATTGTGATTCTCCTGCCTCAGTCTCCCCAGTAGCTGGGATTACAGGTGTGTACCACCATGATGCTTGGCTTGCTAAATATCATCTTTACAGTGCATGGGTAATCTCCCCACAGCAAAAAATTATCCAGCTCCAAATACTAATAGCATTGTAGTGCTTTAATGTAATGACTAACTTTTAACAGAAATTTGAACTCTAGCCGGGCGTGGTGGTGCACGCCTGTAATCCAAGCGACTCGGGAGGCTGAGCCAGGAGGATCATGAATTCAAAGCCAGCCTCAGCAATTTAGCGAGTCCCTAAGCAACTCAGTGAGACCCTGTCTCTAAATAAAATACAAAATAGAGCTGGGGATGTGGCTCAGTGACTGAGTGTCCCTGAGTTCAATCCCTGGTTCCAAAAAAAAAAAAGAAATTTGAACTCTAATAATAGCTATTAAATTAAATAGGTCCACTGTGTTTAATGATTAGCTTCATTAGGAAGATCCCCCATTACTATTTTACCTCCCTAAACAACAGTAAAATACTGGCATAATCTTCATTGTTACATACTGAAGCATAAAAAGTTTTCCCCCCATAGGGAAAAAGATCTTTTGGAAGAACCTGGTAATTCAGTACCAATGTTTTTTTATATGAAAATCAAAAGAATACCTCTCTACTTATAGAAAGTAGCAAAGCCAATTGAAATTAGATGACATCCATTGTCATTAAAATAAGTTCTATAAATTACTATTATGTTCTTTGGAACAATTTCCTTAAATTCTTTATAGGAGTACTGACAGTTTTAAAGATAAAATATGATCAAAAAGTCTTCCAAGTCTTAGAAAATTTAGTTTTTTTTATATCAGTAAATTTGAATTCATACTACTCAGTCATTACAAATTTCTTTTTTATCCTTTGAATTTTGAAAATGTGTTTAAATGTGTAGCAATTAATTTTAATGACATTAATTAGAAGGCTTTTGCAAATCCTGAATTCTTTCTTTCCTAAAACCATTATTTTTTTAAATTCATATTTTTTAAAAAATTTTTTTTAGTTGTTGATGAACCTTTATTTTATTTATATGCATATGTTTATGCATTTATTTGTTTATATGCATAAAAGTATGCACATAAATATATGCTGAGAATTGAACCCAGTGTCCTACAGATGCTAGGCAAGTGTGCTGCTACTGAGCTACAACCCCAGCCCAAAATTCATATTCTTAAAAGATGTATATTCTATATGTTTGCATAAAACTGAAATTAGTTGTGTGCAAGATATTGTAAGGCACCCTTGTAAAAGTAATTTGGTCCTGGCACCGAAGTTGTTGTCTAATGGAAGATAACATGAATGAAATACAGCAGAAGCTGGGTGCGGTGCTGCACTCCTGTAATCCCAGCAGCTCAGCAATTTAGCGAGTCCCTAAGTAATTTAGTAAGACCCTGTCTCAAAATATAAAATAAAAAGGGCTGGGAATGTGGCTCAGTGATGAAGTATCTCTGTGTTCAATCCCTGATACAACAAACAAAAAAAAACAGGGTTTTTTCATACTTTTTCATAGTTGGGGGAATAATTTAATTCCATTTATGGAGATCCAGAAGCTTTTTATGTAGTTTGGACTGGATAGATTATAAGGATCCAAGCACTTAGTAGTTTAGTGTGTTGTGATGAGAAATGAGGTCTGAAGAGTATGCTAAAGGCCATAGAATAGCAAATTGTTACTCATAAATTGATATATTATCCTTGAAATGGCAGGAATTCTGTTGGAAGTTTTCTAAGCAAGGAGATCAATGTTCGAACCGCTCAGACAAAAAGTAATCCAAGGGGCTAGGGTTGTGGCTCAGTGGCAGAGTGCTTGCCTAGCATGTGTGGGGCACTGGGTTCAATTCTCAGCACCACAAAAAATAAAGGCACTGTGTCCATCTACAACTAAAAAAAATTTTAAAAAAAGTAATACAAGATTTTCACTAGGAAATTGGAAACATAGTAAAAGATGCAGAGATTTAGAAATGCTGTAGATGCTGTGATATAGTAAAATCTTTTCAGCAGGTTGAATAGAGGAACAGGAGAGTTAACATTCAAGCTTATTTCTTGAGAAAGATGAGGAATAACAGGTTTGAAGGTTTCTTTACAACCCTTTTTACCCATTTTAGGATAAATCTAACCAAATTTAGGTTTTAAGATTTTTATTAGAAGTAGCTTTCTAGAAGTACCTTGAACTGTTGGTATACCTTGCTAAGTATGGTCTTGCTAAATGATTAAGGTCTGGCTAAAGAATAGTGGTATGTCAACTTAAAAGAAATATGTGAAAGTTTTTAAGAAGAGGGATTGAGATACCATTTTCATCTGTCACTGTAGCTATGTGCATTACATGCAGACTGCAAAATGTGAATTCAGTTCAGAGTGTCTGATTAGAGAGAGATTCCATCAGGCAGTTTGAACATGGGTCTGTAGCTTATCAGGAAAACTGTGAATAACCTGGAGTAGATACAGAGTTCAAAGAGCAAGAATACATCTAAAAAGGTAGTTTTCTCATGATATTTGAATTTCATAGAAAATTATGGTAGGAGGAAAATTTAGAGCTTTATTTTATTTGTGTTGAGTGAATATCCATTTTCCATTTAGTATAAGTAAATGTTTTCTATTGATCACTGTTGAAAGGTGTGGTATGTACCATGCTTCCATAATTGGATAAAGGAAAGAAAGCTTTGCTCTTGATTTTTTTACTCTGTAGTTTTTGATAGAAATGGCTAACTAGTACAGAATAATACATAATTTCTAAATACTTCCTTTATTCTTAGACTTACATATGTAGTACCTTGTGAAAAAATTTTCATCAGCTATGTTAAAGTAGAATTCCTTTTTTAATTTGTTAGAATTTAATTGAGGGATGGAGGTGTTAAGGGTGAAGTATATTGTATCCCATGTATGGAATACACAGACATTTATGGCAACTTTTTAAAAGTTTTCATTTTGTTCCTCATTGTATTTAGTTTCTCTATTAGTGATAGTGTCTATTTTATAATAGAAGCTGAGACTATCAATCTTAAAATTTTAAAGACAGAAAAAGTTTTGCCAAGAAACATTATAGTTTTAAAATCTTTTTTCAAGGGTTTAGTACTTAGTTTTAGTAGAATTTGTGGTGGTTTAAAATAATCCATTCTGATTCAGATGGAACCCTTTCTAAACTCTTAGCAAAGAAAAGCTTATACCTGAGTGTAGTTCTTTACATGTTGTTCTTTAGTCAGGGTACGTTAAGATATTTTAACTTATTTTAACATTTATCAGCAGAACTATTTTGTTGTATTATATCTACCAGATTTTTATTGTATGTATGTAGTATGGAATGCATTATTTGATCTCTAAAAGGTAGTTTTGAATGTCTTTGTCTCATAGAAACCTGTGGTGAAATAAACTCGATTTAATTGTACTCTAACTCTTCTAAGTAGCCTTCTCTATTTGCTGTTTTATTTTAATACAATAAAGCTCTAATTTTTATAGTTTGATTCAGTTCAAGGATTCATTCTGAATGTGGGTGATGGTACTAGAATAAGTTCATTTAAAGAAAATGGAAAGATTTTCAAGTTCATTTAAATGATCTGTTCCTTAACATTCCCTTCTATAGCTTATCTCCTTCTATAATTGTCAATCTTTAAATATTGTCATACCTTGTGTGGAAGAATTTTTATTAAATAAAGGCATAAAGGCAGTTGCTACCCTAAGCCATGTTAAATTTTATGAGTGCATTTCAGGACAGTGAGTTATTGTCAGAGTGAAAAGGAGGAGATGCAATTAATGATATAAAGGAAATTTAAATTTGCTTTGGGCTTTGCAACACTTCTGCTTATGGCTGTACCTGATCCTTTTCCATTGTGTCTGTACTTAGCTTTTTATCTAAATGAAACTGTCTCTGAAGTTAAGTATTTGGCTATCTATGGAAATTCTTTTTAGCAAAGGAGAAGTGGTCTTGTTCCTGTATATGAAAGTATATTTGTACTATATAATGAATATTGACAGTAAAAATTTGAGTTTTTAATCAGGCACCTCAAAGTCACAATTTTTTTTTCTATTTTTATGGACTTTTAATACAGAAGAATGTGTAATGTAAATGATTTATATTTTAAAATTTATTGTGAGTTGATTTTGACTACATTTAAAATCTTTGCATATCTCAATGTCTGTGAGAATGATTCAATAAAATAACAAAAACTTGTGTTTAGGTAATGCATTTGGTTTACTCCTTTTTATTAACAGTCTTGTGAAGGAAGATTAGTCCTTTCAATAATGTTACTGTACACTAGTTTAGCACCTGTGTGTGTAAACAGTGTGGCAGTTTTTATGCTTCTGTCAGAGGACAACTTAATATGAAAAACAGTTGTTTTATTCACCTCTGTAACAGAGTAGTAATATCTTTCAGGATGGGGATGGGAGAGCTTCTTTATGCTTTTCTCCCTATTGATAGTTATTTCACTATCGATATTTAAATCTTCCTATTCATAACTTCACCACTGTGTGACCTTGGGAAAACCACTTCTTTCTTACATAATTCCCACATCAATGTTAGAAGAATGCCCTCCATTTCCTATCTTATGATGTTATTTTAAGTATTAAATTGAGTACATGTCAAAATAAAATACTATTTTTAAAAAGTATTACAGTATCCCAAAAATTTCAGCCAAGTTGTTTAGGATTCAGTATGATGAGGTACAGAACTCCTCTTAAGGAATAAATGTTCAAAATTATCTGTTATGAACAGAATATGAATAATACGTGCTGTTTTGCCCTCCACATAGAAGACAGAGTGATGGCTAATGCTAGGCTTTAGTGAATAGATGAATGAGATATTATATCCCTGTCATTCAAAGAATTTACAGTGGGGCTAATACTTTCATTGTTTCCAAACCTTATATATTTTTTGTCTAAATGTTCAGAGCAGATCAACTGTGGCAGCAGTACTTTCAACTGTGTAAAAATAGTTTATTTCAAAGTATCAGATATTGTATTTTGTGATTATTAATGCAAAAATATTTCAGTCCTTTTACATGTTACTCATTCGTTAACAAATATTTATTGACTGCCTATTGTGTGCCAGGCACTCTATTGGCATTTGAGATAATTCAGTGAACAAGGATGATTCCAAACCTTGTAGGAACAGAATAAATTACAAAAGGTAATTCCTAACAGAGGATGATAGGGAAGGGTAAGAGGGATCAGTGTTTTAGGTGATCATATTTATTGCAGTTTTAAATAAGATTGACATAATAAGGAAGGTCTCACAGAGAAGGTGACAAAGTTTTGAAGGAAGTAAAGAAATTGGACATACACATATTTGAAGGAAGAATGTTTCAAAGGTAAAGGGTTAATAGGTATCTGTGCTGTTTAAGGAATATCAAGGAAACCCTTGAAAGTGATGGAAATGAGAGAGAGGACTATAATAGAGGCAGATGGAATTCAAGAGAAAAAAATGAACCAGATAATGGAAGGTGTGAGTAGGGTATTCTAAGGACTTTGGTTTTTTTACTCAAAGCAAGAGTCTGCAGGATTTCAAAAAATTTTCAGGCTAGAAGCCTGGCTGCCACTGTTCTGACAGCTTGGGAATCTCAGCTTTGTAAACCTCAGGGAACAGGAATTTGAGAGTCTTAAAAGCATCTTAGGCAAACCAGAAAATAGTCATTTTGTATTCACACTCTAGTCTTCAGGGGCATGAAGCATGAACACTCTGGTCTTTGGAGATACATTAGTCCTCATGGTTCCCAGAGTTCTGGGTACAGATTAGCTTGCTACTTGTTGTGGCTTCTCTCTTTTAACCTTGTATTTCAGCTTTCTCTGGTCTGTCAGTTTCTACTAGCTTATCTTTCCAAGTTTACTGGTTTTTTCCCCTCCATTTTGTTTCTTCTTTCTTTTGGTACTAGGATTGAACCCAGGGGCGCTTAACCATGAAGCCACATCCCCAGCTTTATTTTTTATTTTGAGACGGGATCTTGCTAAGTTGATGAGATTGTCCTTGAACTCGAAATCATCCTGCCTCAGCCTCACCAGCCATTGGGGTTACAGGCGTGTGCTACTACCCCTAGCTTATTTTCTCATTTCTGTCCTCCTTTGTTGTTTTATTGCCTATATTAGTAGAGCAGAAAGAAACATACATTTTATAGTTACCATGTTCAGCCGCAAAACTGGTAATACAAAAATTTATTTTCCAATGTGCTTAGAAAAACCTGAAGTTCTTGCACTGACACTCTACCCCATAATTCATCTTGTCAAGAGTAATAGTAATAATGTTATTTGATGAAACACCAGTTAGGCCCTCAAAAATTTTAACTTTGGGGGTGTAGCTCAGTGGTAGAACACTAGAATATGTAAGTTTCTGGGATTGATCCCTAACATCAGCAAAAAACAACCAAAATTTTAGACTTATATTTTAAAATATATCCATTAATGACAGCAAGAAAAGGGTTATCATTTTTACTGTTTATAAATTGTATTTTGTCTCACTATAAAACCACACTTTGAGAGTCATTGTTTTGAAAGAGTTTAGATTTAAGATCCCCTTTCAGTGAATGCATTTAGATTAGTTAGTGTGCTTAGGACTTAAGAATAGAGTGAGTTATTGAAGAATAACATTTTTGGTAAGAAAGGCCATATATATAGGAAACCTGGATTTTAGTTCCATTTTTCACTGCTAAATTTAGGACTTTAATGAATCCCATAATTAGTTTCTTCATTTGTAAAATCAGAGATTACAGGTTGGATAGTGTCAAATTTTCAAAATCTCTTGATCCTTAAATTGTCTTGGATACTTTATGCTTTTGTGGTTAATAATTATAATTTATTTTCTAATTTTATTTTTTTCATGCAGGTTAATGGTGCAGTGTAAGAAACCTTTAAAAGTTTCTGACGAATTAGTTCAGCAATATCAAATGAAGAATCAGTATCTTTCAGCAATAGCATCTGATACAGAACAAGAATCTAAAATTGATCCATATGCATTTGTTGAAGGAGATGAGGAATTCCTTTTTCCTGATAAAAAAGATAGACAAAATATTGAGAGAGAAGCTGGGAAAAAACACAAGGTAAGATGAATCACAGTATACTGAATCACATGATTTTGTAGCACAACATATATAGTAGCATGCTGAGTATCTACCTTATCACTTTTTTCTTTTAGAAAAATATTGGCTTGTCTCTGATAAAAGATGCTTTTGTTTATTTCTTATGTTTGTGGATTGGCTAGAGTATATTAATTTTTGTCAACTAAAATCAGAACATTTAGGTAGACTGTTTTGACACTGAGTAGAAATATGCTTAAAGTGAATTACCTGCTTTCAAAGATAAAATACGAATTACTGAGTTTTAAAAAGATAATTTTGAATATGTGATTCAAGAACTTACAGTGTTCAAAAAAGTAAAGAACTTATATTAATGAAATGTGGGACATAAAAATATATTTTTTTGATTAAAAATTTCAAAAGTAAGCATTTGGGGACTAATTAAGCACATGATAACCACTAGAAAAAAAATTTGCCTTAAATACAAAACATGGGAATTGAAAGCTGTAAAACTGGGGAAAAGATCCAGTAATGTTTAGTACAAATAATTTCACAAAGTTTTATTTAACCCTACTATGTGCATGATACTTAAACTGTTTTCATATGTCCTGCAGTTATAATAGAAAGGATGCCAAATTTAGAATTTTGTAAAACTAGGTTAAAAATCCATCTCCCACTATCAGCCATGATTCCTGGGGCAGATTCTTTAGATTTTTTTTTTTCCTCTCTTGCTCTCTTTTTATTTGAATGTGAGCACGCTATGTATTTATTAACTATAAAAATTAGTGAGAATGTACATAGAACATTTATCAGAATTCTTGACCAAAATTAGTAGGCTTTGTTATTGATAAATTACACATTTTAGGCTAATACGAACTACTGTTTGCAGGTAGAAGATGGAACATCTGCTATTACAGTTCTATCACATGAAGAAGATGCTATGTCATTATTTAGTCCCTCTATTAAGCAAGGTAAAACTTTATATTTTCCTGTCAAAACCACTGCATTCCAGAGTTGTTCCTACAAACTGATATGATATTGCTGGACTTCTAATATTCCTTTTTTCATAATTCATGTGTTTCATAGGATGGATGGATGGATGGATTTATTATTTATCTTTTATTGGGAGGAGCAAGTTGAGCTGACAAAAATTCCATTATAAATTGCTGGAACTTCCCCTCCCCTTTTCATACCCCCTTCAAATAGTTCTCACTCATGAAATTAGTAGATTGGAAAAGAATATTGCCTAAGATTCCTCAGATATAAAAACTCAATATTTCAATTAAACTTTCTGAAATTTTGTTAACATTTTTCCATCCACAATGCATAAGTTAAGAGAGCTATTTCCGAGGACCTTACTTGAACAATTTGTTGAACACATCTGTTATGTGTTCTAGGCATTGGGAATGAAGTAATCAAGATTCCACTTTGAAATTATTTGGCTTGTGCTCCTTGTGAATGGAATAGAGACACAGTGTAATAGTTTATTTAAAAAATATATTTAACTTCAAATAATATTTTAAATTAATAAGTAAGTGCTCGCTTCGGCAGCACATATATAAAATTGGAATGATACAGAGAAGATTAGCACGGCCCCTGCACAAGGATGACATGCAAATTTGTGAAGCGTTCCATATTTTAAAAAAAACAAATAAAATAAATACATAAATTAACAAGTAAAAATTATATGTATTTCTGGTATACACATTGTAGAATGACTAAATCAGACTTTAACCCATGCAATTTAACATGCACTACCTCATATAAGTACTACTGTTCTGTGATGAGAACACTATATATGTGTTCATGTGTGTGTGTACCTATATTTGTCTGTCTGTCTGTCTATGTTTTATTTTCCTTCCAATACTGAGGATTGAATCCAGGGTGCTGACTACCA
This sequence comes from Glaucomys volans, assembly GCA_020662805.1. Classification (NCBI taxonomy): domain Eukaryota; kingdom Metazoa; phylum Chordata; class Mammalia; order Rodentia; family Sciuridae; genus Glaucomys; species Glaucomys volans. Next base: position 685,106 of record JAJEJO010000134.1, read on the forward strand.
GGGTGCTGACCACTGAGCCATATCTCAGACCCTTTTTATTTTTTTATTTTGAAACAGGGCCTCAAAATTGCTGGTCTTGAACTTATGATCCTTCTATTGAACTCCTAAGTGGGTGGGATATAGCACACCTGATTTAAAATATACTTTCTGGGCAAGTGTCAGATATAATATACATTAACTTTAGTCACCATAATGTATAGCAAAATTCACTTAACTGTTCCTTTTTTTTTAACTCCACATCTTTTTATTGGTGCATTATAGTTGTATAATGGTGGGATTTGATTTTACATATTAGTATATACACATGATATAATTTGACCAGTATCCCTCCCATTACTTAACTTTTGGTGGGGGCAAAGGAAAATATTTTTTGGCATGTGCTTTTTTAAACAAAGTTTTGCTTTAATATTTGGAATAAATCGGATTAGTTTCTGTGTTACAAGAAAACAATAAAAATTGTCTATGTGACAAGGAGCAGATGGTCTTTTTATGAAGTAAATTTAGTGGTTTAGTGGTTGATGGTTCTAAGTAGCTTGGTGAGTTAACAGTTTGGGTTCTTTGCCATCTACTGATTCAGTGCCATCCCTATCAAAATTTCAGTGACAATTTTCACAGAAATAGAATCCTAAAAAATCCTAAAATTTGAGTGGATCCATAGCATAACTTGAGTAGCAAGGCAGTCTTGAGCAAAAAAATCTCAAAGCCACTTAAGATCTCAAATCACTACCTGATTTGAAAATTGACTACAAAGCTATAGTAATTAAAACAGCATGTGACTGGCATTAAGGAAAGGTACCTAGACCAGCAGAAGAGAAGAACAAGCTTGGAAATAAATCCATACATTTATGTTTAACTGATTCAGAGATGCCACAAATATATACTGGGAAAGGAAAATCTCTTCAGTAAGTACTGGGAAAACTGGATATCTTTATGCAGAAGAATGAAATTAGAATCTCATACTGTAAATAAAAATGAATTCAAAGTGCTTAAACACCTGATACTGTCAAACTACTAGAAAGAAATATGGGGGGAAAAACTCCATGAGATTAGTTCTGGCAAATATTTATTTGGATCTGATCTCAAAACTACAGGCAACAAAAACAAAAATAGGCAGCCGGGCGTGGTGGCGCATGCCTGTAATCCAAGCGACTTGGGAGGCTGCGTCAGGAGGATTGAGAGTTCAAAGCTGGGGATGTGGCTCAGTGGCCAAGTGTCTCTGAGTTCAATCCCTGGTTCCAAAAAAAAGAAAAGAAAAGAAAAGAAAAAGGCAATGAGATTACATCAGACTAAAAAACTTGTGTACAGTGATTCATATAGTCAGCAGACTGAAGAGACAATTCTGAAGACTATATTTGCAAATCATATATCTTATAAGGGTTTAGTATCCAATACATAAAGGAACTCAAATCAATAGCAAGAAAGTGGCTTGATTTAAAAATGGGCGAGTGTGGATTGCTTTTGTTTTATGAGCACAAAGAAATAAAGTTCACTTCTGCCCTTTGGGGGGGGGGGAAATGGGCAACAAACCTGAATTGACATTTCTCAAAGGAATTCATACAAAAGACCAACAGATTTACGAAAAATATTCCATTTCACCAATCATGGGGAAATGCAAATTAAAACCATTTTGAGATATCACCTCACACCTGTTAGAATGGGTGTTATCAAAAAGACAAAAGATGGCAAGTATTGGCAAGGATGTGGAGTAAAGGGACCCCTTGTATACTGTGGGAATATAAATTTTTGGAACTGTCATGGTATTTAATAAGTACCCAATATGGAGTTTTCTTCATAGAACTGCCTTATGTTATAGCAGTCCCACTATTGGGCTTATATTCAGAATGTAAGAAGCCAGTGTGTTGATACTGATACCTGCATACTTAACATTTGTTGTGGCCCGATTCACAATAGCCAAGATACGGAATCACCCTTAGTGTCCATCAACAGAAGTATGCATGAAGAAAATGTGACCTACACACACCAGTGGAATACTGTTCATTCTTCAAAAATTGTGTGTCATTGGTAACAACATGGATGAACCTGGAGGACATTATATTAGATGAAATAAGCCAGGCACAGAAAGATAAATACTGCATGATCTCACTTATAGGTGGACTCTAAAGTACCACTCAGAAATCAGAGTCAACATTTGTCAGGCTTAGGGTGCAATCTCTAGGGCTACAATAAGAAGTCAGAGTTAAATGGTGGTTAACAGAGCCTGGGGGATAGGGTTTGGCCAAGGGATACAACATTTCATTTAGGAGAAGTAAATACAAGAGATCTGACATATGTTTCTTGTGTTATGATGGTATCATGAATTTAAACCATCATAAGTTGAAATATTGTAAGTCAAAACTCTATTTGATCATATAACTTACCAAACATCATAACTTAGCCTACTCTACCTTAAATGTGCTCAGAATACTTAAAGTAGCTTATTGAGCAAAATCATCTCACACAAAATTTGTTTTATAGTAGAGTGTTGAATATCTGCTGTAATTTTTTAATACCTGTATCAAATAAACACTGGCAACAGTATACCATAGAGAATCAGTTGTTTATCCTTGTGATCATGTGGCTGACTGGGAATTGCTGTCTCTTCCCTTTACTGTAAGAGTTATGCCGCATATTGCCACTCTAGGAAAAGATTAGATTCAGAGTTTGAAGTATGGTTCCTCCTGAATGCAAATGGCTTTTGCACCAACATAAAACTGAAAAATTATAAGCTGGACCATTGTAAGTTGGGGACAGTCTTATTGGTTATTTGAAAATTGTTGACAATAGATTTTAAGTGTCCATACTACAAAAATAAAATGAGGTAATGCATATGTTAAATAACTTGATTTATCTATTCCCCAATACATATATACATACATATATGAAAACAGTTTGGGTCCTGTGGCTCCCCGCACCCACCCAAATATCCTCTACGATGCACAAGTTGTGAATCCCTTTGTGCCTGTGATGTATCTTTCTCAAAACATGAACCATGGTAGAGTATCTTAGGTGGAGCTTTGTCATCTTGGTTTTTAATAAGTACCCTAGATGATTTTTATATAGTCTGAAATTTTAGAACTACTACTGTGGTGAATATTTAGAACTGACACACACAGGTACTGTGAAAGCAACTTTCTGAAATTGAGGACTCTCTCAAGTTAATTGACATTCAGGTGATTTGGAAGGTTACATATCATACTATAAATTGTTTTGTTTTTCTTATGTGGGTATATAAGGGGAATTTAATTTTTATTGGTTTTTGTATACTTCTTAATCATATGTCATTCCCACCCCCAAACCTGGGGGTGGGGAGCACTGAAACAAAGCTTACCTAAGAGGTAATATTTATTGAATACTTTAAGTGCCTATCCCTGGGCAAAGCAATGTACTCTTATTCTATCACATTAAATTCTGGGGTACATGAAGGCACAGAGAAGTTATCTACTGATATACCAAGAGATATATTGTTGGTAGAAGAGCTGTGATTTAATAGTCTGTCTGACTTAAGAACCAGAATTCATAATTATTGTACTGTACTTCCTTTACATGTCAGGAAGATGGAAAAACAAAAAATGTGTGTGCTCTTTGTAAAAATTAATATTTAATAATTGTACATATCTGAGAATGTACATATCTAAGAGATATATACATTTTGCACACATATACCATGAATTGATCAAATCAGGGTAATTAGTGTTTTCCTTTTCTTATCATTTCATTATGTTTGAAGCCTTCAAGCTTCTCTTTTCTAGTTCTTCCTAAAATATATACTAGGTTTTTCCTTTATCTGTCTTCTTTCTAACTCCTGTCCCACACCCTTTCCAGCCTCTAGTAATCAGTTGCAAACACAGTAAAAGAACACACCATGAGATTTGTCCTCCTAACAAAAATAGTGCTGAATTGTTATCTATAGGTATTGTGTTGTACAACAGATATCTAGAACTTATTAATCTTTTTTTTCCTTTTTGAAGAATTGGTCCTAAAGGGAGCTCTTTTATTTTGTTTAACTAGTTGGTAAAAGTTATTAATCTTGTATAACTAACTTCCTTCCTCTATTCCTGCATTCCATACTGGGAATTTAACCCTCAGCTTTGCACATACTGTGCAAGCACTCTGCCACTGATCTCTGTCCCCAGCCATTTTTATTTTCATTTTGAGACAGGTTCTAGCTAAGTTACCCAGGCTGGCAGTGAACTTGTGATCTTCCTGCCTCACCCTCCGAAGCAATGGAGATTATGGCATTTGCCACCATGCCCAGCATAACTGACTACTGGGCATGGTGATATCCATGGTTATATCCAGCGAACAACTGCCCATTTTAAGGACTTTTCCTTTGAAATATGATTTACATGGAATACAGTTTACTTATTTCAAAATAAAAAAGTATACTTAATTCTGTAGTTCTATAGGGTTTTATATTTATTATTCATATAGAATACTTATATAGGTTACATAACCTATAGTAAATTATATATAAAGAATAATTATAAAGAATAATTATATATAAAGAATAATTATATATAAAAATAAGAATACTTACATAGGTTACATAACCTATAACCTTTAGTGCTTCCTGGGGAGGGTTACTGCCATTCATTTACAACTTTATGAAAAAATATTTTTAGATTTTAAACAAGAACTTAGTATTCCTTGCTGTATAACCTTCTTAAAAACTTAATATCTAGTTTAAATAAATGGAATAACATTTGGTTGTAGTTGAATTTTTTATTTTTCTGGATTGACACACGTAGATGCTCCACGCCCTACTAGTCACGCCCGTCCTCCATCAACCAGTTTGATTTATGACTCAGACCTGGCTGTCTCCTATACTGACCTTGATAATCTCTTCAATTCTGATGAAGATGAACTGACAGTGAGTATCCTATTAATTGATTAGGTTTGAACTTGTTTTCTTTGGTTTTACATAAGTTCTTTGTTTTTTGGAAGTGACTTGTTGCTTGAATACTATGTTTTAATTCTGAACAGTAGGAAATATTTTATAATAAAATAGAATTAATTGGTTTCTTTTATTTTTATTCTCATGTTTGAGTCATCTTGACATAGTCACCTATAAACCTCGAGGTGACTTTTTAACCCTTTTGTTATGGTGTTTGAAGGACATCCAGTGAAACTTAATGTATAATAAGTTCTGCCATGTGTTCCTTTTCTGCATTCCTTAAGAAGCAGAATAATTTTCCTTTTGTTTGATCCCTAGTTTAAGAAATAACTCTGAAATTGACTTGTGTAGAGAATATATAAATAATTAGCAATAAAAGCCTTATTAAGTTATTAAGAAAGATCACTTTGGCACCATATCTGTTACTATAAGAGAAACATACCATAACAATGAGAGGAAGACAAAATTAATATTTAATATTTTTAACACCTATGTGCAGAGAAAGGTAAAATCGAAGAAATTAAAGCTTAAAATGATGCTCTAAATATCAAATCTCTTGGAAATTAGTGAATTGGGTGCTGTATTATCAGAAAAGGGAATTCCTTTTTCATCTGCATATGGCACATTTGGTTTTCCTTTTCTTATATAACATGTTATTAATTATAATATATGCTACTGATGCTGTCTGTGTGTAATATAGGTTTATTTATAGCTATGCTTTTATGTTTCAAAGGCAGACATAGCTATACATAAACTTCACTAGGTGAATATGTCCTGGAATACCTTGGTACAGCTTTTGCTTTCTCTGCTATATTTCTCAAATATTAGCTGTGACTTCTGACATAAAAAGTTGTACTCAGAGCTCAGTCTATATATGTATCACAAAACGTCTAACAGGAGACGTGTCACATGTCAACTCTAAGAACATTGGTGATACACTGATGGTGCTATAGCTTTGTTCAGCATATTAAAATTTATTTTCTGGCTAGGCATGGTGGCACATGCCTAAAATTGCAGGGACTTGGGAGACTGAGGCAGGAGGATCCCAGGTTAAAAGCCATCCTTGGCAATTTAGTGAGACCCTGCTTCTGTTAATTGGGAGGCTCATTGTGTCCTTAAACTATTCCCAGTATGTATTTGACTCTGTCACAGATTCAAAATACTTTTGATGAATGGGCTTTACTTTTAAGTTGAGTCTGAATGATTACTACTTTGAAATCACATTGGGTTTCAGATAAATTTGTGCTTTTTTTAAATAGCCTGGATCTAAAAAATCAGCGAATGGATCAGATGATAAAGCCAGCTGCAAAGAATCAAAGACAGGAAATCTGGATCCGTTATCTTGCATAAGTAAGCTTCCTCAATCTGTGCTCCAGATAGACTTGCAAACTTTTAATTTCTGTTCCCTTTATTTTACACACAAATTCACCTCTTTTTAGTCTTAAGTTAAAATATGTGTTTTATTAAATATAGGCACTGCAGATCTTCATAAGATGTATCCTACACCACCATCATTGGAACAGCATATTATGGGATTTTCCCCAATGAATATGAATAATAAAGAATATGGTAGTATGGATGCAACACCTGGAGGAACTGTCCTAGAAGGAAATAGTTCTAGTATAGGAGCACAGTTCAAAATTGAGGTTGATGAGGGATTCTGTAGTCCAAAACCTTCTGAAATTAAAGTAAGTATTTAATTTTTCTAGAAAAAAAATTCACTTCCTATATTTTCTTATAGAATTAGTTTGTTACTATATTTAAAAATCCTTTCACTGTGATTCTAGTTTTGTAGCCAACATCTGAGGACTGATTTGTGGTAACACTATTAGAATGCATGTGAGAACAGAATACACTAACATTTACATTTTCTTCTGTTAAAGAGAAGGAAAAAAAAGGAATGAGTGGGATTTTTTTTTTTTTTTTTTTTTATGTTTGGTGATGGTGGTTTTATTTTGTTTTTTGGTTCCTGGAAGATAAGATATTGAAAATCCATGTCCTTTATATTGTAGGATTTTTCTTATGTCTATAAACCTGAAAATTGTCAAGTTCTAGTGGGATGTTCCATGTTTGCACCTCTAAAAACTCTACCAAGCCAATGTCTGCCCCCTATCAAATTGCCAGAAGAATGTATTTACCGCCAGAGTTGGACTGTTGGAAAATTGGAATTGCTTTCTTCAGGGCCTACAATGCCATTCATCAAAGAAGGGTATGACTTCTGTTTTTATCATGTTATATGAATGCTTATAGGTTTAATTTCTTTGTGTGTGGAGGTATTTGGTATGTGGGAAAAACAATATTGGTTTTTAAAAAAATCTAAAACTTGTTTTCTGGTTGATTATATTGGTAGTAGATGAGGATAAACTATTAGAAAACATGACTTTTATTTGATTTCAAAAAGCATCTTTTCTTTTGGTCTATAATTTTAAATCATTCCCATTATTGCATTTGCCATATTTCCCATATTTTCTACATCAGTGTCTCTGAATTTGGTGTATGTTGTAATTGGTAGCATCATGAATTCATTATTATTCCTTTTACACATGAACTTCTCTAAAATCAGGAATTATTATAGTCAGAGGCATCTTAATATTAGTGAAATATTAGAATTTATAGTATAAGAAATATCTAGATAGTAAATGTGACTGTCTAGGTATGGGTAAGTTATATGGATTTTATTTTTGTTTTTATGTGGTGCTGAGGATCAAACCCAGTGCCTCACATGTGCAAGGCAAGCACTCTACCACTGAGCTACAACCTCAGCCCCTTATTTGTAATTTTGAAATTAGTTAATTGGTCCTTAGTCCACAACAGTCAGCAGTGGACATATTTATCAGAAATAAGTCCTAATTGTACTTGAAATTTTTGCACTGATTGTTCTATCACAATTTTCAGTGTTACTTGAAAACATTTGGGACATTTTTATTTGTATTTCACATCACTAAAGTGTTGCTTTATGTATGTATTTGATTTTCTCTTTTACCCTGGTGACAGTAGTGATGGAAGTAATATGGATCAAGAATATGGCCCTGCTTATACACCTCAAACCCATACTTCATTTGGGATGCCTCCTAGCAGTGCACCTCCTAGTAACAGCGGAGCAGGAATTCTTCCTTCTCCATCCACCCCTAGGTTTCCAACTCCAAGGACTCCAAGGACTCCAAGGACTCCTCGTGGAGCCGGTGGACCTGCTAGTGCTCAAGGTTCAGTCAAATATGAAAATTCAGACTTGTATTCACCAGCTTCCACCCCATCCACGTGCAGACCCCTTAATTCTGTTGAACCTGCAACTGTCCCTTCCATCCCTGAAGCACACAGTCTTTATGTAAATCTCATCCTTTCAGAATCAGTTATGAATTTGTTTAAAGACTGTAACTTTGATAGTTGCTGTATATGTGTCTGCAACATGAATATCAAGGGTGCCGATGTTGGAGTTTACATTCCAGATCCAATGCAGGAAGCACAATATAGGTGTACCTGCGGCTTCAGTGCTGTCATGAACAGAAAATTTGGAAACAATTCAGGATTATTTCTTGAAGATGAATTAGATATCATAGGACGCAACACAGACTGTGGCAAAGAAGCAGAAAAACGTTTTGAAGCTCTCAGGGCTACCTCCACTGAACATGTTAATGGAGGTCTGAAGGAATCTGAAAAGTTTCCTGATGAGTTGATATTATTGCTACAAGATCAGTGCACTAATTTATTTTCACCCTTTGGAGCGGCAGACCAAGATCCTTTCCCCAAAATTGGTGTAATTAGCAATTGGGTGCGGGTTGAAGAACGGGACTGTTGCAATGACTGCTACCTTGCATTAGAACATGGACGTCAATTCATGGATAATATGTCAGGAGGAAAAGTTGATGAAGCACTTGTGAAAAGTTCATGCTTACACCCCTGGTCCAAACGAAATGGTATGTATGCTAATGAAATATTTGTTTGTTTATTTTTGTTTAGTTGTATGACTTTTCTTTCTTAGGAAAAAGCATTAAAGGCAACTTCTCATGCAGCTAATTAATAGAGGCTCTTAAACCTGGACTTTAAACTCTTTTTTTCAGGAGGTGTGTGGGTGGGTAGGTACTGGGGATTGATTGAATTCAGGAGCACTCTACCACTGAGCCATATCTCCAGCCCTATTTTGTATTTTATTTAGAGACAGGGTCTCACTGAGTTGCTTAGTGCCTTGCTTTTGCTGACACTGGCTTGGAATTTAAGATCCTCCTGCCTGAGCCTCCCAAGCTGCTAGGATTATAGATGTGCACCACTGTACCTGGTTGGTGACTTTAAACTTTTTTAAGGATACTTTTTTTTTTTGGATACGGGGATTGAATCCAGGGGTATTCAACCACTGAGCCACATCCCTAGCCCTATTTTGTATTTTATTTAGAGACAGGGTCTCCCTGAGTTGCTTAGCGCCTCGCTTTTTGCTGAGGCTGGCTTTGAACTCGCAATCCTCCTGCCTCAGCCTCCTGAGCCACTGGGATTACAGGTGTGCACACCCGGCTAGGATGGCATTTTTAAAGGGAAATTTCTTAGCTATTTAATTTTATAATCTGTAATTATATATTTATGTTGTACTATAAAAGGTGCTTTGCACATGTTAATTAGTAGAAAACTGCTGGTTGTCTGTTCAACAATCTTTCGCATTAAATATTTATTGAGTATCTTGTATACGTGTCCAGTACTGCTCTAGGTTCACTGTTAAAAAGCAAGCATATTCTCTGCCCTTTTTGAGCTCATAGTTTAGTAGAAGGGACAGATATTATACACAAACAAGTAATTCACATAATATGTCAGATAATGACAGGTAGTTTGAAGAAAAACAAAGCAGGGCAAAAAAGTAGAAAAAAAACCCAAGTGTGTGCTCTTTTAGATGTATGGTCAGAGAAGATATTGAGGGCTAGCATTTAGTCAAACTCCTACATAAAGTGGGAGAATGTGAGGTATGTGGCTAACTGGTGGAAGACTATTACAGGCAATGCTAGGTGCAAAGACTTTGAAGGTTTTTGTGTGCTTGCTGATATGTTTGAGGAACATGGAGGAGGCTCGTGTTGGTGAAATGCATTGGGTAGTGGACATACTGGTATGAGATGAAACATGAGAGGTGTCTGAGCACAAAAATCATGTTGGGTTTCATAGACTCAGTGCCCTGTAGTTGATTCTAAATGTGATGGGGAGTTATTGAACAGTTTTGAACAGGAAAAGTAACACAATCATACTTGGTTTTATTTTTTACAAGATCACTAGCTATTGTGTGGAAAATAGCTTGAGGGTTGGAGGTGGTAAAGGTGAGAGTAGGAGTAGATAAGTTGGAAGGCAGTTGTAGTCCAGATGAAAACTGATAACAGCATGGACAAAATTGGAATAGAAGTGTAAGTAGTAGATTCCAGTTATATTTATAGAGTTTGCTGATACATGAAAGAATAATTGAGGCATCAGGGATCATTTGAGCAGCTGGGTGAATGGTGGTGCTGACTATGGAGGCCCATGTACACATTTGGAATTGTGAGTTTTTAGAGGAGTGATTGGGACTGGAAACTGAATGTATTTTGTATTGAGTTATCCGTATTAAAAGCTGCAGCTAACTGGGCTTGGTAACATCCCTGTAATTCCCCCAGTTTGGGTGGCTGAGGCAGAAGGATTGTAAGTTTGAAGCAGCCTTGGCAACTTTGTGAGACCCTGTCTCAAAGAAATAAAAAAGGTCTGGGGATGTAGGTTGGTGGTGGTAGAGTAGTGCCCCTGGGTTCATTCCCTAGTGCCCAAAAAAAAAAAGGTAATAGAGCTGGATGAAGTGCTTAGTGAGTGACTAGATAGAGCAGTCCAAGGACGAAGCTGACATTTAGAGGTGGGGAAGAAGAGGATCCAGGTCAGGAAAGTGAGAAAGGTCAGAAGAAAAACCAAGAGAGTATGGTATCCCAGAGACAAAGTATGAAAAACATTTGAAGAGGGAGAAAGTAGTACATCAGGGTGACAACTTTGACAGGACCATTGAATGTGACAGAATGCAGGCTTAGTGATGACCTCAACAAGCAGTTTCATTAAAACTGGTTAGAGTGTTTTTAGGAGGGAATGAGATGAGAAGTGAATTTAAATTCTCTGGGGACTTTTGTTATAAGTAGCAGAGAAATTAGATGGTGAGGATAAAGGAGAGTTTAATTTTTTTTTTTAAGGTACCTTGAGAGTGAACCTGTCTAGAGAAAAATTTTTAATTGACAAGTAGTAATTGTATTTTAGCACATTGTAATGTTTTGATATGTATGCAGTTGTGGAAATCTTAACTCAAACTAATTAGCTTATCCATTATTTTGCTTATTTCTTGTGGTTAGAACATTTAAAATCTACTCTGACCAATTTTGAAATATAGACTACATTCTTATTAACTGTGTTCATGTCATACTATGCAAAATACACACAGTGATCACAGTCATAATAAGTCCTATCTTACACTTCATACCTTTGGCCAGCATCCTTTCTGTCTTCACCTTCCTCCAGAAAGAGGAAATATTAATGTAGGAAAGAAGATATAATTGCAGGAGTAAAATCACAGAATGAGTGAGAAGTAATAGAATCCAGTGCACAAATAGAGGGATAGGTAGACAGACCTTTGGCTAGGAAACAAGTTCATGATAGCAGGAAGAAAAGGCATAGTTTTTTTCTTTGGATAAAAGGAGTGGGTGTGAGTTGGGCGTGGTGGCACACATCTGTAATCCCAGGGAGGCTGAGACGGGGATGGGTGAGTTCAAAGCCAGCTTCCTCAAGGTAGCCAGACCTGTCTTAAAATAAAAAGTTAAAAAGGGGGGGGGGGGCGATGTGACTCAATGCTGAACACCCCTGAATTTAACCCCTGGTACCAAAACAAAAACCAAAGAACTAGGTACGGTAGGATATATTATCTTTCTATTGAGTTGTCAGTATTGTCTATGTATTCTATATATAAGTCTTTTTTCAGTGAATTGTTTGCAATATTTTTCGTTATTGGGATTGTCTTTTCACTTTCTTGATGGTATCTTTTGAAGCACAGGTTTTTAGTTTTGATAATGGCTAATTTGTTTTTCTCTTTGTTGCTTGTACTTTTTGGTGTGATATCTACAAAGGCATGAAAATTTCCTCCTGCTTTTTTTCTAGAACTTTTATAGTTTCATTATTTATATCCATGATTCCTTCTGAATTAATGTTTCTGTATATAGTGTACAGGAGGGTTTCAACTTCATGTATGTGAAATCCAATTGCCTGAGACCATCTGTTGAAATTTTCCCCAATATTGTTTTGGTATATTTGTCAAAAATTAGTTGGCTATAAATATGAGGTTTGATTTCTGTATGCTCAATTCTTTTTTAATGATCTAAATGTTTATCCTCCATGAGTCTTATGAAAAAAAAATACATACATATATATGTGTTTCTTCTTTGTAATCTTTTTTATTGGTGCATGATGGTGGAATTCATTGTTACAGTATTTATCTTTTTGATTACTGCTTTTCTACTAAGCCTCAGCTTACACAGATACCGATTTTATCCCTTAGCACTTGTAATTATATTAATAACAAGTCTTTTTCATGTCAGCCTTCCTCCCCCAAGATCATAAGATCTTTGAAGACATAACTCATCAGCTAGCCCATAGTGGGTTTTCTAATAAATATATATATTTTTTAATAAGAGTGTCTGTGAGCATCACACTTACTTAGAATCAAAATACAAGCTGAGCTGGGCTCAGTGGCACATGCCTGTAATCCCAGTGGCTCAAAGAGGCTGAGGCAGGAGGATTTTGAGTTCAAAGCCAGCCTCATCAATTTAGTAAGGCCCTAAGCAATTCAGTGAGACCCTGTGTCTAAATAAAATATAAAATGGGCTGGGGATGTGGCTTAGTGGTTAAGCACCCCTGGGTTCAATCCCTGTTGCCCCCCAAAAATATATTTTGAAGCTGGGCACAATGGCACATTCCTGTAATTTCAGCAGCTTGGGAGGCTGAGGCAGGAGGATCATAAGTTCAAGACCAGTCTCAGCAATTTAGCGAGGCCAGCCCTAAGCAACTTAGTGAGACCCTATCTCAAAATAAAAAATAAAAAGGGTCAGGGATGTAGCTCAGTGGTAAAGTGCCTCTGGATTCATTCCCCAGTAAAAAAAAAAGGAAGGAAGGGAGGGAGGGAAGGAAGGAAGGAAAGAAGGAAGGAAGGAAGGAAGGGAGGGAGGGAGGGAGGGAAAAAAGGAAGAATCAAAAATGCAAATTCCTGATCTCCACTCAGATCAGACTTTGCTGGGGTTGAACACAGCATATGTAATTTAAAGATATTCCTATGTAATTATAATGAATAGCCTAAGCCTACAATAACTTTCTAGACTTTTTTTTTTTTTTTTTCCCTTCCCCCTTCGGTGCTGGGGATTGAACCCAGGGCCCTGTGCTTGTGAGATAAACACCTAACCAACTGAGCTATATTCTCAGCCCCTTTGTAGATTTTTTGAAAGTAAATATTCACATGTGAATACACATACTTCCAAATGTGTACAGCATATTCTATGATTTTATACTCTGATTTTTATTTACCACTCTATTAGTCATTAGTCTGTGTCAGATAGCTCTGTTATCACATTCAATGACTAAATAATATTCTATGTGTTGATTTAGGCATACTTATTATTAAGGATTATATTTGAAATTAAATTATCTATTTATGATGTTTGATTATAGGAAATGGTCATAATTAAGGTATGTAATGGTATGTTTAAACAGGTTTGATGGTACAACTGAACCATACTGGGGACCGGATTAATTATGTCAATATCATTTAGTGGTCTTTCTTTTAGTCACTTGACATTTATGAGCAGCACCTCTCATATCCATTCTGGTAGTCAGAAATGCAAGTAAAACATTTTGAAGATCTCTGAATTTAGGTTTTAAAATATGTGTGGATAACACTTTCCCTTTTAGCAGCATGACCAAGTTTATCTGTACTGTACAAGTTCTATATTTCAGAATTGTTTTGTTTTTCTGGTTCAGAGAATTGAACCCAGGGCCTCATGCATGCCAAGCAAATGTTCTATCACTGAGCTGTGTGTCCCCAGGACTGTATTAATCTGATTATTTTGTCATAGTGGTGGTAATTAAGGAACATAATTTGAAAACCATTTCAATGTAAGTGCCAGTTTTTTTCTGGCAAAATATAAGTACCATAAGCAACCAAAAAAATGCAAAAAGGAAAATACATAAATTGATTCATCAGGCAATAAATTAGTTTATGGAGATGAATTGCATGACTTTTCTAACATTTCTTCTTGGTTGTAATTTTCTGGAAGAACCATTTCTTTGTGTGAATGCATGTATGTATGTCATGCTGGTATGCTTCATTCATCTTATTTGTTTTGTTTTTTGACACTGGGGAGTCAACCTAGGGACGCTTAACTTCTGAGCCACATCCCCAGCGCTTTTCATTTTGAGACAGGGTCTCACTAAGTTGCTTAGGGCCTTGCCAAATTGTTAGGGCAGGCCTTAAATTTGCAATCCTCCTGCCTCAGCCACCTGAGTTGCTAGGATTACAGGCATGTGCCATCGTGCCCAGCTGCTTTATGCATTTTCAGCAAGTGTTCTCCCACTGAGCTATACCTCCAGCCCTTTAAAATCATTTCTGTAGAACTTTCTAGAATTCTCTATATGGCTAATGTTTGATCTTCTTGATAATGAATGGCTAAACTTCTCTAGATGTTATTTCTTATTACCTTAAAGTTTTATTTGTGTTGGCAATAGCAATTCTTACTTTATTTTTTTTTAAACTGCTTATAGATGTGAGTATGCAGTGCTCACAGGACATACTTCGAATGCTCCTCTCTCTTCAGCCAGTTCTTCAAGATGCTATTCAGAAAAAAAGAACAGTAAGACCGTGGGGGGTTCAAGGCCCTCTCACTTGGCAACAATTTCATAAAATGGCTGGGCGCGGCTCTTATGGTAAGTAATTTGTGGTGGAATGCATTGACTGATTTTGTGTTAGTTTTCTGATTAATGGCCCAACTTGAATAAGCACATTAGTCTTCCTTGAATATTTTTGTGGAATTTATGCAACTGAAGGGCCACTATGGGTCCAATTCTGGTTCTAGCCTTTCAGCATTCCCACCTTGCAGCTTACTGGATTCTCCAACCTCATTTCATTAGTAGTAGTTTCACTTAAAAATGTTTTTTATGTATTCATCTTCCCAATAAGATTTTATGAGAAGAAAGGGTCATACAACTAACATTTTTAAAACCCCAAACTACTTGGGCCTTGAGTTATCATTTTGCAAAACTGAGTGAGTAATGGGGGTGGGGATCATTAATCTTAGTGTTAAAAGAATTGAAGGTCTTCATTTTAAAATTAGAGCCAGGCGCTATGTGATCCCAGTGACTTAGGAAGATTGTGAGTTTGAGGCCATCCTCATCCATTTAGCAAGACCCTCAGCAACTTAGCCAGACCCTTTCTCAAAAACGAAAAATAGGGACTGGGGTTGTAGCTCAGTGGTAGAGCTCTTGCCTAGACTGAGGACTTAGTGGTAAACTGTCTTTGAGTTCAATCTCCAGTAAATCCCCCCCCCCCCCCAAAAAAAAAAGAAACGAAAAAATTAGGACATAGATAGAAATTTGCTGATTGTACCAAGCATAGTAAATGAACACTCTCAATATTCACAGTAGATTTATGGTCAACTGTAATGGAAAAGAGCATTTAGAATATTTGAATTATTTGTTAAATGTTTCTGAAAAGTAGGGGAGCTTTTAAAATATATTTGGAATAATAATTCTTATCATTGAAATCTTCGATTTATGTGCATGACTTTGGAATGCATTACATATAGAAGTAGGTTTGCCTGCATTTTTTTTCCCCCTCCTGCAACCCCAACCCCAGGGGTTGAACCCAAGGGTGCTCAACCACTGAACTATATCCCCAGCTCTTTTAATTTTTTAAATTTTGAGACAGGGTCGCACTAAGTTGCTTAGGGTCTTGCTAAATTGCGGAGGCTGGCTTTAAACTTGGAGTTCTCCTACCTCAGCCCTCTGGCAACTGGGATTATAGGCATGCGTCACCATGCTCAAGCAGCTAAATGATTTAAATGTTATAAAAACTGATATTCTATAGAAGATGAAGGTTAATGGTAATATATTTTAATATAAACTTTTACATTCTTTTAAAAACCAAGATAGCATATATTTATATATTTATGCACCTTACTGATTTTGGAGATAATTTCTATCAGTACATGTAGAGATTTCTTTCTTTTTCTTTTTTCTTTAATGACTGCATGTATGCCATTACTTTTTACATGTGCTAATGTATTTTACCCGTGTATGGTTTGGGGACATATAGATTGGTTCCCATCATTATCACTACAACTACTCTTCAATAATGCATATGTCCTTGACTTAAATCATGTGGGGCTTTGTTTTTGTTTTTGTTTTGTTTTGTTTTTTAATACTGGATATTGAACCCAGGGGTACTTAACCACCGAGCCACATTCCTAGCCCTTATTTTTTATTTTGACACAGGATCTCACCTCATTGTTTAGGGCCTTGCTAAATTACTTAGACTGGCTTTGAATTTGTGATAATCTAGCCTCAGCCTCCCAAGTTGCTGGGATTATAGGTGTGTGCCACCACACCCAGCCCTGTGTGTATTTTTAAAAATACATTGCTAAGTCATTTGTGGTAGTTTTAACAACTCAGGAGGCTGAGCAGGCGCATCACAAGTTCAAGGTCTGTCTGGATAATTTATGACACTCTGTCTCAAAATAAAAATAAAAAGGGCTGGGGGTCTGGTTCAGTGGTAAAACACTGATGGGTTCAATCCCAAGTATAAAAATGTTTAATAACATATATTGCTAAATTACTCTCTTCAATTTTAATTTAAACTCTGCCTATTTCCTCAGACCCTTGCTAGTATACTCCTAAGTGGGTAAAAAAATGGTTACTTAATTGTAATTTAATGGTTATTATTTAATTGGGAGATTAAAGAATGTAGACTGTGATGGTAGATTTTTCTGGGTTCAAATTCCTGCTCTGCTACTTTTTTCTGTGATTCCAGTCAAGTTGTTTAACTTTTCATTCCTATTTTCTCATCTGTGAAATGAGTTTAATAAAAGTATGTCTTAAGTGTTCTTGTGAGGATTTAATGAGTTAATATATGTAAAGATTTTTAAATAGCTTGCTGTTATAAATTTTAAGTTACTTTTTCTTACAAGATTGAGTATCTTTGTAAAATTGATGATCATTTCCGATTTTTGCAAGAATTTATTTTGTGATATAAACACCTAACCTGTGATCTACCCTCTTAGCAAATTTTTATGTATAAAGGACAGTGTTGTTGACTCCTGAACAGTGATATAACCAGTGGATCTTACTGGCTACTTTTCATGGATTTGTAGGTCCCCTTTTTGATGAGAAAAAAAATATTTTGTCATATTCCTTATGTGTTTTCTGGTTTGTTAATCATTTGGTTTTGCTTATGGTGTGTTTTTTATGGCAAAATTTAAAATTTATATAGTCAAGTGGTTTGTTCGTTTGTTTGTGTTTGTGATACTAGGTATTGAACCTGGAACTTTATGCATGGTAGAGATTAACCAGTTTTTTAATAAATAGATTCTTATGTTTTGATTGGAGGTATTTTCCCCAACTGGGTGTAATGGTGCACACCAGTAATCGCAGATACTCAGGAGGGTGAGGCAGGAGGATCATAGGTGGGCAACCTGGCATTAGCAAGTCTCAAAAAATAGAAAGATCTGGGAATATAGCTCAGTAGTTATAGCATCCCTGGGTTCAATCCCCAGTATTATCAAAAATGAAAGATTCTTTACCCAGTCCAAACTTACTAAAAATAAGATAAAACTCCCTTTCATGTTTTCTGATACTTCTAAGCTTTTCCATTCGAATTAATGTTTTACATTTAAATTAAGGTAATCAAATGTGTCTTATGAAGACCATTTAGGAAATTCTAACACTAGAAAAGTATTAGTCACTTGCTTTAAGTAATTTTGTGTTTAATCAAATAATTTTACTAATAATTTTATCATTTACTTTTGATATTTACAATAAAAGAGACATGTCTTACATTTAAGTGGTTTTTAAAAAATACTTCTTTCTTATTTAGGAACTGATGAATCTCCGGAACCACTGCCAATCCCCACATTTTTGTTGGGTTATGATTATGATTTTTTGGTGCTTTCTCCATTTGCTCTCCCTTATTGGGAGAGACTTATGCTGGAACCCTATGGATCTCAAAGAGATATAGCCTATGTTGTACTATGTCCAGAGAATGAAGCTTTGTTAAATGGAGCCAAAAGCTTTTTTAGAGATCTTACTGCAATATATGAGGTAGGTGTTTTAAAAAGAGGTGGCATTTTAAAGCTACCTTATGATATATATGTTTTTGTATAAAATAAACTAGGAAGTTCAACTGTTGGGGACAGAGTGATGATGATGATCTATCCTAGGTATTTAGTTCTCATATTAACAAGTTATAGTCTCTTTATTAGTTGGGTGTATCATGGGTCACAATGAAAACACTATACTGGGGGGAAAAATAACTGTGGGCGTATATATCTCATTTAAAGCAATCTTTTCTTAACAAAACAAAAACAAACAAACAAAAAAACAGGATAGCCAGGAAAATCACTACATTTGAAAAAATTCTTGTCTAAGTTCTATAGGATCTTAGGTAATGACATTAGGTTTCAGTTTCATGAAGTAAATCTGTGCTAAAGGTAATGACATTTGGCTTCAGTTTCATGAAATAAATCTGTGCTAAACACCTCCAAAATCTGTTTGTTTTGCAATTACTGACTTGTTTTACATTATAATTCTCATGCTGTATCTATCACTAGGCACAGTGATTTTACATTGAATGTATTGGGAGACATAAAGCCTTTCTTCATTATACTGTCTTTAAAAGCTTAGAAATTCAATCTTTATATTTTAATTTCTTTTACAGTCTTAATTTGTTAATCTGTGCTGGTTTAGGTTCCTTATAAATTTTCTCTTTAATTTCAAGTTATCTGTAGTGTGTCTTTTTATAAATGAACATTTCCCAAGGAGTGTTAATTGAAACCCTAGTCCTAAAAATTGTCTCCCAAAAAAGCTCCATAGTGAAATAGATTTGATAAAGCATTGCATATTATATTATCGTTTAGAGATTCACAATTCATAATTATTAAAGACTTTGAAAAGCTTTCAGTATAGAAACAGAAATTTACTTAATCCATTTACAAATGTATTTGGCATTGGACTCTTTATAACAAAACCAGTGACATTTTCTGTACATGAATTGGGGTACATGCACAACCTAAAATGGCTGTTTTTTGAGATGACATCCCATTACATGTTCCCCAGGCTGGTGTTGATCTCCCAGGCTCAGGCTATTCTCCTGCCTCAGCCTCTAGGTAGCTGGGATTTACAGGCATGTGCCACTACACCTGGTTTTTCTTTCTTATTTTCTTTTTAAAGATTGCTTTTTATGCTTACTTAATTTCTGAATTATACAAGCTTTCATTAATCAAATCAAATGGTTTTAGTGCCAGTGTTTTTCTAGATGTCTTTTCATTACAGTTCCTTTAATTTCAAAAGAAATTTAATAACTTTTATAGGAAAAATGAAAAAGACCTGTTTTCACCCTTGATATTTTTATCTCAAATGTTAATTTCAAATAATTAAGCTCACGTTAATTAACTGCTTTATTTTATAATGTGTACTCAGTTACGGTAATTAACTCACTAATTTGCTTTCTGTATATATATATATTTGTAGTCCTGTCGATTAGGTCAACATAGACCTATTTCTCGACTGTTGACGGATGGGATCATGAGAGTTGGATCAACTGCATCAAAGAAACTATCAGAAAAGTTGGTAGCAGAATGGTTTTCTCAGGCAGCTGATGGTAACAACGAAGCATTTTCTAAACTCAAGCTTTATGCACAAGTCTGCAGATATGACCTAGGTATTCAATTTGTATTTATTGTACAGGGCCAGTTGCCTGATCTACCAGCTGACTTTGTAAATAAAATCTTATTAGGATACAGCCATGTTCATTCATTTATGTGTCTCCACTTCTGTGCTGTAAAATCAGAACTGAGTAATTGTGACAGAGACTGTGGTCTACAAAGCCAAAAGGATATACCTGAGTCTTCACAGAAAAGTTTGCTGATCCCTGGTGTAGGGATTCCACCAGGGGGCAGTTGTGGATTCTAAACTTTTTTATTTTTTGATGGTTCTGTAGAGTTTGATGTTTCATTCTTTTTTTCTTTTCTTTTCTTTCCTTTTTTTAAGGCAGTTCTGGGGATCAAATCCAGAGTCCTGCAAACACTCTACCATGAGCTACATCCCCATCCCCTGTTAAGATTCTTGGTGGTTCTTAGTTTAGAGATAAAATAATTTATAGTTAACCTCTACAACATCAAGAAATAATTCTTTGCTTAAAGCTAAGGAAAATGACTTCTGCTTAAGACTTTCCTGTAACACTTTGTAATTATCTGTAATTATCAATGGACTTTCTTTAGATTTAACTCAAAGAGAAGCACTACCAACATACTGAATCTCTTCACATATTCTTATAATTTGAGCCTCATGGTAATGTTCTTCTATTTTATATTTTAATTGGCTATCATTGTAGACCACATTTCTTCAATTTGTGATTTAGGAGCACTTCCAATGGTTTGAAAATTTGTTAAGATACTGTTTTTTACATTTAATTATTTGTAGCTAGGAAAGAATTTTATTATGTTTTTATTGTTATTTATGTAATTTTTGAAAAAGCTAGTTTAGTTTTACTTTATTCCATTTTAAATTTGTTTCTTCAGTTTCTAGGGTAAAATAGAAAGCTAGTACATGCTACACTATTGGCTGGCAGTTTTAGGGAAGGTAATTACAAAGGAAGTATCAACTCCATAATTTTCTATTCATATAATAGAATTATCTTTTAAAAAACAGTTAAATAAAGAATTAAATGTTCTGTTTTTATTCTTTAGGTCCTTATCTTGCTTCTCAGCCGTTGGACAGCTCTCTACTTTCTCAGCCAAACTTAGTTGCCCCCACAAATCAGTCTTTGATTACTCCACCTCAGATGACAAATACTGGAACTTCTAATACTCCATCTGCCACTTTAGCATCTGCAGCAAGCAGCACTATGACAGTGACTTCAGGTGTTGCCATGTCTACTTCAGTTGCCACAGCTAATTCAACTTTGACCACAACTTCATCTTCATCATCCTCCAGCTTGAGTAGTGGAATATCATCAAATAAACTACCTTCATTTCCACCCTTTGGCAGTATGAACAGTAGTGGTACAGGATCCATGACTACACAGGCAAATGCAGTTCAGAGTGGTCATCTAGGAGGACAACAGCCATCAGCTCTACAGACAGCTGGGATTTCTGGAGAGTCATCTTCACTTCCCACTCAGCCACATGCTGATGTGTCGGAAAGGTACCTTTAAAAATCTTTGTCTTTGGGGGCTGGAGTTGTGGCTCAGTGGTAGAGCGCTTGTCTAGCACATGTGAGGCACTAGGTTTGATCTTCAGCACTACATAAAAATATAAATAAATAAAGTTATTGTATCCATCTACAACTAAAAAATATTAAAAAGAAATATTTGTCTTTGGGGTTGGGAGGTAGCCTACTAATAGAGTGTATGCTTAGCATGTGTGAGGCCCTGGGATTAATTCCCAGAACCAAAAGAATAAATAAAAATAGATAGTAGGGCATGGTGAAGCATTCTTAAAATCCCAGCTGGAGGCTGAGGCAAGAGGATTATAATTTCAAGGCCACCCTTGGCAACTTAGCTAGACACTGTCTCAAGTGCTAGGGATGTAGCTCTGTGGCATAGTGCTCCTGGGTTCAGTCCCACGTACTATTACTACTACTACTACTGCTACTACTATTACTACTAACTAACTAACTGGCTAACTAATAAGTAAATAAATAAATAATTTAATTTTTGCAGAAATACAGAAATTATGATGTTCTGTTTTTCTAAATAGACATTGTGAATGAACAAAATGATTGCTGCTTTTACTTAAAAGTTTTAGTTTTTATAGAGTATTTTATCTATAAAATTATAATTGGGATTTTTTTTAAAAAGCCTTTCATATCCAATCCTAGAATCTCATTGTGGGAATTAAGGTCTTAAAAACCATTTTACTGCAAATATCCATATGAGACTGGTTGTAGTGGCATACACTTGTAATTCCAGCTACTTAGGAGGTTGAGGCAGAAGGATTGCAAGTTCAAGGCTAGCCTGGGCAACTTCAAGACCTGACTCGAAATAAAGTAAAAAAATAAAAATGAAAGTGTTGGGGATGTAGCTTAAGAGTTCCTGGATAAGAGTTCCTGTTAAGAGTTCCTGGATTCACTTTCCAGTACCACAAAAAAATAAACAACAAAAACCAAAACACCAAATACACTTATAATGAATCTGTCCTGTGACATGGCATCAAGTAGAATTGCCAATGCAAATCACTCCTGGTAATAGAGAAGTCACTACTGAGCCAGTCTGTTCACTGTTCAGAGGCTTTAGAGTTCTACCAACCTTTGAATTTCAGCTCTGCCACTTACCACCTTTGTGCTTTAGGGGATCTAACCTTTCTGAGCATGTATCCTTATCTACAAAGTGGGAGTATTATAATAAAATGAATTAAAAGCTTTACACTGTGCTTCCAAGTTGTTTATATTGAGGATGATGACAACTCTTGTTCCTTTTATGGTTTAGGTAGTGGGTGAGTTCCCTTTTGATTTACAGGTTAGGTTAGTCTGAGCTTAGTTATATTTTTGTCACCTGCCTAGGATGCAGTTGTGCCAAAGTTAAACTCATAAATGGGGCAAAAAAAAAAAAAGGGCTGGTGTTGTGACTCAGTGGTAGAGCACTTGCTTAGCATGCGTGAGGCCCTGGGTTTGCTCCTCAGCACCACATAAAAATAAAATATACATCTTGTATCCATCTCTAACTAAAAAATATATTTAAAAAATGAAATAAATCAGGGTAAAAATGAACCCATCTTGAGTAAACAGATTTGAAGTCTAAAGAAAAGATCAAATCACCTGTTGAATTGTGAATCTTATTCATCATTAAAATTAAGAGGTATGAAATGAATGTGTATAGTCTAAAAATGCACTAGAATATTGAGCAGGTCTGGAAACCTGCTCTTTCTTTCTGGTCTAACTCTCTTTGTAGCTGAGTGTGTGATTTGCGGAAGCTTAGGAAGTAGAAGACCCATCCTTGTCTCCATTATCCCTTAAGAAGTGAGCTCTCTCTACTTTCTGATATGCTGATTTTAAGAAGTCTTTTCCTTTTGTTTATTATTTTAATGGAAGTGATTTGTGCACAGTGAAATCATATGTGCAATGCTTGTGATTCTCTTTGGGGAGAAAGACATATCCTTGATTTTCAGAGAGATTCTCTAATACCTCCCACCAGAAGAAGAGGAGGGATATAAGAATCTGCCTTGAGCTGGGTGTGGTGGCATGCCTCTAATCCCAGAGTCTTGGGGGACTGAGGGAGGCAGAGGCAAAAGAATCTGCCTTGATGTACCCCAAGCAAATGTAGTACAACTTTTTGTCTTATTTCTACCTCAAATTTTAGCACAATGGATCGGGATAAAGTGGGAATCCCCACAGATGGTGATTCACATGCAATTACCTATCCACCTGCAATTGTTGTTTATATAATTGATCCTTTTACATATGAAAATAAAGATGAGAGCCCTAACTCTTCTAATGTGTGGACTTTGGGGCTACTTCGATGCTTTCTGGAAATGGTCCAGACTCTTCCTCCTCATATCAAGAGTACTGTTTCTGTACAGGTAAGAGTATTTAATGTTGCAAATGAAATTTATACATATAATTTATACATATAAATGAAATTTATACATATAATACCTCCCACCGTATAATACCTCCCCCAAATCAGTTTTGGGGCTGGGGATATAGCTCAGTTGGTAGAGTGCTTCAAGCACAAGGCCCTGGGTTCAATCCCCAGCACTGCAAAACAAACAAACAAACAAACAAACAAACAAAACCAAATGAACAAACAAAACCAGTTTTGATGTTTTAGAAGTTTAAAAATGCTACTTTTTTATATTCATATTGATTTTCTAAATGCCAGGTCTTCTTATAATGATTTTACTTTAAATGATGTAACAGAAGTCTTAGAGAGATTCTCAAAGATAAACTTCATGTCATAACATAGTAATAATGAGGAATATTATATTTGGTACATTAAGTGTTCTCCTGTATTAGTTTATAATCCAATTTTTAAATCCATAACCCTAAAAGAAAAGTGTATAGAATGGACCTATATAAGCTAGAGTTCTAATTAAAAGTCAAATTGCAAGTAAAAACAGAAGATTAACCAGTGTAAGTTGTTTGAAGGTATTTTGAATTCATTACAGCAGGACTTCTTCATTGTTTTGCTGGTAATATTAATTAGAATAATTGTTACGTACAAATTTTTGTGTTTATTGATGGTCCTTTAGTTGAAAGCCCATTGGTAAAACTGTTGATTTATTAAAAACCTAGGTGATAGCTAATAAAACAATTCTTTAGATAATCATATAAATTGTTCTGTTTAAATTTTCTAATAAGGATTTTTTAGCCCTACAGTTTGTATTATTCTTTGTTGGAAGTTTAGCATTTGTAATATTTACCTATATCTCTTAGATTGTTCCTTGTCAATACCTATTACAACCTGTGAAGCATGAAGATAGACAAATCTATACCCAGCATTTAAAATCTCTTGCTTTTTCGGCCTTCACCCAATGTCGGAGACCACTTCCAACATCAACCAATGTGAAAACATTGACTGGCTTTGGTCCAGGTTTAGCCATGGAAACTGCTCTTAAAAGTCCTGATGTGAGTGTTTTATTTTCCATGACAAAGTTACTGAAAGATGATATATTTTATGATTTTATGCAAAGCTAAGTGCAATTTTTTGTTTTGCTTTTGTTTTCTAAATATTGGGTAGATAGCACATGTCTTTCTAAGATTATATCATACTATAATACCTTAATTTTTTGTATTACAGAGACCAGAGTGTATTCGACTTTATACACCTCCTTTTATTCTGGCTCCAGTAAAGGACAAACAGACAGAACTAGGAGAAACATTTGGAGAAGCTGGACAGAAATATAATGTTCTTTTTGTGGGCTATTGTTTATCACATGATCAAAGGTGGATTCTTGCATCTTGCACAGATCTGTATGGAGAACTTTTAGAAACTTGTATCATTAACATCGATGTTCCAAATAGGTACTTACATTTTCCTAAATATATATCATCCCATTTTAAAATTTCACACACACACACACACACACAAAAAAAAAAAAAAAAAAAAATCAACATACGATGTTTCTTTTTCGGGGCAGGGAGGGATACTGGGAGTTCAACTCAGGGGCACTGAACCACTGAGCCAAATCCCCAGCCCTGTTTTGTATTTTATTTGGAGACAGAGTCTCACTGAGTTGCTTAGTGCCTCGCTTTTGCTGAGGCTGGCTTTGAACTTATGATCCTTGGGCCTCAGCCTCTTGAACCACTGAGATTATAGTTGTGCACCACCATGCCTGGTACAGTGTTTAAGTTTTAATGAGTTGAAAATCATTTGCAAGGTTATGTACGTTGATATTATTAAGACTTGGAAATGTGGGTCCTTTTCACTTTTTTTGTAATGAATTTTAGATTGTATAATTAAGGTAATTAAATAATTTTGATTAATCTGTTATACAAACAAATAATAAAGGTTCATACCCTATCTTCTGTGTCATAAATCTTGAGGCAGTGATTAACTTTTCTTACATATCATTTAAGATATAGCCTCTATCTTTCTAAAATTATTAATTGAAAATCTTACCATTTAATTGTTGGGGTGTTTTCTGAAAATGGTGGTTTTCTTTTTAGATTTCTCCTTGGCAATAATTAGGTATTATGGCCAGTTATTGTATAGAATGTAACAGTTCACAACAGGTGAGCCTCAATTTGAGTTACCACTTACTAAACATTTCTAGTAATACATTTCAAGGTTAGTGAACATTGCAAAAGAGAACTTACTGTGGAGTAATTTTCAGTTTTAAGATTTAGATTCTAACCTTTATTTTCTTCTTGATTAATTATGGGCTTTTTTCCTTTACCTTTAGAAATTGTCTATATGCAGAAATATTTAATGATATTTAGATCTTTGTGGTGCTGGAAATATAGAAACATAAGTCTTACATTATTTTTTGTGCTCTGTGTGGTGGTGCATGCCTGTGATCCTAGCTATTCTCAGCTGTTCAGGAAAGTGAGGCAGGAGGATCACAAGTTGGAGGCTAGCTTTGGCAACTTAGACCCTGTTTCAAAATACAAGGTATAAAAAAGGACACAGTGGTAGAATGCCCCTGGGTTCAAGCCCCATTACCACCAAAACAATTTTGATATTATTGTTTATAAAGGTTTAGTGATGATATTATAAATCATAGAATAGTTGCTTTTATCTTATTTCTTTGACACAATTGTTATTTTTTCCTTTGGATCTTCGTGCTATTTATTTACTTATTTATTTTTATTTATTTTTTATTTTTTTTGGTACCAGAGATTGAACCCAGGGGCACTCCACCACTGAGCCGCATCCCCAGCCCTTTTTTGTATTTTATTTAGAGATAGGGTCTCACTGAGTTGCTTAGGGCCTCGCTAAGTTGCTGAGGCTGGCTTTGAACTCGCGATCCTCCTGCCTCAGCCTCCCAAGTGCTGGGATTACAAGCGTGCGCCACCGTGCCCGGCTCTTCGTGCTATTTAAATGACTTTTGGGAAGTCTGGGGTTATAGCTTAGTGGTAGAGGGCTTGCCTAGCAGGTGTGAGGCATTGGGTTTGATTCTCAGCACCACATATAAATACATAAAATAAAGGTTCACTGACAACTTAAAAAATATATTTATAAAAATGATGTTTGGCAAATGCTAACCTCTGAAGAAAGAGAGGGTAGAGAATTAATAATGCCACCCTTTACAGTATCAACATGGTATTTTCAGTTTACTACCTAGATTTTAAAAAAAGTTGAAATGGAATAATGGTTAAGAGGGTGCAGCGATGGTCTCAGAGAGTCATGGGTTCAAATGCCAATCCTTCTAATAACTAGTCTTGAGATCCTGGGGGAAAAATTACTTTAGCCAGTTAAGTTACACACACTTAACCTATCAGGAGGATAATGGTATCTGTTTCATAGGATTGTTAGGGTGAAGTGAGGTATTTCATATAAATTGATTGGGCAGGATGCTTGGTATATAGTAAGTACTTAAGTACTTGGTATATAGCATATATCTATAGTAAGAGCTACCATTGCTCAGCCACAGTGTACGTGCATTATATACCTACCTAAGAAAGGACATGTGTGCAGAAAACATAGAGCTACATGATTTGGTCTGAGAATATGTTGTTTTGGGGGGTATTCTTTGACTTTTCAGTATTGAACAGAGATTGGTTTACTATAGGTTATAGGTCAAATCTGTGCACTCCCAATTTCTGTAGTCAATAGCTGTTCTCATGCTATACCAGCAGAGCTGGATGATTCTTACAGAATCTTGAGTTAAGTTTAACTCAGAATCTTGAGTTAAGTTTATTGACCTTTTAAAAAAGTTTACTCTTGTAGAGCAGTGTTTCTGGTCAACTGAGGTAATCTATGGACAAAAACAAACAGTAGTTGGAGTTGTGGCTCAGTGGCAGAGCGCTTGCTTAGCATGTGTGGGGCACTGGGTTTGATCCTCGATACCACAAAAAAATAAATAAGCCAGCATGGTGGCGCACGCCTGTAATCCAAGCGACTTGGGAGGCTGAGTCAGGAGGATCGCGAGTTCAAAGCCAGCCTCAGCAACTTAGCGAGGCCCTAAGCAACTCAGTGAGACCCTGTCTCTAAATAAAATACAAAATAGGGCTGGGGATGTGGCTCAGTGGCCAAGTGTCCCTGACTTCAATCCCTGGTTCTAAATAAATAAATAAATAAATAAATAAAATAAAGGTATTGTGTCCATCTACAACTAAAAGTATTTTGAAAACAAACAAATGGCATAAACTTATCCAGGCGTGGTTGTGAATGTCTGTAGTTGGAGGTGGAGGCAGGACAACTACCTCCTTGAGTCTAGAAATTCAAAATCAGCCTAGGCAACATAGCAGGACCCTGTCTCAATAGAAAACCACAAATATTTACATACTACACTTTTGATTTTATGTATATTCTTGATTAGGACTTGTGTAAAGTGTGCAACATTAAAATTAAGTAGGGAACTAGGGCCTGGGGTGTAGCTTAGTGTTATGAGTGTGTACTTAATATATACAGGCCCTGGCAGTGATCAATAAATAAAATATAATAAAATTAAGGGATTAGTTTTGAGCTCTCTTAAAATGTCATGTGGATTTTAGAAATAATTTATGATTCTTTTTATTTCACTCAATAGGGCTCGTCGGAAAAAAGGTTCTGCTAGGAGATTTGGTCTACAGAAACTTTGGGAGTGGTGCTTAGGACTTGTACAAATGAGTTCGTTACCATGGAGAGTTGTAATTGGTCGTCTGGGAAGGATAGGTCATGGAGAATTGAAAGGTAAAATTGTGCTTTTGTATTTAATTTTTAAATTTGTTTTATGCTCATTCATATAGCATTCAGATCATATCCAAGTATATGTGCTGAATAAAATGCAAAGGTAAACTAAAACTTTTGTTTTTACACAGGAACCACATAGAGGTAGTTACTAGTCTTGTTGACTTCCAGTTTTTTCTCCTTTCTGCTGCTTATTCAATTCATTCTCTGTTCAGCAGATGCTGATTACATGTGGTATTCACTAAAGTTAGAGGGATAAAGGATGTTAATAACATTGGCAATAAGATTTTTGACTTGTAACTCCTGTTTGGGGAAAATACCAGTTTTTATATCATTAAGTATTTCATTTTTAATCTTGATTCTGCAGTGTAGTAAAAGTGCAATTACTTTAACTGTTATTATTTTTTTACTGTTGACACCCATAGATTGGAGCTGTTTGCTGAGTCGTCGAAACCTGCAGTCTCTAAGTAAAAGGCTCAAAGACATGTGTAGAATGTGTGGTATATCTGCTGCAGACTCTCCTAGCATTCTCAGTGCTTGCTTAGTAGCAATGGAACCCCAAGGCTCTTTTGTTATTATGCCAGGTTAGCTATCTTTAGTTTATATCAGATTTAATTCATCATGCATTTAAGTGTTTATTACATAAAATTTCTTCATTTATTAAAGGGAAAAATGTCTTTCATTCTCTTGGTAGATTCTGTGTCAACTGGTTCTGTATTTGGAAGAAGCACCACTCTAAATATGCAGACATCTCAGCTAAATACTCCACAGGATACATCATGTACTCATATACTTGTGTTCCCTACTTCTGCTTCTGTGCAAGTAGCTTCAGCTACTTATACCACTGAAAATTTGGACTTAGCTTTCAATCCCAATAATGGTAGGTAAATTGTTCCTGAAAGGTTTTTGTTTGTTTGTTTGTTTTGTGGAGACAGGGTCTTGGGGTCTCACTATGTTGCACCTGTTGTCCTTAAATTCCTAGGCTCAAGTGATCCTTCTGCCTCTGCCTCCCCAGTGGCATGGATTATAAGTGTGCACTACCATGTCTTGCCTAAAGGTTTTTAATCATTGACAATTTTGGTAGACTGAATAATGGCCCCCCAAAGATAACCATGTCCTGTCCTTGAACCCTGTGAATGTTACATTTGTTTAAAAAAGAAGAAAAGAAAGAACTTTCAGATGATATGATTGAGTTAGAGGAAGAGATAATCCCAAATAATGCAGGTGGGCCCTGAATGCAATTACATGTATCCTTTATGAGAAAAAGACAAAGGGAGTTTTGGAGTACACACAGAAGAAAATGCCATGTGATGGAGCAGAAAGATGCAATCAGAGGGAGAAGATGTTATTCCCCCTAACTCTGAAGACCAAGGAATGGGGCCATTGAGCTCTCCCAGAGCCTTTAGAGGCAGTGCAGCCTTGCTGGTAGCTTGATTTCAGCTCAATGATAACTATTTTGAGATTTATGAACCCCAAACCATAAAAGGATAAATATGTGTTGTTCTGTGCCAACAAGTATATGATAATTTGTTAAATGGCACCAAGACACTAGATCCTTTTTCTGTCAATACTGGAACTGGTGATATAAGTATTCCATAAATCTTATTTTAAAAGGCAATAATTGATTATAAAATGTTTGTATAGGTTTGTGCTCATGTTTTTTAGGTCATTTTACCAGTCTTTATAGCTCATTTTATATCTTCTTTGCCAAAATAATATTTTCTTTAAATTACCAGAGTAGGGTTGTTACTTTTAGTGAACCTCGTTGGTTGTGATTAGCAGAAGAGAAAATAAAGATAATTCATTAGTACTCTGAACTATGTTAGAATGTCAAGTTTGCCAGATATAGTGACACATGCTTAAAATCCCAGTGACTTGGGAGGCTGAGGCAGGAGGATCACAAGTTTGAGGCCAGTCTTAGCAACTTAGCCAGGCCCTTAGCACCATAGCAAGATCTTGTCTCAAAATAAAAATGGCTGCGGATTAGTTCCTTGGTAAAGGGCCCCTGGGTTCTTTTTGTTCCCCAGTAACAAAACAAAACAAAACAAAACAAAACACACAATAATCAGATCATCAGAGTCACACATGTTGGTATTAATCTCTCATTTAATTTATTATGAAATAGCTTGAATGTTTTACTTAAGAAAGACGAGGGCAGCTTGGTGCAGTAGCACATGCCTATAATCTGAACTGTTTGAGAGGCTGAGGCAGGATGATTTCAAGTTTAAAGTCAACCTCAGCAATTTAGCAAGGCCCTAAGCAACTTTGTGAAACCCTGTCTCAAAATAAAAAAGGTCTGGGGATGTGACTCAGTGGTTAATGCCTCTGGGTTCAATCCCTGATAGGGGGAAAAAAGATACCTGACTAGAGCATTAATTGTGAATAGAATAATTTTAAACACATTTCTATTTCCTGCATACCATGTTTGCTTTGTATTAGTTTCCTACAGTTGCTGTAACAAATTGCTATATATTAGTGGCTTAAAAGAACATCCGTGATGCAGAAGGATTGCAAGTTCAAAGCCAGCCTTAGCAATTTAGTAAGGCTGTTAGTGACTTAGAGAGAAGCTATCTCAAAATAAAAAAATGGTAGAGCACCCCTGGGTTCAATCTCTAGTACGTCAAAGCAAAAACAAACATGTCCATCTGTTTGTTACCTTACAGTTCTGGAGGTATCCAAAATCAGCCTCACTGGGCTAAAGTCAGGGTGTTAGCAGAGTTGATTCCTTTTGGAGACTCTCAGAATCTGTTTCCTTGCCTTTGCCAGCTTCTAGAAGCCACTTGTACTCCTCTGTTTGTGGCCTTTTGCTCCATCTTGAATGCCAGCAGTATAGTGTTGTCAGTCAGCCTCCTTGATTGACCCTGCCACTTCACTCTCCTGAGGATCCCTGTGGGGCTTGTGATATAACTCAGTGGCAGAATACTTGCCTAGTATGTGTGAGGCCATGGTTTTGATCCATCAGTGGCACTGCAAAAAAAACCAAAAAACAACAACAAAAAAACCCAAAACTGATCACTGGATTCACCTGGATAATTTTCCCTTCTTATGATCCCTAACTTAATCACATCTGCAAAATCCTTTATGATGACATTTGTAAATTGCAGGGATTAGGATTTGGGCATCTTTTGGGAGCCATTATTCAGACTAGTATATGTTTGTTTATGCATTAAGTGGCTGTTAGCACAATACTTGGTACATGATAGACACTCATGGTTAAGTTAATTCATTTTGGTTAAAATTTATTTTAACCCTTAATTGTGAATAATCATGAGATATGGAAAATGGAGTATTTAATTTCTTTCTCCTGTATAGATGGAGCAGATGGAATGGGTATCTTTGATTTGTTAGACACAGGAGATGATCTTGATCCTGATATCATTAATATCCTTCCTGCATCTCCAACTACATCTCCCGTACATTCTCCAGGATCTCATTACCCCCATGGAGGTGATGCTGGCAAGGTAATCCTGTTATAAAAATTCAGTTTATCTAAATGTCATTCATTCATTTAGTAAGCAATGAATAAATGAAATAGAACATTATTTTTCCTTGGAAATTGGCAACAAGTGAGATTAATAGTACATTCATACACTTCTGCCTCATAGATACCAATGCTTTGATTTATATGGGTCTGCAGAGGTTTTCTGAAAGGCTGTACTTTTCCCTGAATCCATATTTTCTAGACTACTCAACATTAGCCCTTTCACTGTAGCTTCAGGTGTAGGATCACAGTATATTAATTAGTATATCACTATAAGAGCTGCAGTTCATATCAGTGCTGTGACAAGGAAAATAATAGAAATTAATTTTCTTAAAAATACAGACAAAATATCCCCTCTCTCCCTTTTATTTTTAGCACTTATGAAAACAGGCTGTATTATGCTTCTCTCTGAAATAAAAAGTAGGGCTTCATTGAATAACTTCTTTATTTGAGTGAAATTATATCTAGTGGTTACTTGATTATTGTATGCATATGTTTAGAATTCACCATTTATTTTTTTTTGATACTGGGATTGAATCCAGCAACACCTACCATTGAGCTATACATTTCTAGCTCTTCTATTTTGTATTTTGAGACAGGGTCTCACTAAAAGTTGCCAATGCTATTTAGTCAAACTTGTGATTTTCCTCCCTCAGTCTCCCAAGAACCTGGGATTAACACGACCAGTTTACAGTTTTTTTTCCATACAAGAAAGGATCTTTGTCCAGTTTTACCTTGCCATCTTTCCTTTTTTTAAATGTAAAGAAGCAATGTTGAAATATGTGTGTTTATATTTAAATTTCAATAAGTATAATCAATTTTTTTTCCTTCCAGTATTGGGTATTGAACCCGGGTATGCTAGCTATACCACTAAGCCACATACCTGGCCCCTTTTTAAATTTTGAGGCAGGATCTTGATAAGTTCCAAAACTGGCCTTGCACTTTAGATCCTTCTGTCTAACCTCTTGAATTGCTGGGATTACAGGTGTGTACCACCATACCCAGCTTCAGCTTTTTTTGTCTTTTGGTACTGGGGATTGAACCCAGGGGCACTCTACCACTGAGCCACATCCCTAGCCCTATTTTGTATTTTTACTTAGAGACAGAGTCTCACTGAGTTGCTTAGCGCCTCGCAAAGTTGTTGAGGCTGGCTTTGAACTTGCCATCCTCCTGCCTCAGCCTCCCAAGTGCTGGGATTACAGGCGTGCACCACCGTGCCCAGCTCAGCTTTTTAATATGAACACCATAACTTGGTATATCATTCCTAAAATGTTGGACATTTAAGGTTTTTTTGTTTAGTTTTTTCTTTTTGGTTATAGGTACCAATGTAATGAATGTTTCATGCATACTATTTTTCTTATATTTTCATATATTTATTTAACATATATACCAAGAAGCTGGACACATACCTATCTGTAACCCCAGCAAGACTTGGGAGGTTGAGGCAGGAGGATCTCAAGTTCAAAGTCAGCCTCATTAATTTAGTGAGGTCTTAAGCAACTTAGGGAGACCCTATCTCTAAATAAAATGTGATAAGTGCTGGGGATGTGGCTCAGTGATAAAGTGATTAAGTACTCTTGGGTTCAATCCCTGGTAAACCCCCCACACCCCCCAAAAATAATAAATGAATGGTCTAATCCAGTTTGTGAACATCACTTAAGAGTAGTCTCACGCCGGGTGTGGTGGTGCACACCTGTAATCCAAGCGACTTGGGAGGCTGAGTCAGGAGGATCGAGAGTTCAAAGCCAGCCTCAGCAACTTAGCGAGGCCCTAAGCAACTCAGTGAGACCCTGTCTCTAAATAAAATACAAAATAGGGCTGGGGATGTGGCTCAGTGACTGAGTGTCCCTGAGTTCAATCCCTGGTTCCAAAAAAAAAGAGTAGTCTCTTCCTTTTGCTAAAATGCTTTCTAAAACACTATAACTGCATTTTAGAGATAGTGTTACATGAACAAAGCTAAATTGAAACTATCCTTTGAATTGAGGTATGATTGTCAGGAATTAGTTGAGGGACTATTAGGAAATGAGTTTGAAATTTCATTGAACATTCTGTGGTTTTTAAATCAGCTCTGAATGTTTATATACATACAGACACCCTGGATTTGGCAAAATAATACAGACTTGTTGAACAGTTGACATATTCATTTCCTCATGAAAGTTTTAGAGTTCGTTCGTTCTTTTAATGTTATTACCTTATGTTATTCTTACTGAGTATGTAAGTATTCTTACTTAGTATTCTTACTAAGTATTGAGTTTTCTTTTCTAAACCATTTAGTATTTAAAATACTAAATATCCTTAAGTATTTTTTAAATTGATGTCATAAGGCAATTGAACTGATTGTCATAAGCCATTTTGTATTTACATCTGGTACTTAGGTAGACTGAATGAAATAACATACTTTTAATTTTGTCTTTTTAAGGGTCAGGGAACTGATCGGCTACTTTCAACAGAATCTCATGATGAAGTAACTAATATTCTTCAGCAACCATTGGCCCTTGGATACTTCGTATCAACTGCCAAAGCGGGTCCATTACCTGACTGGTTCTGGTCAGCATGTCCTCAAGCACAATATCAGTGTCCCCTTTTTCTTAAGGTATTACCATTTCTGTGCCAATTCCTAAAGAATCCTATTTGACAACTTGAGTTATGAGAAATATAAAATTGGCTTTTTGAAATCTTATAGCTTGTCTAAGTTCGTAATTGCATTGCTACATATGACTCTAGATATCACCCAGAGAATTATCTACTTAGAAACAACTCTAATTTTTAAAATTTATATTGTTTATTCTTAGTCAAACTCCTAGAACTCATGCTTTTAGTGGTATTTTCAACTGTACATACTAGAGCTGAGAGAAACTTTGTTATTACTTTATAACCTTCTCATTTTCTAGGTGAGCATATTTATGTTCAGAAAAACTCACCTGTCCAAAATCATAAATTGGCAGTAGACTCAAGATTGAAACCTGAATCTTTTAATTATCATTACATTATTTTTGAATTACATCATACCTTATTTTCATTATTCTGCATTATTGTGAGGATTAAAAGATTCAGTCTTGCCAGATGAGATGGTGCACACCTGTGATCCCAGCTACTCCAGAGGCTGAGGCAGGAGAATCCCAAGTTTCTTTCATTGTTATGCTAATTTTAAGTACCTGTTGAGTACTTGTTGCTTATAGGGTAAAAATTAGATAGTATGCGATAGTTTGCATTTTATTTTAGTGGTTACCAAACCTATAGTCCTCTTTTTATCTCCCTCCTAACCTCCCTTCACTATCCCTTCCATTCCTTTTCTTCCTTTGACAGGGCCTTGCTTTGTTGCCCAGACTGGCCTCAAACCTTGGCTCAAGCGATCCTCTTGCTTCAGCCTCTCAAGTAGCTGGGACTACAGGCCTGTGCCACTTGCATCCTTCTTGCTGTCTTTTGTAGCTGTTGCTATTAAGTCTTAATACCCTTGGCCAGCATTGAACTTCTGTAGCATGTTCATATATACAACAGTTGAAGATCTGAACTTTTTTTTTTTTTTTTTTTTTTTTTTTTTTGTGGTGGGGGATTGAACCCAGAGCCTCATATATGGTAGATAATCATTCTACCATTGAGCTGTATCCCCAACCCTTGATAATATTTAATGAATGATATATGTAAGAGTATAAACCAAGGTATTAGTTTTATCCTATGATTTCTTCCTCTTCCAGTAGATGTGTAAATCTCATTACAAGAATGTCTTCCCAAGAGGTTTTCTGCTGAATAGTCCTTTAGTCTCCACAAAACAAAGGGTTCTTTAGATCTTTGGAAAGTGCTGTACATGCTTTCTGCCCCCTTTTGTAGTCACAGTGCATGTATACACAACAGATTCTGAAAAGTAGTAAATAACATTGTTTACCTAGCATTTCCCAAATTTATTTTAATACACAAGAATAGGATTGTTTAACACCTATTTATAATTCATGACCTTAGTGTTTCAGGGCACATTTTTTTTAGGAAACACTACTTTACAAAAAGTCCAAGGGACTATCCAGATTCTTTTCTACTCAATATTTATTTGCAGAGAGGATAGTGTAAAGTGAGCATTCACCCTCAGATACAGTGTAACAAGATTAGGACTTCTGATTCTGAATTACCAGGTAAGGCATAACTTACCATAATTTTGTTCACCTTTTTTTTCATGCATCTCATTTTAGTTCTATACTATAGGCAATGAAACTGCCCAGTAGTTTCTCTTTGCTTGGAAGAATAATGGATTGTTACCTGGGTGGTTAAAAATAATTTTTTTTATCATAGGAATTAGAGCACTGGTTCAATTAATATTCATTTAATCTGTAATGATCTGCCATGTGATACTTGTTTTTAACTCAAAAATCAAGATTTTATAGACAGTTCAAATATAAACATTTAAGTTACATTCCTAAATATACTAAACAATGGTTTATACTTACATACAACTGGAGAGAGCTTGTAATTATAAGAGTACCTTTTATTGTACATAGAATAAGATCTACTGAGAGTTTTTGTGGTGAATACTACCACTGTCTTGTCACACTTTTTAACATTATTATGCATATTTAATTACAAAGTATTTACTGGATTTAGTTGGAAAGTAGCACATTGCTTCCTCCCACTGTTCACTGCCATACCTAAATGCATATGCCAGTTGTTAATAAGCCTCTGTTACGAAATGCATTATGTTTATTGTTTCCTTAAACATTTACTTTATGCATCTAGGCAAATTAGACTTAGAAAATAGTTGGAAATCCTTTTTAAGGATTAGTATGAGGTTTCAGAAACAGCAAAACTAAAAGAAAAGTAGGAAGATTCAGTTTGTTTTGCACTTAAAAATTACTTCAGTAATGAATGAATTAAGCAAGGAGAGCAAGCATTTTTACAGTGGTTCCCATTCATAATATAGTACTAAAATGTATTTCATTAAGAAAGATACATTTGGGAGAATAAGGTAAAACTAAAGGACCAATCTTTTCCCATGTGGCTGACTGATTCCCTGTTAACGTTTTTAGGCCTCTTTGCACCTCCACGTGCCTTCAGTGCAATCTGATGAGCTGCTTCACAGTAAACACTCCCACCCACTTGACTCAAATCAGACTTCAGATGTCCTCAGGTACTGCTCTTTTACCATTATGTGTTCTTCATTGCAACTTTAAAAGAATATAATGTTAGCTAGGCCTGTGGCACAGGCCTGTAATCCCAGTGACATGGGGAGGCTAAGGCAGGAGGTATCCCAAATTTGAGACCAGCCTCAGCAGCTTAGCTCAAAACAAAAATTAAAAAAGGACTGGTAATGTAGCTCAGTAGTAAAGTACCCCTGGGTTACATTCCTAGTACCAAAAAAAAAAAAAAGAATATAATGTTGATTCTTAGGCATTTTCCTTAATTGTGGCAAGATTTTATAGGTTAAGTTTACCCTTTTATCTCTAGATAAATTGTATTATTCAGAATGACTCTTTTCTAGGATAATCTGCTTTTGAGATTTTGTTTTGTTTTTTTAAATGGTGCTGGGGATTGAATCTAGGGCCTTATACATGCTGAGCAAGTGTTCCACCATTAAGCTACAAATATCCTAGCCTGACAACAATTTGTTTTGTTTTGTTTTTGCGGTGCTGGGGACTGAACCCAGGGCCTTGTGCTTGGGAGGCAAGCACTCTACCAACTGAGCTATAATCCCCAGCCCCCCTGACAATTTTTCATGAAATTGTGGTTTTCCCCAAGGACTCTCTATTCCATATCCTCCATTCTTTGTTGAGGTGCTTTGAACCTTAGATACTGTAATTGAAAACCACTTCTGAAATCTACACTGGAAATAGATATATGGCTTACATTGTTTATTTGCTTTTTAGGTTTGTTTTGGAACAGTACAATGCACTCTCCTGGCTAACCTGTGACCCTGCAATCCAGGACAGACGCTCATGTCTCCCAATTCATTTTGTGGTGCTGAATCAGTTATACAACTTTATCATGAATATGCTGTGATCTTCATTTGTTGGAACTTTGCAAGAAAAGAACAAGGAGAAAAGGATATTTTGCTGCAGGATTAAGTTATAATCTCAGTGAAAGTCATTTGTGATGGGGTCTAATTCTTATTACTTCAACAAATATTGTTTTGACATGGGGGGAGGGGGCTGTAACCCTGCTATTTTTCATTGACTATACTGAACTCTTTAGGGATGATGACTGATCATACAAAACGTATTATAACATTTTCGTAGCAAAAATTAACCTTTTTTTCCAGTCACAGTATTTGTGAAAAGTAATGAGCCATAGTACCCAGTCATGTTAAATGAATATTAAAAGCATGGAGAGGAAACATGAGGAACAATGATTTTCAACATATGGCTTTAGAACATCAAGATGTTCTTGTATTGGATTATAGTATCTAGTATTCAAAAATGCCTGCATCTCTTATTTATTGTAAGTTTTTAAATGTATAAATTGTCTTATATTTCTTAACCTCTTTTATAAAAATTTTCCTAGAAGGTTTATACTGCCTTCTTGCTTTAAAGCAATTGGTCTAAAATATATGTAATCGTCTTAATTAAAAAGTTGCAGTAGGGTTGCTTTTAGAGTATTATTTTTTTGTAAGGGGGTGGGTGGGACAGTAAATTTGTATTGTCTCAATGTACAGTTTAATGGGGATAGAGGGGGAATAATGTCCATACCATTGTGTGTGGAGGATTTACAGCTAAGCTGTAGTTGCAGAGTACATGTACAGTAATGAAGTTCACTGTGTTTATAAATTGAAAAGGTACCGGGTCTTACAGCATTTTATATATCACATCTTTACAGAATAACATGATGGCAATATACAAGTGATATTGTTAGGTGGTTTAACTTAGAATAAAATGAAAATTCTTCAGTTATATTTTGTACTATGGTTTAGGGCTATGACTAATATTTCAGGCCATTTCCAGTGAAAGAAACTTAGTTTTACAAGAAAAACATTTGCTACTGAATGCTTAAACTAATTTTGGTGTTTAATGTTACATGCTTAAATTTTTTTCAGTTAACAGTGGCAATTTAGGCATGGGAATATTATTAATTATGAAATTTATCTGCAGGATCTGCTATAAGGTTGAAATTTAGCCCAGCTCTAGGCATTTTACAAATTATTTTAAGAGCAATCACTCTTGATTGTTTGTTTTTTTTTTTTTTTAAATTAAAGATTGGGAATGTGTGTGAGAGTATGCATATGTATGGGTGTGTGTGTGCAATCAAACTGTGGTGTAAATAGATTCTCAGTGAATTCTGGTATTCAGACTCTATTCCACTAGTGAAAAAAACATTTTTCTAAACTTAACCTGTTTCCCTTTGCCTTTTTATTTATTTAATTTTCTTGGTTTGGAGATGGCAGTCCCAAACATCAGAGTCTGTACTTTTCTATAACACAGCTCAAATTAAGGTAGGGCATATGCCAAGGAGGTTCTCACCTCCCTAAAGAAGGGACTTGAATTTTAGGGACTTTAATTCACCCCTTCCTTCAACACAACTTTCCCCCTTCTTGTTTGCACATGCCAATATAACTGCTTTTATGCAGGCTTTTACCCCCTTGAAAAATCCTTTCTACAGTGCTGCTCACAAGAGAGCCCAAGTTAGCTTTCTATCTGCATTGCTGACTTGAATTCACAGTCACCAAGTCTACCTAATCTTTCTTGGAGGCAGTCTAGCAAATTTCTTACTTGTATGTTCACTAATTATCTACAAGGATGAAATCAGTTGTATTTACAAAACTTTTAATTCAGTATTTTTTTTAACTGAAACTTGTTTTGTAAATACTGTTTGCTTAGCACAAATATCATTTTCTTATGAACAGTATAACTTCTTCAAATTGTGTACATGAAAACATTAGCAAGTCTTTTTCTATTAAAAAAACAAAATTGATGACAAAAGTTTTCAATTATTAAGATTATAATGAAATCCCAGTGGTCAGCATATTTGGATATTAAATTTAAAGATCACATCTCTGCATTTGTTTTCCAATTATGCTAACACACCACAGATTATGTTGGCATGTACTGTTCTGTACTTTCTTAAAAAAAAAAAACTTGTCTGAGATTTGAGGGAAAAGATGCTTATTTGGAATTTCTATAAAAAGTATTTTTTTTATATACTTAGCTTAATAGTGACTTTAAAAAATAAAAGTTATATTCTCAATTGTTTAAAATCTCTAACCTACAGTAACCAAACCTCAGTTTGAAAATAGGTTTTTAAAAAAATTATTCCCTGACAGTTTTCTTTTATATGGAGCCATAAGGAGGGAACCCAGTATACAATTCCTTTTTATGTAGGAATCAGGGAATAGTTCCCAAATAGACAGGATTTACTGATAAGAGTTATCCCCTTCCTATATCAGTTCACACTCAAATAGAAAGTTATTAAATAGCCATTAGAAAAGGTCAGTTGACTTGTCTCAGAAAAAAAGAAATTAAGCATTGTGTGCAGGATGATGGATCTGACTTCTTAATGTACTGTCACAGACAAGTATGGGTAATCTTATTTAAATAAACAAGCAAAATATTATACTTTATACCAGTGAGTTACCAACACCTTGACTTATTTGTTACAGTGCTAATGTCTGTTCTTTGTGCAGTTATCCATTATGAAGCAGGGTGGAAGTTCAGTATTTTGGCATTTAAAAGATTAGTTATATAATGTTTGCTTCCAGCCAGTGAGAAACATCTAGCCATACCTTTCTTATGCAAGCCATTCAGTTATCAGGACTGTGAATTAACACTGTATGAATAAATTTCTGTACACCTTATTGTTTGGCCAGAAGGCCACCAAGTGTACTTATATGTAATCCTTAAATTTTAAAATAGCTGTAATTTTTAAATATTTCTAAACTTTTCTTAAACCACTAAAATTAAGCTCTTACTACTTAGTCAACTATCCTCAGCTGTATTCGTACTCAATTGTCAGTATGGCACAGATTACTGTATTAAAATATTCTCTTTTCGTCTTCATATTTACCTTCTGAGGTAATTTTTTTAACTTAATGTGTTACTACAAAGATTTGCAGATCTTTAATCAAGCACTATGTTAATACTGTACTATCAAAATACTATGTTGCATTATTTAAAATGTTCAAATTGAATAGATTAAAAGGAAGTTTTTAAATGCTATTGCATCATATAATTTGCTACTCATCCACTATGGCATTGCATATTAGTCTATTAATACACTTAATGTTTGCATGAGTGATATTTTGGTCTGGGTTTCCTCTTAAAAGATTTTAGTTTGTCTAAATTAAGGAAAAAATGTTTTTAGCATATGTATTTTTTGTCCCATCCCTCAAAAATCAGCTGGAAATCTTAAAACTTTTGTTTTTTCTTGGTGTTTTAATGGGCCCAGAATTGTAGTTTAAATTTTTATATATGTATTTTCTTTTTTGTGGAGTATAAATTTAAAAACTGGATTTGGGACCTAAAATACTCCTCAGGTTGATATATTCATGAAGTTTTAAAGCTTTAGTTTTCAAAGTAAACTGGATATGTGGACCTTAAAAGTTACTGAGTTTAAACTACAAATTGTAACGTCATTACTGGACATGTCAGCATCAACCCTCTCAAAATAGCTTGGTCACTTT
This sequence comes from Glaucomys volans, assembly GCA_020662805.1. Taxonomy (NCBI): domain Eukaryota; kingdom Metazoa; phylum Chordata; class Mammalia; order Rodentia; family Sciuridae; genus Glaucomys; species Glaucomys volans. Next base: position 726,624 of record JAJEJO010000134.1, read on the forward strand.
ATGAAGGGGCGTTTTAAAGTTGTTGTTTAGCAGTGACATTTAATATGGTCCAATTGCTTTTCTTTTTAACGTGACAAAAAAGAATAAGGAACAAACACTATTGCTGCCGAATGCCATAACACTGAGTTGTACAAATTGTGATTGAGGAAATGAAAAGGTTTATACTTTTTAAAAAAAAAAAAACAAAAAACTTCAAATGGAATAAATTATTCATGAAGCCTTCATTGTGGTGTCTCATTCTGTTGAAAATATTTCCATCCTAAAATATTTTTGTCTGTTCTTAAACTGAGTAAGGACATATCCCAAAATTATTGTGGTCATTTTTAAATAGTTTCTACCAGATTTGCCACAGACTAGCTATGAATTCAGGCAAAACACCTAATTTCTCAAAATCTCAAATTTGCTCATTGGTAATTGAACACAATGATGGCCTGACCTTTCTAATCAGCTGTATGAACCTTAAAGGAAGATGCAAAACAAAAAAAAGACAATTATAAAGATGTGAAGGATGATTGTTTAATACCTAATGTTCCTTAGAAAAGTCAAACCCAGAATGAAGACTTAAGCGAATGTTGCTTGAAGGTGGCAAAAGAACTTAACATATTTCTAACAAGAAAAAGGATGAAGATACAAAGCACAAACTAGTCCATATTTAGTTTCCCTCTTTTTTTTTTTTTTTTTTTTTTTTGGATACTGGGGCAATTTAACCCAGGGGCACTTTAAACTACTGAGCCAAATCCATAGCCCTTTTTATTTCTTATTTTGAGACAAGGTCTTGCTAAGTTGCTGAGGCTGACTCAAAACTTGAGATCCTCCTGCCTTTATCTCCCAAGTCGCTATTACAGGCATGCACTACACCCAGCATCTTACCTCCTGTCTCAATCCGTCCCTATTAGAAAAAATAAAAAAATTTTAAAAATATAAAAATTAAAATATATATATGTGTATATATGTATATATATATTTCTATATATAAAAGAAGGGCTGGAGATGTATCTCAGTGAAATAGCACCCCCTGATTTCAATCTCCAGTATCAAAAAATCAGAAAAGAAAATTCATGGTCTGGGGATATGGCTCAGTGATAGAGCTCTTGCCTGTCATGCAGAAGACCTTGTGTTTGATCCCTAGCACCACTCCTTCATCCCCCCCCCCCCAAAAAAAATCAGCTTGAAATTATCAAGTTCTAAAGTTTAATGATGGAATTCAAACCAAAGGGAACTGATTTCAAGGAGCTAGGTGCTCAAATCTCCAGATCCACAAGAATTACATTCTGGCTTGTGACAACTTGCAGATAATTACTTAAACGCTGTGGAAAAGTTAAAGGTACTGAAAACAAAAATGGGCAACTTTTCTAGTTTTTAAAAGGTAGGTCCCAGAAACTACTAGCAAATTTATTTGACTTAATAATATTAAAAGTTGGCATAAGCCTGGGGTTTTTCCTTAATGGTAGAGCACTTGTCTAGCATGTGTGAGGCTAGACAATCCTCAGCACACATGGATCCTCAGCATCACATAAATAAAGGTATTGTGTCCAGCTACAACTAAAAATAATTTTTTAAAAAGCTGTTAGAGTGTCACTAAAGTAACAAAATAATTGATTACACTCTATAAATCTCTGATCTTAAGTCCTCAGTTTACTGGGAAACAGTTGTGTAAACAATTAAATTTCTTAAAGTGGTATGACTGATAATGCAGTACATACACAAAAGGAAGTAACTGATATCTCATTCCTTTGACAACACTGATAAACTGATAGATTATGGCAGTGAACATTTAACATTTAATAAGATTTCATAGGTTTGAATCTGAAATTTAACAAACCAGTTTGCTGTACTGTGCCAGGAGCATAGAGAACATGGTCCCTTTCTGGCCAAGTCTTGATTACAGTGCAATGTGTAAAGTACTATGACAAGGAAGCAAAGGGTCTTCTGGGAGCATAGAAGAGGGAAACAAGCTACTGAGGGTGGGTGGTTTGCCAGGGAAAGGTTAATCTTAGCAAGGGAACATTGGAGGAGCCTTAAAAAAGATACAAAGGAATTTACTGCACAATAAAAGATAATGGAAGGCCTGCATGGGAAAAGGTACAGGAATATTGATAAGAATGATAAAGGAACAGTTCACCAGGACATTATGTAGGAGCCCAAGTTGGAGACACATAAGGAGTTCAAGCTGGAGGAAAGTCAGATCATAAAAGTCTGTTTTCTGAGCTCATCAATCAGTGTATTGGGTTTTATCTCAAAGTAGGAAAGTATTTTAGTAGCTGGGTTGATTCATAACTGGTTAAACAATAAGATCAAAGAGGCTGGGTTGGTGGAACTATGTCAACCCACAGGGATGTCTCATGCTGGACTACAGAACCTGAACTGGACCTGAGTAGTCAATATTTTATACATAACATTAGTGAAGATATGATCTGCTTAGCCAAAGCTAAAGCAAAAAGTCTGTGTAAAAGTCAACAAAGATCTTGACACGGGAGACATGAGATCAAATAGGCACACTATTTGAGGATAATTATAAAAAGTTCTATGCTGAGAAAAATGTCTTCTAAGGTCCACTTTTGTATTTCTAGATTTTATTTCCAAAGAACATTGATCCTTCTTTAAGCTTACTTATGAAAAAAACAACACATAGTATGCCTGAAACAATAAATAAGGTGCTTTTCTTTTTTCTTTTCTTTTTTTTTTCTGTTTCCTTATTCCTCCAGTCTAAGAAATAAAGTAGAAAAGAGTAAATCCAAGAAAGCCAGTCAAAAGAAGAATGTTTATCCGGGAAAGTCTTCCCTTTGACTTAAACAAAATACAACGTGTTTCATCAAATCTGACACCAATAATTATATATTATCAAAAATGTTGCTATTGTAAGACATCTGAATTTCAGAGATGTTAAAATGTGAAAAATCAGATTTGACAAAAATATTCTTTTTAGCTAGAAATCATAATGGACCTCAATATCACATTGGTCTTAAAATGGGACTATTCCCTCCAATACTTTTTAATCACAAAAAGGTACATCATAATTATATGAGATAGTCCTATGAAAAGATTATATGATTTATAGGCAACTAGACTTAGGGTTAATCTGTAGATTTACTATTTACAAAGAGAATCTGCCTAAGTAAACATATAAATTGCAAGGTCATTTAAAAATTGATTTTAGTATAGTTAGGGAATTGACCTAACAGGAAACAACTAAAACTTGTTTAGTTTTAGTGAATTTTAGTGTTTAGTTTTAGTTTAGTTTGAGGAATCTGTTGAAATCCAAATTAGTGATTTTTCTCTTGCCACTTTGAAAATTCTACCTGTATTCTACATATTAGGTATTTTCACTAAAATGTGGCTTGAGCATCTCTTTTGATCTTGCCTATTTATACTTTTAAAAGCCTCTTGTGTATGGATTTCCATCTCTTTAATTAGATTTAGAAATTTTTCTAATATTATTTCTTAGAAAAGATTGCGGATTCCTTCAATTCGTATTTTGGAAACGTTATCTCCCCCAACGAGTCAATGAATGATTGTCAAACTGAATGTAACTTGCTAGATGGAGATACTGGATCTGCATGTCTCTCCATTAGTGATCTTAGTGATCACAGGATTATAAGCTCATGGATAGCTGGAAATGGTGGCACACTTCTGTAACTTCAGTGATTCGTAAGGCTCAAGACCATACCAGTTTGGGCAATTTAGCTAGACCCTCAAAAAATAAGAAGGGTTAGACTTGTAGTTTAGTAGTAGAGCACCTGTGGGTTCAACCTCAGTACCACGAAGAAGAAAAAAAAAATCATGGCTAAATCTTTTTTCACAAGGTATCCAAATTCTATATAATGATTGTCAAAATGATTTCACAGGCAAACATATTTACAAGGATCTGAAGGATTTTAACAGCAGCGTGGTGGTGCATGCCTGTAATCCCAGTGACTTGGGAGCCTGAGGCAGGATTGCAAATTTGAGGCTAGCCTGGCAATTTAGCAAGAACCTGTCAATCAATCAATCAATCAATCAATGGGGCTGGAGATGTAGATTAGTGATCAAGTGTCCCTGGGTTTGATCCCTATAATCTGCCACCTCCCAAAGGGGGAAAAAAAGGCTTCCATCAAGTTGATAAGCCTAGAGTCATGACTTGCAGCTTTCTGGTTTTAGCAACTCAAGATGGTCGTGATGATTCACTGAGGTAAGAATGGAAAGGGAGAGAGGAAGGCTTTTGGAGAGGGTTAAGTGTCAGCCCTCATCTCTGTGACACTATTTTATTCAAACTGAATGTAACTTGCTAGATGGAGATATTGGATCTGCATGTCTCTCCATTAGTGATCTTAGTGATCACAGGATTATGAGCAGTGTTGGAAAAGATCTGAAAAATCACTTAACTCATTCCCATCTCTTCCACTCTTTCATCCTCCTTATTCCTGTGAAATGAGTATTTGGGGAGATTAACTTCCACAATTCTAAAATGGAGAATAAATGTTATCTACTTCAAAGGATGGAATGATATAGTAGATATAAAGCACTTATCACAGAGCCTACCAACTCTTCAACAAATAAGTCTTTAATAAATATTAGCTTAAAAACGGACATTCAGCTGGTTGTGGTGATAATGCCTATAATACCAGCAACTAGAGAGGCTGAGGCAGGAGGATCCCAAATTCTAAGCCAGTCTCAGCAATTTATCAAAGCTCGAAGCAACTTAGTGAGACCCTGTCTCAAAATAAAATATAAAAAAAGCTGAGGATGTGGTTCAGTGGTTAAGTGCCTCTGGATTGAATCCCTAGTACAAAAAAAAAAAAAAAATTGATGTGTTTAGCACGTGAGAGGCCCTGGGTTAAACAAGAGTTGTTGGTGGTTATTTTTTTTTTTTTGGCATAGTTTGTAACCCATTAATAGACTGTGAAATCAATTTTAAATACGTAGTGACCTCCAATTTTTAAAAAGGAAATAGAGTAATATGTGGGATGGGTATTATTTCAGGAAACGTTTATTTCCATGTAGATGTGGGTATGTGTTTTATCTGTTATAGATGATACGTAAGTTTATATAATGTGGATATATGCATATGTGTGTTCTGGATCACACATTAGTTATTATCTTTTTTTTTCTTTTTTCTTTTTTTTTTTTTTTGGTACCAGGGATGAAACTTAGGTTCCCAGCGCTTAACCACTGAGCCACATTCCCAGCCCTTTTTCTTTTTAATTTTGAGACAGGATCTCACAAGATTGTTCAGGAGCCTGGCTAAGTTGCTGAGGCTGGCCTTGAATTTGCCATCCTCCGGTCTCAGCCTCCAGAGGGAATGGGATTATAATGTGCACCACTGTCCAGTCATTAGTTCTTTTCTTGCTTTGCTGATCTTGTAAACTGAATGTCAAACCTTTAGACATTATCCCTCTATCAAGCCATTAGAAAGTACAATGTATTTTTGTAAAATACTTTTGTTTGGGCCGGTGCACACCTTTTACAGGTGCACACCTGTAATCCTAGCGTCTCATGAGGCCGAGTCAGGAGGATCCCAGGTTTGAGGCCAGGCTCAGCAACTCAGCGAGGCCCTAAACAATTTAGTGAAACCCTGTCTCAAAATAGAAAATAAGATGCTGGGCGTGGTGGCGCACTCCTGTATTCCAAGCGATTTGGGAGGCTGAGTCAGGAGGATCGCGAGTTCAAAGCCAGCCTCAGCAACTTAGCGAGGCCCTAAGCAACTCAGTGAGACCCTGTCTCTAAATAAAATACAAAATAGGGCTGGGGATGTGGCTCAATGGCCAAGTGTGCCTGAGTTCAATCCCTGGTTCCAGGTTCAAAAAAAAAAAAAAAAAGAAAAGAAAAAAAATAAGAAAATAAAAGGGCAACGTAGGGCATATAGCTCAGGGTTTGAGTGCCCCTGGGTTCAATCCCTGGTACCACACCAAACCAAACTTTTGTTTCCATCTCCTAGCACAATACCTGATAAATAGAAGGTGCCAAATACATGCTGACTGAACCAAGAACAAATAAAACGAAAAAAATCATGAAGCACATAGATTAGTGGAGACCAGACATCTTTTGAAAAATTGTTCAAAGCTTTGGATCTTCTTTGCAGGTACTCACAATTTCCAACAGATTCCAGAGAATTCTTGAAATTTTACCCACCTTCCTGTGAAGATCTAAGGAATCTAAATTAATCCCAAAGGCAAGGTATTTTCCTTTGACTCCTGAGTGTGAGGTCGAAGAGTGTAAGGTTCAGGGTCAGATTACTTTTTAAATTCACCTACAAATCCTGGGATTCTATAATTTCGGTGCTGGGCAGGTACAGGCAGACCCAAAGACAGATACAATCCCGTTGCGGTCCAAGAAGAGTAGGGATAACTTTAACATTTCTTTCACACACGGTATGCCATTTGACTGCCAGGATAATCGTGCGATAACGAAACTGCAGCTTCCAGAAGATATGTTCTGGAAACACCAACATTAGAAAGCTCCTCAGGTGAACCTGGGCATGGCAAGTTGGGTGGAGGAAGGGGCGGGCCCACGCACGCGCACGCGCACCGCTGCGTCGACGCCGACGTCTCTGTTTCCTCTTGCAGCCACCCTTCCTCTCAGTTCAGTACGGTGGCCGGCGGGAGCCAGACGCTGGGGATGAATGAAGGTGCTGGGTGCAGGTTGAAAAAGGCTCATCTGCTTTTCCCTCTCTCCAGGCTCGGTTCTGCCTTTGTGCGGTGTCCCCATCCTGTCCCCATCTTATCGACGACCCGGTTGGTCCCAGCGTCTGAGTTCTTGGTGCTCGAATCGACTCAGGCACAGCTAGGGTTTGGGGGATCCGGATTATCGCTAGGCCCAACTTCGGACGGCGCTCTAGATTTCTGCCGCGTCCCGCCTCTAGGACGCGGAATTCGAGTGGGGTCCCCTGAGACTGGAGGGTAGATCTTAAGGTATGAAGCGTCCACTTCTCAGGCCTCAGAGCGTTCCTGGGTCTTTGTCGGCAACCGGCCAGACTTTTCACAGCCTGAGGGACTTGTTGGTTCTCGTTATCCCCGGGGCAAGACCTTTGAACGCTGGTTCTTGGCGCCTCTGCTCCATCAGCACCGCCCCCCCCCCCCCCCCAAAGACCAGCTGCTCCTGCTTGAAAGCAAAGCAACGTTGCTGCCCACTGTTCTGCTAGCTGGTCGGTCTTAAGAGGGGACGTTTTTGGCTACTGGTTGGTGGATCCCTCTCCCTTTTTTGGTGTCTTTGAATTACTTCTGAAGATACACAACAGCCGGAGTGGCACTCGTCTTTCTGTCGTCGCTAATTGCACCCACAAACATCTGCTTTTTACTCACTAACGTAGGAGACACGGGATAGTGTTGTGGCCTTCAGAGCTTTTATTTTGGGCCAGTGAGGTGATAGGCCAGTGTTTCCATCTTCTGTGGTGTGGGAAGTAGAAGCCCAACAATTGCTTACACATACTGGTAGGCGTGTGATGCTGAAAAGGTATGGCCATGGCCATTCATTTGCTTTCATTTACATTTTGTGGATATCATGTGACTGATCTGTTGAAGAAAGCGTTGAACTGGGATATGGCGTATGTATGAGGGTTCAACATTGGGATTTTACCACTAACTAGTAATATTAAATTTGGGCCTGTAACTTAATTCTCTGGACTTTATATACTTTATAAAATAAGAGTATTAGAGCAGAAAATTCCTAAGGCTGGAAGAGACATTGATTTACTCTTGTTCTCTTTTTCATTTTCCAGGTGACAGGAGAAGTAGGGAGACAGGGAAAGCTGGTCTTTAATTATGCCAGGAACATTGCCAATATAGGAACCTATTAATGATCTATCTCACATGTTTCAGGTTTATAAAAAGAGGAGTGTACATACATGTGGAAGTTATACCCCTACTTTTTTTTTTTTAATCCTTAGGATCAACAGTGATAATGACTGAGTGCACAAGTCTTCAGTTTGTCAGCCCTTTTGCTTTTGAGGCAATGCAGAAAGTGGATGTTGTTCGCCTGGCATCTTTAAGTGATCCAGAATTAAGACTTCTCCTGCCCTGCTTAGTGCGGATGGCACTTTGTGCTCCTGCTGACCAAAGCCAAAGCTGGGCTCAGGATAAGAAACTTATCCTTCGCCTTCTCTCTGGAGTGGAAGCTGTCAACTCCATTGTTGCATTGTTGTCTGTGGACTTTCATGCTTTAGAACAAGATGCCAGCAAAGAACAGCAGCTTAGGTAAAGTTATGTTGTATACGATATGGTTTGGGATTTACTTGAATTTTCCAAAGAGTAGAAAATCAAAAATTTTCAGAGCAGGGAGAAGAATGAGAATGTAAACTTTGGAGAGTATTTTATTTAGGTCTTTTCTATTTATAGTTAAAATTCTGGTATCTTGTGAGTTCTGTATTATAAAATCTTGCACAGGAAAATTTGGCCATGTACTGTTGTGTTTCAGGTAAACTGATTTATTGGTGGAAAGTGGGTAGGATAGCTTCCAGTAGATTAGAAGGATTTATTAAAATCACTTGGGAGGTGTTTAAGATTACATTGATACTTAAAGATTCTGGGCTGATATAACCTTCCCTACCCATTGTGAATCTGGAAATAAACCACTGATATTAAGGGAAGTGGGTGTTAACTATGAGTTGTGATCAAGTCTACATAACTTGTGAATTCCTGAAATATATGAGCAAACTAGTATTTCAGAACTAATAGAGCATATTTAAAGTGTATAATTCATTCATAGAGTCTTTCAGTAATAGATGATTTTTATGCAATTATTCCCATGTCATTGTTTTACATGTTTATACTTCATTAGGCATAAACTTGGAGGAGGCAGTGGAGAGAGCATCCTGGTATCACAGCTTCAACATGGACTAACATTAGAATTTGAACACAGTGATTCACCTCGTCGATTGCGTCTTGTGCTTAGTGAACTGTTGGCCATTATGAACAAGGTGCTTTCTTTTTAACCCCAGCTCAGAGTATTCATGATTTGAAGTCTACATACAGAAAGGTAGACTAAATGGAGGCAAGAAGGCAGGCAGTATGGTATTTCTGTTTGATATGGTCTCCTTTCAAAGTCTGAAAGGATATTAAAAGTACACCTTAAAGACTTTCTCTATTTTCTATTTTTTCTCACTTAAGTCTGTTCTTCGTCCTCTATCAAAGGGTTCTTTTTCCCCCCTATATGGAATCTGTACAGTGACTTCTTGACATTTAGAAAGGAACTTACCTCAAAATTTGTATAAAATAGCAAGTTTGGTATTACCTTTAGAGGATGTAATTCGCCCCATAAAATGTAGTGAAATATGGGCCAGGAATGTAGCTCAGTGGTAGAGTATTTGCCTAGCCTGTGTGAGACACTGGGTTTGATCCTCGGTACCATATAAAAATAAATAAATAAATAAAATAAAGGTCCATCAACAACTACAACTAAAAAATTTTTTAAAAAATGAAGTGCAGTATAGCTGAAAAATTTGTGTAATTCATTTAGGCACTTAGATGAGCATCAGATTTGTCATATGATGCCGACTAAGGAGTATAAAACTAAGTTGGATGTAGGATGATTGATTGGCTACCCTCACTTATGGGATGATTTAATTGCCCATAATGAAGACTATTCAAGTTCTTTTCTTAGAAAAATTATAGATTGCTTTGTCATGGATTTCTGGGTAATTATGGTTAATTGAAACTCTGAATTTAAATTTTTTAAATGTCAGGAATCTATCATATGAAGAACTAAATTGGATTTCCATATAAAAATGACAGATTAGGCTCAGGGTTTCAGAGGCAAGGTTATTTACTATTAGATCTTCAGGGTCAGTTAATTTTTAATACATATTTTGTAAATACAGTATAGTTTTAAAAATTGTGTATAAAAATTCTGAGCTGGGGATATAGCTTAGTTGGTAGAGTGCTTGCCTTGCAAGCACAAGGCCCTGGGTTCAGTCCCTGGCACCACAAAAAAAAAAAAAAAAAAAGACTCAATTCTGTTTCTAAAGAGGATACTGGTGTGTGTGTGTGGCGAGGTTTAGCTAGTTTTATTTTTTATTTTTGGTAGTTGGGATTGAACCTAAGGGTGTTGATCTACATCCCCAGTCTTTTTAAAAATTTTTATTTTGAGACAGGGTCTCACTAAGTTTCTGAGGCTGGCCTAGAACTGTGATCCTCCTGCCTCAGCCTTCCGAGTCACTGGGATTACAGGTGTGTGCCACCATGTCTAGCTCTTTAGCTAGTTTTAGTTAAAATTTTTAAGGTTATGTTACAAATCATTCAAGATTTTTTACTATCACAAGTAATTCTTTTATTCTTTTCCATTGATCCTCTTTAATTTCAACCAAAACTTTTCTGCATCTTTTTTTTTTTCTTTTGGTGGTACTGGAGATTGAACCCAGTGGCTCTACATCCCCAGGCTTTGTATTTGTTTTAGTTTTTAGAATTGAACATGAATTTATATTGTTAAAATGCTGTTTTCAGTTTACAGACTTTTTTGTTGTACTGGGGATCGAATCCAGGGGTGCTTTTCAACTTAGCTACACTGCGGACTCCTTTAAAAAAATGCTTTTTTAAAATTTTGAGACAGGATTTTATTAAATTGCACAGACTGACCTCCTGCCTCAGCCACCTGAGTTGTTGGGATTACTTACTGCTATGCTTGGCTCAGTTTTTGACCTTTTTAAGCTTCAGCTTGTATGAATAGCATGCCTATATCATTCCTTTGCCTTATCCTTTAATTCCAGATATCTCCAAATATGTACATAGAAATCAGTGCTTAAGATTAATGTTACCATGTCTGAATAGTAATTGTGGCTAAAAATGGTTGAAATCGATCAATACTGCATAGCCTCTTACAGTATATTAGTGAAACATTAAGAGACTATTTTGTGAGTTAAATAAGTAATAAAAATAGTAAGGGATTCAATTTGTTATCTGAAATTAATAGAATTATTATTTTTTCTGTTTTTAAAGGTATCTGAATCTAATGGAGAATTTTTTTTCAAGTCTTCTGAGCTTTTTGAGAGTCCAGTCTATTTGGAGGAAGCTGCAGATGTACTTTGTATTTTACAAGCAGGTATTGTATTGAGTACTAAGATACATTTTAGATATAGTTTCTTGTTGAATGATACTGTTTAACTTCTTGGGCTCCAATGTTGTTATTTTAGGGATCATCTACTAAAAATATACCTGAAAAATTTAAGTTAAAAATGATGAGTAGGCTGTGGGCTAGGGTTGTGGCTCAGTGGTAGAGTGCTTGCCTAGCATGTGTGAAGCACTGGGTTCGATTCTCAGCACCACATATAAGTAAATAAATAAAATAAAGGTTAAAAGAAAATGAATAGTAGGCTAGGTGCAATGTATGTACATGTAATACCAGTGACTCAGGAGGCTTAGGAATGAGGATGGCAGGTTTGAGGCCAACCTCAGCAACTTAGGCCCTAAAAAAAACTTAGTGAAACCCTGCGTCAAAATTAAAAAGGTGTGTGGATATAGCTTACTGGTAAAGCACCTCTGGGTTCATTTCCCATATCAAAATAAATAAATAAATAAGACTAATAGTTGGGCTGGGGATATAGCTCAGTTGGTAGAGTGCCTGCCTCACAAGCACAAGGCCCTGGGTTCAATCCCCAGCACTAAAAAAAAAAAAAAGAAAGAAAAGACAAGACTAATAGTAGAACAATCCTTAAGAGAATTATTTTATTTCTACAGTACGACATATTATGTACATTATGTACAATATGTATATTATGGTTTATTTGATTAAATAATTTTATTGCTTGTTAGTGATTTTGGAAAATGTTTATAGTATGTTAATAATTTTGGAAAATGTTTACAGTAAATGGAAAAAGCAAAGGGCAGAGTGGTAAATAAAATATAATCCCAGTTTTGTTAAAATTTAAAACAAAAACAATACCCGTGGGAGGAATTAAAATAAAATATTTTGTATTAACCGAGTAATGGATTACAGCTAGTTTTAATTTTCTTTTTTGTAACTTTTTGTATTTTCGAGATTTTTAAATTTTTATGTATGTATGATAGAAATAAAAGTGAAGAGGAAAATGCAAGGATGAATCATGTGAAAATTTCTTTTTAAACCAACAGTATTCGACGAACCTTTCAGCAGTGTTCTGTGTTGTGCTGTTCAATTAGTAGCCACTAGCCATATGTGGCTATAGATTATTTGAAATGTATTAGTGCGACTGAGGAAATGAACTATTTTAAGTTTCATTGAACTTAAATTTAAATATTTACATGTGGCTAATGGCTGTCTTGCTGAATAGCTCAGCTTTAGATGATGAAAAAAAGTATTTTAGTTGCATTTTGGTGACCTTTAAAATATCAAAAAACATTTAATATTTAATGTAATGAAATATCATTCTGTAATAGTGCTGTTGATTTTGTTTTCTTATAGAGCTCCCTTCCTTGCTTCCTATAGTTGATGTAGCTGAAGCCTTGCTTCATGTTAGAAATGGTTCCTGGTTCTTGTGTCTCTTGGTGGCCAATGTACCTGATAGTTTTAATGAAGGTAAATATAATTTAAAAAAGGAATATTGAGGAAATTTGGTTGGGCATGTATAAGACCTTTGGTTTTTTTTTTTTTTTGAGATGGTGGGGTCTCTCCTTGTTACCAGTGACCTCAAATTGCTGGGCTCAACTGATCCTCTTGCTTCAGTCTCCCTAGTGGCTCTAGAAGCTGGGACTATAGTTATATACCACTGTACTCAGCTAGGTCCTAATTTTTCTCTTTCTTTTTTTAGTTGTAGAAAGAAACATTTTATGGAATTCTATTTCAGATTTTATCTTTTCAAGTTTATTAGTGAGTATTCATTGTAGATAATACCAAGCTTAGGGATTTCAAAATTGTATTGACATTGCAAATTTAAGTACAGTGAGTATGTAGCCTTTTTTTTTTTTTTTTTCTTTTTGCCATTATTCCCCAGTGTTACAATATACCAGTAAAATATGCCAGGGAATTAGAAGATATAATCTCTGTGTTAAGGGAGCAAAGAGGAGACATCTGTGAGACAGTGAAAGAGCAATATAAGATAAATGTCATCAGAAATATCAACAATCATCCCGTTTTGTTGTTGTTTTTAGCTTTATTACTGTCAGTTTGCCAAAAGTACAGGGTAGAAATTTTAAAAAATCAATGAAAAAAATTTTTGAAACACTTGTAACTGAAGATTGTTATTTGGGTCTGAGTGATGTAAAAATAAAAACAACTTTTGCTAAGCAAGGTGATCTGTGAATTGTAATTTTTCCAGGGAGGAAAAAGCACTGGATCTAGGGTTATAATTCCTAACTTTGTCTATTTACTCCTTGTGTGATGTCCATTAAGGTTACTTCTTGTTAGCTAACACTGTAATCTCAGTGACTTGGGAGGCAGAGGCAGAAGGATTGCAAATTCAAGGCCAGCTTCAGCAATTGAGTGCAGCCCTAATCAACTGAGAACCTGTCTCAGTAAAAAAAATAGGCTGGGGATGTTATAGCTCAGTAGTTAATTGCTCCTGGATTCAATCCCCAGTACCAAAAAAAAAAAAAATATATATATATATATATACATACATATGTATATATATATATATGAAATTTAAAAAAAAATTAAAAAAAGATTCTTCTCTTTGCCTGGCATGATAGTACATACCTATAATCCCAGCAATTTAGGAGGCTGAGGCAGGACAATTGCAAGTTCAAGGCCAGCTTCAGCAAGTTAGCAAGGTCCTCAGCAATTTAGTGAGACCCTGTCTTAACATAAAACATTAAAAGGACTGGGGTGAAAAATATCTTAAAGTAATAGAGTCTCTTACATATTTAGTTTGTAGAGGCCTGATCAAAAATGGAGAAAGACAAGATGAAGAAAGTCTTGGAGGAAGGCGCAGGACAGATGCCTTACGATTCTTATGTAAAATGAATCCTTCTCAGGCCCTGAAGGTCCGGGGCATGGTGGTAAGAGACCCTACTGTTTTATGAATCAAAGCTGTTTTCTTAAGATAGTTTTAAAATCCTGTAGAGGTTGCAAATTTTAATTATATACTAGATGTGTTGTCTTTCTCTGTGGTTTTTGTTTTGTCTTATTTTTTCCTCTAAACTTAGATGCTTTAGATTTTGCAACATTTTGGCTCTTTTCCTTATAATATTGAGTTTGTTTTCTTTGCTGTGTTAGGTGGAAGAATGTCACTTGCCAGGCCTTGGAGTGGCTTTAACATTGGATCACACTAAAAATGAAGCTTGTGAAGATGGAGTGAGTGACTTGGTTTGTTTTGTTAGTGGTTTGCTTCTTGGAACAAATGCAAAAGTCCGGACGTGGTTTGGAACTTTTATCCGAAATGGACAGCAGGTGAGATTATACATCTCTGTAGGCTAGGGATCAAGATATTTTGGCAGTTACTAAAAGGGGAAGATGAAACACCTTTTTACAGATGTCATTAGAATAAGGTTCTTAAATTTAATTTCAGGGACTTCCTCAGCTTTTAAGAAATCCTTGAGGATATGAAAGAGCTTTTGTTTATGTAGTTTTTTTTTTTTTATATTTCCCATGTTAGAAATTAACACAAGCCTGATGTGGTGGTACATGCCTGTAATCATGCTGCCTGTAATCACTTGGAGGGAGGTTGAGGCAAGAGAATTGCAAGTTGTAGGCAACCTTAGTGACTTAGCTAGATCCTGTCTCAAAAAAAAAAAAAAAGGGTGGGTACTCTCGATGTAGATTAGCAATAGAATGCCCCTGGGTTTAATTCCTAGTACTAGAAGGGGGAGAAATTTTAAAGTCAAAGTTTTTTCAAGTATTTATTTAATTTATTAAAAATAACAATAATAACAATATTAAATGTGAACACAGTGTATTTTTAATGGAAAATATATTTTCCAAAACAATAAAAAATTTTGTGAGAATAGTGATATTATTTAACTATAGAGATTTTTTCAAATCTCTTCAATTTCTGGTTTTTAATAGAAACCTTTGGAAAAATGCACCATATACTTAAGACAGTAGTAGGGAAAAAAAAAGGCAATGTCTTTTTGTTTTTAAAAGAAGTATTTTCTGCCTTTCTGGGACCTCCTGAAAGCATCTTGGGAATTGCCCAGGTCGTGGATTAGACTCATGACAACCCTGCATCAGATCATCAAGAGAAAAAGAAATTATATTCTATAATTTTAATGTATTTGTGTGCATGTGTATAGTGATAAAAGATATATAACATAAAATTTACCATTTAATCTTTATTTTTGTGTGTGGTGGTCGAGATCCCCAGGTCTCAAGTGCTAGACAGGTGTTTTACCACTGTGTTACATGCCAGCCCTTTTTTTATCTCAAAATAAATTGAGATAGGGTCTGTTTTTTTGAGACAAGGTCTCACCAAGTTGCTTAGGACCTTGCTAAATTGCTGAGTCTGACTTTGAACTTGTAATCCTTCTGTCTTAGTCTCCTGAGTTGCTGGGATTATTGGTGTGTGCCAGCATTCCTGGCAAGACAGGGTCTTACTAAGTTGCCCAGGCTGATCTCAAATTTGCAATCTTTTTGCCTTAGTCCATCACTCTGACCCCAGTAGCCCCAGCTGCTGGGGCTTCTTTGAATTTGCAATCCTTCTGTCTTAGCCTCCTGAGTTGCTGGGATTACAGGCATGTATCACCACATCTGGCCCATATTAATCATTTTTAAACAGGTCGGTGGCATTAAGTATATTCACAATGTTTCACAGCCATCACCACCAGAATTTCTTTTTAATCATCGCAAACAGGAACTATATCCATTAAACTTCCCATTCCTCCTCTCCCTTACAAATCCCTAGTAACCTCTATTCTACTCTCTGTGAATTAATTTACCCTTTCTTAGTAACTCATATGATTGGAATCAAATAATATTTGTGTTTTTTTGTGTGTGTGGTACTGGGGATTGAACCCAGGGGTTCTTAACCATTGAGCCACATCTCCAGCCCTTTTGCATATTTGATTCCAATATGAAAGAAAGGAGCACTTGGCTTCTTTATAGTTTAGAACTGCTTTCCTGTTTATTATCTTCGTTCATTCATCTTCTTAACAGACATTGAGTGCTTCTTACATGTTAGGCATAGCATTAGGCCCTGCAGAATAAAAAATGACTAAGACAATATCCTTGCCAGAAGAACTGCAGTAATTACAGACTCATAGACTGTTAATTATAACAGCTATACAAGATTAATGAAATAGTCACTTCCTTGTCAATAAGGAAATTGAAGTTCAGAGAGGTTAACTAATGTATCTAAAATACATGATTATCTAATTGTAGCACTCGGGTTTAAACTCAAGATCTTTTGTCTCCCAAATCTGATTGTTTTGTGCTATGGTACATTATGTATTTGAAACTCTCATTTAAATAATATTCTACAATTTAAATTATGATTAATTTAGTCTTTTCTCTGTAGTTAATTCAAATCAGGGTGAGTAGTCTTCAAACAAACCAATGGATTTTTACTTAATTTGTTTGAGGTGACATTCTGAAGTTATGACAGTTTTAAGTTTTTAAATGGGGAGATCTGGGACCTTCACACTTGTCTAGCATATGTGAAGCCCTGGGTTTGGTCCCTATTACCACAAAAAAAGGGGAGGGTCAGATCTGTTTGAGCTTCTTCTAATTTAGTAAATGCTTCGTGGCTTTTTTTTTCTTGGCTCATTATTCTTACAGAGAAAAAGAGAGACCAGCAGTTCTGTACTTTGGCAAATGAGAAGGCAGCTTCTTCTGGAGTTGATGGCCATTCTTCCCACAGTAAGAAGTACCCGCATTGTGGAAGAAGCTGATGTGGAGATGGAGCCCAATGTGTCTGTGTATTCGGGGCTGAAAGAAGAGCATGTTGTGAAAGCCAGTGCACTCTTACGTCTGTACTGTGCTTTGATGGGGATCGCTGGACTCAAGTATTCAATAATTTGATATTTTTCCTTTTTGTCATTTTACTTTCTTGTTTCTAATCCCAAGAAAGTGAACCAAAAGACTTTTGTTCTGAGGATTCAGATTTTATTCAGCTCCTGTAGTGGCTGGCATATATCAAGATTGAAGTCCTAGTGCCAAACATTCCTAGCAGGGTTGTATATATCTGTTTTAGTCAGGTTGCAAGTAGAGTTATGTAAATTTGGGAGGGTCCAGAGCAGTTTGTTGTAGTTTGTCAATTTCTAATTATAGTGTAAAGGAAAACTATGATATCTCCATAGCTCACTGAGACCACTGAATGATCTATGAGTTATCCTTTACCTGGTCCATGTAGCTAATTAAAGAAAATCTCACATATATTTCCTTTTGCAACTGAGATCATAAATTCTTTAAAATTAATATGATGCATAAGGTTTTTTAGTCACTATTATAAACCCTTTGAATTTGTCCCCAACTGTTAATATGTATGGTCCTCACTTTATGTGTCTGATATATGTGAATTTCAGTTGCCACAATTTAGTTAAAAATGCTGTTTCCTCGATGTGGTTCACATGTCATTTACCACTGTTCATTATTAATTTAATAGTTATATAAAGTAAGTGGGATGCAGTGATGCATGCATGTAATACCAGTGGCTCAGGAGGCTGGGGTAGGAGGATCATGAGTTCAAAGCCAGCCCTAGTAAAAGCGAGACGCTAAGAACTAAGTGAGACCCTGTCTCTAAATAAAATACAAAATAGCACTGGGGATGTGGCTCAGTGGTTGAGTGCCCCTGAGTTCAATCCCTGATACCAAAAAAAAAAAAAAAAAAGTATATATATATATATATATATATATATATAAAAATAAAATTATACATATATAGATATATCTAATCTATAAATCTATAGATATCTATATAGATAGACATATCTATGTATATATAGACTTTGCTGTGAGCTCTTGAGGACACATTTCACTATGTAAACAACATATGCATCATGATCAGCATTTCTTTTGTCTATTGGTGACTGATGAAGTAGTTACATTGCTTCTTCATCTTCCAGTGATAAAATAGTGTAACATTTTACTCAAACAGAAAGCAAAAGAGGGAATTGGCCAATAAAGGTAAAAGTGTAATAAAGAGAAAAAAGTTACAGTGAAAAGTTCAGGAAAGTGGCTGAATGTGAGAATGTTGACAATTGCACCATTAGAGAGATCCTAGATTTGCATCTAGACGAACATAGGGAGAACGAACTTTTAGACAAATGAGGGAAGTCATTTTAACAAAGGGACGACAGGTTTCCAGAGGATGTGATACTAGAAAACATCTTTATACTTAAAGGAACTTTCATTTCACACTGAAGATACAAAGGGTAAAATGTTGGAAGATGATCCAAACCTAGAAGGCAGAATGATGCTTCACCAACTCATAAAAAAGATGCTCACTCTGTATCACAAGTTGTACAATGAAAAGAAGATGGCAAAGTCTATTCTAACTTCACTTTTTTTTTTTTTGATACTGAGGATTGAATCCAGAGTTGCTTTATCCTGAGTACATCCCCGATCTTTTTATTTATTTATTTTTTATTCTGAGACAGGGTTTCACTAAGTTGCTGAGACTGGCTTTGAACATTTGATCCTTTTGCCTCAGCCTCCTGAGTTGCTGGATGTGTCACCAGACTTGGCTTAGTTATTCTTCATAAAGTTTTTACAAAAAAATAAAATACTTTAATGTTTTTAATGTTTTCAGTTACAGAGTGTCATATAAATATTAGTTTTGCTTTTTTTCCCCATTTCTATATTTACTATAGCTGACAGTTAAGTTTTGACAAATCTTAAAGCTCTCAGTGTAGTTGTAATTTTCATTACTGCCTATTAAGATTGTGTTGCATGGTTTCAGCTTATGTGTTCATTTTTATGATCCCATACTACTGGGTAAAGTAAGGCATGCTTGTGTTTGTGTCTTTGGAAAAACACTCACTATAATTTCTTGTTTTGATTTTTTAAAATTCTTTTTAGTATACATGATAGTAGTATGTATTTTGACATATACTTACATGGAGTATAACTTGCCATCCTTGTGGTTGCACATGATGTGGTGTTACACTGTTGTGTATTCATATATGGACATAGGAAAGTTAATCTTGTCTTTCCCAGGTCCTTCACACCCCTTCCCCCATTCCCCCCTGTCCAATCCATGGAACCTCCACTCCTTTCTCCCCCACCTTTTATGAGTCAGCAACCATGTATCAGAGAGAACATTTTGCCTTTGCTTTGGGGGATTGGTTTATTTCACTTAGCATGATAGTCTCCAGTTCCATCCATTTACTGGCAAATGCCATAATTTCATTCTTCTTTATGACTGTGTCATATGCCATTATGTATATGTACCACATTTTCTTTATCCATTCATCTGTCGAAGGGCACGTAGGTTGGTTCCATGGCTTAACTATTGTGATTGAGCTGCTTAAACATTGATGTGGCTGTGTTACTATAGTATGCTAATTTTAAGTCCTTTGGGTATATATCAAGGCATGGGATAACTGGGCCAACTGGTGATTCCATTCCAAGTTTTCTGAGGAATCTCCATTCTGCTTTCCAATGTAATTTCTTAGAAGTTTTGCTTTTGAGTGCTGGGGATGGGACTTAGTGGTAAAATGCTTCCTGAGCATGTGTGTGACCCTGCATTTAATCCTCAGTAGTACCGAAAAACAACAAAAAGAAAAAAAAGTTTTGCTTTGGACATCTTATGTTAAAATTTTATAGTGAGGTATCATTATAAAGTTTAAAAATTTTTATCTGAAATAGTTAAAACGTTGGCAAGTTCATTTTTTTTTTCCTGTTTTCCCTCAACCAAAAAAATTGAAACCTAATCATTTATTTCTTTTTAGACCAACTGAAGAAGAAGCTGAACAATTGCTGCAGTTGATGACCAGCCGACCTCCTGCTACACCAGCTGGGGTTCGATTTGTTTCCCTTTCCTTTTGTATGCTACTGGCCTTTTCAACACTTGTCAGGTACCTCACTATATAAGTGGCTCTATTTTCTCAATGTCTGCTTTTACGTACTTTTTAAAACACAAAGAAGCTGGTGTGGTGGCCCACGCCTGTAATCCCAGTGACTTGGAAGGCTGAGACTCAGGAGGCTGAGGCAGGAGGATTGAGAGTTCAAAGCCAGCCTCAGCAACTTAGTGAGGCCCTAAGCAACTCAGTGAGACCCTGCCTCTAAATAAAATACAAAATAGGACTAGAGTAATGGCTCAGTGGCTAAGTGCCCCTGAGTTTAATCCCTGGTTCCAAAAATAAAACAAAACAAAACAAAAAAAACCCCACAGAGACTGGGAACATAGCTCAGTGGTAGAATTCTTGCCTAGCAAGAAGTAGAGTACTGGGTTTGATGCCTCCAAAAACAAAGAAAAAAAAGGAAAAAAACATCTATAGTATTAGATTACAATTGACTTACATATGGACAGTACAAAAGTTCACCTATTATGGACAATTGTAATGTCTTTAAGTAAAAGGGTACTATGACCATCTATTGTATATCATTCATTTTATCAGTTCTTATGAATGTTGTTTAGAGGAATAAGAACAGTTCTTCAGTACTGAGCATGGTGGTGCATTCGTGTAATCCCAGTGACTCGGGAGGCTGAGGCTGGAGGATTGCAAGTTTGAGAACAGCCTCAGCAACTTAGGGAGCCCTAAGCAATTTAGCAAGACCCTGTCTCAAAATAAAAAAATTAAAAGGGCTGGGGAGAGCTAGGGTTGTGGCTCAGGAGGGTGTAAAATTAGGTACATAAAGTGAGGTGCTTCATTTTCTCTACCTTAGGTACTGTTTCTAACCATTACTTCTAATCTTCATTACTCCCTCATGTTCATATTTAATTGATAGGAGACCTAAAGTTCAGAAAAATTTTGTTTTTTAATTTTTTCAAGATTACATTACCAGTAAATTAGCAGAGATGGGTTTCCTTCTCAGTCTGGCAGATTCTAAAGACACCTTTCTATTTTCTTTTTTTTTCCTTTCTTTTTTTTTTTTTTGGAACCAGGGATTGAACTCAGGGACACTTGGCCACTGAGCCATATCCCCAGCCCTATTTTGTATTTTATTTGGAGACAGGGTCTCACTGAGTTTCTTAGCACCTCACTTTTGTTGGGTTTGACTTTGAACTCGTGATCCTCCTGCCTCAGCCTCCTGAATCACTGGGATTATAGCTATTGCGCCACTGCTTTGGCTAGTTTCATACTTTTTGATACTAAGTAGTTTTTTTTGTTTGTTTTTAGGTACTGGGGATTGAACTCAGTGCACTGTACCACTGAGCTATAACTCTAGCCCTTTTTGTTTTATTTTGAGACAGTGTCTTGCTGAGTTGCTGAAGCTGGCCTCAAACTTGTGATCCTCTTACCTCAGCCTCCCAAGCCACTGGGACTCTAAGAATATGTCACCATGCCCAGCTTGATGCCAAGTTTTAACACTAGATTTTTCTATGTGAAATAAGTTGATAGTTCTTTTAACTCTTTAGTCCCAAAGGGACTTTGCTTTTCCAAGGAATGTGAGGAAGTTCATTTTTTCCAACTTGCAAACTAAGATTTTGAAAGAATTTTACTATTCAGATTGATGAAGAAAAGCAAATGCCCTTGTTCTTGAGTTTTAGAACTACCTCATATCTAAATTGTAATTAATAGTCCAATTCTGTAAACTGTTAATTTGACTTGATACTTCAAAGTAAGGAAGGAAGGAAAAAAAAATTCCTACCAAAAATAATTTCAGAATGCTTTCTTGATATATGCCAGTATATCTTAAACCAGTGATTTTCTGATATGTTTTATATAGTACACCTGAACAGGAACAGCTGATGGTGGTGTGGCTAAGTTGGATGATAAAAGAAGAAGCTTACTTTGAGAGGTAAGGTGACTTAATTTGTTTTTTTCATTTGAGAAAGCTTTTCTTATTCCCCCTTTGGAAATTCAATTTTCTTTTGTTTCAACAGTACTTCAGGTGTCTCTGCTTCTTTTGGTGAGATGTTATTGTTGGTGGCTATGTACTTTCACAGCAACCAGCTTAGTGCTATCATTGACTTAGTCTGTTCCACTTTGGGAATGAAGGTAATTTTCTTTATTTTTTTTCTAAAAGGGGTTTCCAGAGCTGAGTATTTATTGTAATATAAAATAAGTATATTGTTTTAATTTAAGTAACTTTGGTTGTTTAATAAATTGAAGTTTTATCAGGAGATGTTTAGAAAAATGTATTTTAAGAATATATATTCATAAGAATAATAGATGTTCAATGTAGAAAGCTTAGAAAGCACAGAAAAAGGAAAAAAATATCTTAAATAATCTACGTATTAAAAATAAATCTTAGTACTTGGTCCTGCAAAAAAACAAAGCCAGAAACAATGGAACTTCCTAGTATATCATGGATATTTCTTCATATCAATAAATATTTGATGTGGTGTGATTTTTAAAATTTTATTTATTTTATTTATTTTTTTGCGGTGCTGGGGATTGAACCCAGGGTCTTGTGCTTATGAGGTAAGCACTCTACCATCTGAGCTATAGCCCCAGCCCTAAGATGTGATTTTTGTTTGTTTTTTTGTTGTTGTTTTTTTGAACCAGGGATTGAACTCAGGGGCACTTGGCCACTGAACCACATCCCCAGCCCTATTTTGTATTTTATTTAGAGACAGGGTCTCACTGAGTTGCTTAGGGCCTCGCTAAGTTGCTGAGGCTGGCTTTGAACTCGCGATCCTCCTGCCTCAGCCTCCCGAGTCGCTTGGATTACAGGCGTGCACCACCGCGCCCAGCAGGATGTGATTTTTGATGGCTGCTTAGTAGTTCATCATTTGGACTGATTGTACTTTTCTTAATGGGCTTTTTATTTGCTGTGTAGATTTTTCAGTTTTTTGCTTAAGGCTTAAATGAGTACCCTCATTTGTTTTAATATGCAGACAGTAGGGCATGCCTTTAATCCCAGAAGCTTAGGAGGCTGAGGCAGGAGGATTGAAAGTTCTAAGCCAGCCTCAGCAACTTAGAGAGGCCCTAATCAATTTAGTGAGATCCTTTTTCAAAATAAGAAATTAAAAGGGCTGGGAATGTGGCTAAGTGGTAAGTGCCCCTGAGTTTTTAATCCCTGTTACCAAAACAAACGCGTACACACAGGCACACGTGCATTCTATTTTCTCATGTGTTTTTTGGACTATTTCTTTAGGATAAAACTCTGAATGGCAATTAAGTGAAAAGTATGATTATATGAAGGTGTTTCATGAGTATTGCCAGATTATTTTTTAGAAACATTATGCCAGTTTAACTGTTTAATTAGTCAATGAGAGCTCCAGTTTTTCTAAACTCTCAGCATAATGTGGCAGTTCCATTCATTTTATGTTTGCAAGTGTTTTGTTTTTTATTGCTGTAGTAGGGTTTGAACTCAGGGCTGAGCAGGCTAGGCAAGTGCTCTATCACTGAGGTACACTGTTAGTCCTGTGTTTTCAAATTTGATTGATGAAGAATTATCTTATTTTCTATTTCTTTGATAAGTAGTGAAATTATAATTTAAAAATCAATGTGTTTTGACTGATTATTTCTTGTTTTTTGAAAAGTTTATCATCCTAATTTTTCTGTAGATTTTTATTTTTACTTAAAAGAATATATTTATATATTCATATATAATCATTTGAATGACATGCCTTAGTTCCTTTTATATCGTATTTCATTGGTTTAAGACACACATTTTAACTAATATTGAAATTGGGGTTCATTTTGCAGTTGACATGTATTGTGAAATATGATAGTGTTCTGTGCCCATTCTTTTATTTATTTATTTTTGGTGGTAAAGGAGATTGAACCAAGGGGCACTTTATTACTGAGCTGCATCCCCAGGCTTTTTGTTTATTTTGAGACAAGGTCTCACTTAGTTACTAAGACTGGCCTCAATCTTGAAATCCTCCTACCCTAGCATCAGGAGTTGCTGGGATCATAAGCATGCACTGCCCTGCCTGGGCTATTCACACTCTTTACCCTTATCAGTGATGTATCTTAATGTCTTTAAAAATGAAGAAGTATAATGTTTTTGTAATTGACTTTTCCCAGTACTTATTGCCACTTAATTTTGCCACATGGAAATTTTTGTCATAGTTTTATAGTGCATTGTTTCTTTTGGTGTTTGTATTTTAGAGTTATGCTTAGAATTATTTTTCCTTCCTTATGATTTATCTAAATGTTCACTTTTATTTTCTTCTAAATTTTTAATTTTTTTGTGGCTTCATATTTTGCATTTAAATCTTTAATCCACTTGAAGTTTATTTTGGTGTATGGTGTCATGTGTACAAAAATAAAACTGTCCCTACACAAAGATAGCTATCTCTGTTTCATTTATTGAATAATCCACTCTCCTATCACTGACTTAAAATGCCAATAATTAGTACTATTTACTAAGTACTTTTAAAAACTAACTTATTTTATTTATTTATTTTTGAGACAGGGTCTCGCTATGTTGCCCAGGCTGACCCCAAACATCTGGGCTCAAGCGATCCTCCTGCCTCAGCCTCCCGAGTAGCTGGGACTACAGGTGTGCACCACCATGCCCTGCTTTTACTAAGTGTTTTTTTTTTTTTTTTCTTTCATGCTGGGGATCAAACCCAGGGCCTCGCCCATGCTAGGCAAGTGTGCTACAACTGAGTTACGTTCCCAATCCTGCTTTTACTAAGTATTTTTTGAATTCTGTTTCCGAGGAAAAAAATCCCTTTAATGTTGGGTTTGAGAAGTTACCTGTGAAACAGAGTAGAATACTTGAACATTCAAGTATTAATATTGTATATTGTAATCATTTTAGATAATAAATTCACCAGAGCAAATTGTTTCATATATTTTACCTGCCATTGGAATTCTTTTGATTATTTTAGATTGTAATAAAGCCAAGCTCCTTGAGCAGAATGAAGACCATCTTCACCCAGGAAATTTTTACTGAGCAGGTACTTCTTATTCTTAGGCACTGATTTAACTTTCTTTTACAGCAGTCTTTTAGAGAAAACTTTTATATCTCACCTTGAAAGAATAATAAATTTTTCCCCATTCATTCTTAATATTTAATGATGATTTGTTTCATCTTTAAAACTTCTGTAAAAAAATAATCCATTTAAAATACCCTTTTGAAGAAGCTCATTATATAACAAAGTTATGTATCAAATGCATATGTTTTTGGAGACTATGAATAGATAACTAAGATTATAGTTGTAGTTATTGGTAGGGTAGTCTTATGAGATAACCATTTGGATTTTGAGGAGAAATATAGAGACCTATTTAAATATTTAGATTGTGAAATTCATTTCTAACTAGATTTCAAGCTAGAGTCTAAATTTCTTATTCTTGCATTTATGTGTTCTTATTTGGCCTTATAGCACTTTGGGGATAAAGCTAAGAATATTTTATTTCAAATGGAGTCCATTCTAAAATTTAAAATTAATTCTTAGATTCATTAGGAAATTAAAATATAAAATGCCATATATATGTCTAAAAAAGAGTATTTGAGAATAATAATGGATCCATAGTTATTGCTGCTTTTATCATAATTAACATCCTAATCCCTGGGATATCAAACTCTCATTCTCCCCTTCACACACATACACACATATGCTCCCACTTAACAGTCACGCAAATGACACAGGAGAATCATTAAATTATTTTTTGTGCTTAATTTTGAACCAACTGGAAGACAAATTTGGGGAGGGTCTTTGCAACCTTATTGGAGGCCTGTATGTGATACATTGAGAATAAAAATTGGTTTATGTGGTACTTTATAAAGACAGTGCTTTTTCAAAAAAAATTTTTTTTCATTGAAACACCTCTTTTCGACAGGTGAAGACTGAATATGTGAAAATAGATTGAGGAGATTTAGTAACTTCTCCAAAGTCATTGAGCCCAGATAATATGATTCTAAATATTACATATATATTTTTTCCTTATTGTACCACAGTGTACATATCTATGTTTAAAAATAAAGAAGTATATAACTGTAAAAGTTCCTAAATGTTTACTTCCTCATCTTTTAAAAATGATTAAAACATCTAATAATCAATTTTCATAATTTGTTTAAGTACAGCATGTGTTACTAATTCACTCACTAATTCTCTTTCAAAATAATTTTAATTTCATTCTACTATATGTATTATATTATTTTTCCTTTTAAGGTTGTCACAGCTCATGCAGTTCGGGTCCCTGTCACCAGCAACCTGAGTGCCAACATTACTGGGTTTTTGCCTATTCATTGTATTTACCAGCTTCTCAGGAGTCGTTCCTTTACCAAGCACAAAGTGTCAATAAAAGTATGACCTTACATTTATATTTCAAACTATAAGTTAATTCTTTCCTCTTAGCTAGTTTTGTTTCAGCTTGTAGGTCTTTATTGAGTATTTTATGTATGAAAAGTGTAGTATTAATCTAAATTAGTAGTAATTTGTATAGTTAGCTATTAGGAACCCAGTTTCAGTTGTTTCAATGTTATTTACAAAATGTATATTATTCATTTAAATTCTCAGTAACACTTGCCTACTTCAGTAACAATTAGTAAGAAATTGCCATTTTTCTAAATTTTCATGTTATTTTTGTTTTGTTTTTGTTTTTGTTTTTTTTGAGGACCTAGGAGTTGAACCCAGGGCCTTGCATGGGCTAGGCATGTGCTTGGTCACTTAGCTATATCCTCAGCTCCTAAATTGTAGTTTTCTTCGCTAAATTGGGAAAGCTGTTGGTCCACTATGACCACTATTTATGAATTTATTGCAAGGATACTTAACACCTAACATTTATATAAAATGTTTTCTGTTCATTATATTTGACTTTATCAAACAGAACGTCTTCAAACACGAGAATGAAACCCAGAGGGTAAAGAAATCTTTTCAACTGTTTGTGTTATCAAAGCTACTTTCATTATTGCTCTGTGTTTGCTCTGAAGAAAGATACTTTTCCTAAATTCTTATCTGCTGTGAATTATTCACTTACAACACATGTGTGATGCTCTACACAGAGATATAGTAGAGACTTAAAATGTTCTTCTTACTATTAAAAACTAACTCAAAACAGGCTTCTCATCATTTAGATTCGTCTTTCAGTGGGCAGTATTCTCAGTTAAGATATAAAGGTAGTTCATATTTTCATATCAAAGACAATTATGGGACTAAATATATTTGGAACTTCCACAAGTTGAATAAATTTCACTGATTCATAAATCATGTAAAAGTATAGGTGCTTTTATAATTTTACTTGCTTTTTCTTATTGTCATAATTGATTTGGTGCCCATAACCTTCTTTTTCAGGACTGGATTTACAGACAACTGTGTGAAACCTCCACTCCACTTCATCCTCAATTACTTCCTCTGATTGATGTGTACATAAATTCTATACTTACACCGGCATCTAAATCTAATCCGGAAGCCACAAATCAGCCAGTTACAGAGCAGGAGATACTCAATATTTTTCAAGAAGTTATTGGGGTAAAATTGTGGTTCTTTTACATCTATTAGCTTCTTTTTCTTTTAGTTTGTTCTTCTGACTTATTCCATATTTTTTCTTTTCTCCTCAGAAGAGTTTTAGGTGATTCTGAAATTAAAATAATACTAAATTTCATTGGGTGGTTTATAAAAACAAAATAATGCTAATATTATTATGTATTTGTCAGCAAACCATTTTTTTGTACTGGGGATTGAACCCAGGGGCACTTAACCACTGAGCCACATTCCCAGTCCTTTTTATTTCAAACAGGCACTTTTTGTTTTAAAACAAAGTCTTTGTTTTAAAGTATACAGGTAAAGTATAGAGATTGTGAATTTGTCAAAGAACAGTGTGGCATTTCAACACATTCAGCAATGTGTTAGCTTCTCGGAAACCTTAAAATGTACCTAAATTGGTTTATGGAAAATTTGATTTTGTTGGAAGGGAAAAAAGAGTTGTATTTTTTCACAAATACAGTTAAACATTAGTATCTTTTCTAGGAATTGTTTTCTTCATGGCAGTTTCACATAATACTTGAGATTCTATAAGCCTTTCAGAAGCAACTTGATGGGAATGCGGTTGAGTAGTAGTAGCTGAAGTTTCATTTTTTTTTGTCCTGTCATAAAGTCTAGGTAATCCTATTGCTGTTCATCTGTCATGTCATCTCAAATTTCACTTAAACTTCAAGTCATCTCCGAGTTAGTGCAAATTTCAGCAGCATTTCTCCCAGTTTATCTGACCATGAAAGCAGCATCACTGGATAGTCTATTTTGATGCTTTTACTGTTAGAAAAGAAAAAGCACTAATGCAATTTAACAGTATTTTCAAATTTGTAATATTACCTCCAGGGTGATAACATCCGCCTTAATCAGCGTTTCAGTATCACAGCCCAGCTTTTGGTGCTTTACTACATACTGTCTTATGAAGAAGCTCTCCTAGCAAACACGAAGACTTTAGGTAAGTTTTATGTAGGCGAGTGGTTCTAGTAGTTCATTTGATTTGCTTGCATCACTTTCCAAGCTGTTTTATGATAAAAATAAAGCCAAATATTCTAACTCCAGGATCACTTTATAATATTTGCAATGAAGGCAAAGTATTCTTGATGCATAAGTACATACATGTGTGGGCACATAATCACTTCTAGCTCAGTCCTCCTTTTAGCAGGCTCAATTAATGTGTAACCGAATCGCCTGTATTTTGAGAATTTTTTTAATACCTTTTTTTAAAAATTTATGTTTATGTGGTGCTGAGGATCGAACCCAGTGCCTCACACATGCTAGGCAAGTGATCTCCCACTGAGCTACAACCCTAGCCCAATTCTGAGAATTTTTATTAATTTTAAATATAAATTAAGAGGTAAAACTGAAGGAATATTTTTTGCCTTTTTTTTTTTTGGTACTGGGGATTGAACCTAGGGGTACTTAACCACTGAGCTACATCTCAAGCGCTTTCATTTTTTATTTTGAGATAGTGTCTCACTAGGTTGCTCACAGTCTTGCTAAGGTGCTGAGGCTGGCTTTGCCTTTGTACCTGCAATCCATCTTCCTCCCAAGTCACTGGGATTACAGGTGTGTGCCACCACACCTGCATTTTGTTCTATTTTAATCTTTGTCCTGTCTTCTTTACATTAGTCTGAAGACTAATAACCAAATCAAAAGCAATTGAGGCTTGTAGCTCAGTGGTAAAGCACTCCTGGGTTCCATCCTCAATCCCCAGTACCAAAAAAGCTAAAAAAAAAAATTGTTGACACATAAGTGAATTTATTATCCTTTTTTTCCCTTTTTTTTCTTTTTTTTTTTTTTTTTGTGAAGTGCTAGGGATCAAACTTGGGACCTTGAGCATGCTAAGTAAGCACTTTATCACTGAACTATAGCCCTAGCACTCCAGTTATTTTTTGTGTATGTCAATAAATTTTTTTTTTTTTTTTGAGGGGGGTGGTATACTGGGGATTGAACATAGGGGCACTCTATCACTGAGATACAACCCCAACCCTTTTCATTTATTTTGAGACAAGGTCTCTCTAAGTTGCTAAGACTGGCTTCTAACTTGCAATCCTGCCTCATTCTCCCAAGTTGCTAGAATTACAGGTGTGCACTGCTGTACCCAGTTTGGATACAGACACCGTGATTGAGATTCTTATAGGTTCATGTGGTATACAGCAGATTACCTTAGAATGAGATGAACGTGGTAGGCACATAGTGTGTGATAGAGACAAGACAGAGAAAGGTAGTGTTGATTGGCAAATATCCTTACATTGTGTGGTCTATGAATCCAGTGAAGATTTTGAGTTCTGGAGCTGGAGACACACAATTTGGCTAACTCTGTATTAAAAGGTTGGGACTGTAGGATAAAGAATGATTAAAGATAAGAGAAATTAGAAGCCTGGAATTTTGGCCATAGTATATATTTAAATGAAGGATGAGTAGGCACTGAATTAAGATAGGAAAAAGAACAGAAATTAAGGGGCTGAGGTTGTAGCTGAGTGGCTGAGTGCTTGCCTAGCCTGTGTGAGGCCCTGGTTTAGTACTTAGTACCACATTAAAACAAAATAAAATAAATTCATGCTGTTCATCTACAACTGCAAAAAAAAAAAATAATAATTAAAATGGACTTGTTAAAAAATCCAGACAAGCCGGGCACGGTGGCGCATGCCTGTAATCCAAGCGACTTGGGAGGCTGAGTCAGGAGGATCACGAGTTCAAAGCGAGCCTCAGCAATTTAGCGAGGCCCTAAGCAACTCAGTGAGACCCTGTCTCTAAATAAAATACAAAATAGGGCTGGGGATGTGACTTAGTGGCCAAGTGTCCCTGAGTTCAATCCCTGATTCCCAAAAAAAAAACAAAAAAACAAAAAAACTAGACACTGAAGGTTGGAGTAAAAAGAGAAGGAAGTCAAATTCATATTGCTTAACTTTCTTTTAAAAGTCAGTCCCTAGTGGGTTGTGGTGGTGCATGCCTTTAATTCCAGTGGCTGGGGAGGCTGAGGCAGGAGGATCACGAGTTCAAAGCCAGCCTCAGCAAAAGTGAGACCTGAAGGAAATAGGTGAGATCCTGTCTCTAAATAAAATACAAAATAGGGCTGGGGATGTGGCTTATTGGTTGAGTGCCCCTGAGTTCTATCCCTGGTCAAAAAAAAAAAAAAAAATGTCAGTCACTACAATGTGTATAACTTGATTAAATTAAGGCTTTTTTTTTTTTTTTTTTTTTTTATGAGTTACATTGGAATCATGAAGCTCTGAGCCATGTGTCTATGACTGCATTTGATCACCCTCATTAGATTTAGGAATGTGTTGACTTGCTTATGAGTTTTTTTAGTGTAGTGTTTTCTGCATAGCTTCTTTCACCAATAATGATTTTTCTCTCCATTGGTTCAATTTCAGGGCATGTTCCAGATCTTACCCCTAGATATGTTCTTGCTTTTCTTATAATTCACAATATTGGTATTGATTCTTCAACTTTTATATTCTTCACAGATTGTGAATTAAAAGTAATTTATCAGCTGGGCGTGGTGGCACATGCCTGTAATCCCAGCAGCTTGGGAGGCTGAGGCAGGAGGATTGCGAGTTCAAAGCCAGCCTCAGCACAGACAAAGCCCTAAGCAACTCAGTGAGACCCTGTCTCTAAATAAAACACAATATAGGGCTGGAGATGTGGCTTAGTGGCCGAGTGCCCCTGAGTTCAATCCCTGGTTCCAAAAAAAAAAAAAGTAATTTATCTTTGTTTTTATTTCCATTTGGGTTGAAGGTTAAGATTTCTGTTGATTCTGACACTTTTTTTTTTTTAATTGCTTTTTATGTTTGACTAACAGCTGCCATGCAAAGAAAACCCAAATCATATTCTTCTTCTTTAATGGATCAGATTCCTATCAAGTTCCTCATTCGGCAGGCTCAAGGGCTGCAGCAAGAGTTGGGAGGTATTTGTTTTATTTGCTTTTCACTGTTGAACTTTACTGTTAAGAAAATTTCCTGGTGCTGCAGCATGAGAGAGTATCTTAATTGCATTTTGCTAACCTTGGAAAATATAAAAATTCACAGTGCAGTTTCTACTGAATATGTGTCACTTTTGCACTATTGTAAATTTGAAAAGTTTTAAGTTGAAAACTTTTAACCATTATAATTGGTAGCCAGCTGTATTTTTAACCTACCGAAACAGCAATTTCTTGTGGTTGAACCTAACAGATATGCACACAAATAAATAAAAACATTAAAACATCTGTGGATAATCTGGGTGCAGTGGATCAAACCTGTAATCCTAGCAACTTGGGAGGCTGAGGCTGGAGGATTGCAAGTTCAAAGTCAGCCTCAGCAACTTAGTGAGGCCCTAAGTAACTTAGCGAGACCCTATCTCAAAATAACAAAATAAAAGGGGTGGGGATGCAGCTATGTAGTTTAGCACTCCTGTATTCAATCCCTGGTTTAAAAAAGGGAAAAAAAAAATCTGTGAATGATATTACACCCTTCTCCTGAGACTTTTTTCCACTTGGAGACTTGAATATTTTTTCATATTAACACATGTAGCTCTACCTTCTTATTTGTAATTGTTTCATAATATTCTATAGTACATTGATATGAAATAATGCTGTTTAACTGTAAATACTGTCAAATAGAAATATGGTAGTATTTTTAGAAATTAGTTTATTCAGGCAGTTTTTATAATGTTTGTGGGTTTTTTGTTTCTTTGAATTTGTAATTTTCTTCCTTTGTTCTGGTTGGTCTCAAGAAGAAATATGAGCCTTCATAGAACATCTTTAACTAGATGTCTGCATTTATAACTTCACATGGTCTATTTCCAAGAAATGATATAATATTTGGTAGCATTTAGGAATTAACATGTTTTATTGCAAATAGCATAAAATGTAGATTAGTTTGTACTGTCTTAAGCAGTCCTTTTTTGACTGTTGGGAGTAGTCTTAATTGTAAATTAAAATGCACAAAGGACATGGTCGTGGTGGCACACGCCTGTAATCCCAGTGACTAGGGAGGCTGAGGCAGGAGGATTGTGAGTTCAAAGCCAGCCTCAGCAAATTATCAAGGCCCTAAGAAACTCAGTGAGACCCTGTCTCTAAATAAAATATAAAAAAGGGCTGGGGTATGGCTCATTGGTTAAGCTCCCCTGGGTTCAATCCCTGGTACCAATAAATAAATAAAAAAATGCAAAGGAATATATTCCTTTGTGCATTTAGAGATTAAAACTTTAGAATACCACTTTTGATTGTTATAATCTTTTTAAACATAAAAGCATCAATTTAAAGCAGATTTCATGAGAAATGAAGCAGATATTATTCCTGTTGGCATTAAGCTGTGGTATGATTTAAGTTGTATAATGAGGGGATGATCTGATCTTAAATACTTTGAAACTACTACTGTTATTTCTTTTTTTTTAAATTTTCTTTAGATGTTGATAGACCTTTATTGAATTCATTTATTTATATGTGGTGCTGAGAATTGAACCCAGTGCCTCACACATGGTAGGCAAGTACTCTACCACACAGACTCAGCCCCTACTACTATTATTTCTACACTCTCACTACTCCTCTGATGATGATAGTAATAATGTAGTATTAACAATACTTAATGGGTACTTATGTGCCAAGCACTTCCCTGTGGTACTTCATATAACTAAGTAAGCATTTTTATGGTATCATCATTTATTTTCTCACTAAGTTGCTTAGGGCCTTGCTAAGTTGCTGAGGTTGGATTTGAACTTGCGATCCTCCTATATCAGCCTCCTAAGCTTCTAGCATTGTTGTCGTGCACCACTGCACCTGGCAAATTGTCACTTTTACATACTCAAAAGTGGGCAGTTTTAATTTTATCAGTGTTTAGCAGTGATTTTTAGTGGAGTTGGAGGAAAGGGTGTGTTCTTCATAGAAGCCTATCTGCGTTTCTCAGTGCATTTCTCTTTTTTAAACTGTATATGATTTCCACCAAGCAGATATTCTTTTCCCCTCTTTCTTTTCACTCTTGAACCATTGCTATGTCAAATAACTTTTCCTGATGGAATGTTTATGTTGGGATGAGATACAAGAGAGCTTGAGAACTTTTGATATAATAGTTCCCAACTTATTGTGTATCTACTTGGGATTGATTTAACCAGATTCTCTTGCTTGAACTTCTGTATAACAGTTGTTAAACTGTGCCATGCATGCACAGAAGTGCAAATTCCTAAGGTTGTATTCCAGAGTTTCTGCTATCATCATCTGGCACGTAATCTCTTACTCTGCAAATGAAACAAACTTCCCAAGATTCTGATGCTAGAGATACTTCAATCATACTTTCAGAAACACTGCTTTAGCACATAACCTTTCCTTGTGCGCTGTTGGCTTGCTAAAACTAAAGAGATGGGAAACTTGTGGTTTTTGAGAGTGGAAAATCTAATCGACTTGCTGTTAATTTTTAAGGGTTGCATTCAGCTTTACTACGTCTCCTTGCAACTAACTACCCACATTTATGTATTGTGGATGACTGGATTTGTGAAGAAGAAATCACAGGGACAGATGCTCTGTTACGGCGAATGCTTCTGACTAATAATGCCAAAAACCACTCTCCTAAACAACTACAAGAAGGTATAGTAAATTGATTCCTTTCTTACCCCTTTAATGGTACAAGAACATCCTAGGCTCATTGAAACCTTACAATTATCAATCATGCAGAGTTTTCTTGGGGATATAGGTGTTTTGATGAATGTATTTTAAGTAATTCTCTTTGAATTGAAGGAGTTTAGGCATTTCTTTCTGACATGTTTATGTATGTAGGGGGTGGGGATCGATTGATCTCTGTGTATCTGTCTCCCAGTGCTGGGGATCAAAGCGCTTATATCTTTTCCCTCATATCATGTGGTGTATCACTGAAAAGGTGTGGTTTTAGAAAGATCCTGGTTAGAAATAAATGCTTTGGAATAGGAAGGCAATATGCTTGCCATTAATGGATAATGTTCTGGATCAGTACTGTTAAATAGAAATAATGCAAGCCACATATATAAACTTTCCAGTATCCTTATTAAAAAAGTAAAAAGAAAGAAGCAAAATTAATTTTTTAAACTTTTTTGTTTATATTCTTGTGAAAAATTTTGTACAATCACTGCAGGATATAAGCATTGAAGAACCTTTGCTCCTGTTTGCCAGCACTAGCACTGGCCTTTACAGTCTTCATTCCTTCTATTCTTAAGTTCCTTTCACTGTTGTTTTTTTTTTTAATTTTTTTTTTTTTTTTTTAATTTTCCTTTCACTGTTTTCTTGAGGTTGATTTCTTTTGATAGAGTGAGAGTATCTTACAAGTCTGTTTGGGTTTATTTTTCATTGCATAATCCAAGGAATTGTAAATCATACCAAAGCCAGTTGTCTTACCACCACTAACATGGGTTCTAAATCCAAATATAAAGATGATATCTGGCATGGTATTGTGAATTTTGAAGTTTTTACTGAAGTTCTGTTTGAAGTATTATTGTTTTCTTAAGGATAAGGAAATTGATGACCATTTGTTTCCTCTGAAGTAGTTGGTCATAAACTTCCTAGGCTAGACAGCTGTTTGTTCATGGTGGTGGGCAGTTCTCAGGCAACTGGGAAGAAGAAAGCAAAAATAATTTTAATAATTATTTTATAAACATAACCAATATATTATTATTTCATCATGTACTCCTAATCACACTTCATTTTAGACTAGCAACATCTCAGGTGCTTAAAGCCAGATGTGGTTAGTGACTACTCTTGTGGAGAGCACAGTTCTATAAATATTTTTAGTAACAGCAATCTGCTGGATGCTTGTATTCTAAAAAGGGGCCACCTGGAGGAAAGTTTCAAGAAGTTGAACCTTTCAAATTAATAACTACCAGAGCTGGTACTTGGGCTTATTTTCCTGTTTTAGTCCTGCTTTGAAGATCAGTCTAAGTCACCCAAGTAAATAAGATTAGTCTTTGAGTCATTAATGTGATTTAAAAAATAAGATTTTACTGTTGTTGTCCTTTGTGAAATAACTGTCCATTCTTGAACTTTTCTAAAGGTCTTTATTTTAGGATTAGTCAAAACTAAACCTATATTGAAAATTTTACTTTTTAGCAACATTGTTTTCTTTATTGTTTGGCCAGTAGTCTGAAAGCAATATTTCTTCCTGCTCGGTAAACTGTAGAATTTAGATTATGACTGCTGAATTTTCTTTTTAGCATTTTCAGCTGTCCCAGTAAGTCACACACAAGTGATGCAGATTATAGAACACTTGACTCTGCTCTCTGCCAGTGAACTTATACCATATGCAGAAGTATTAACTTCCAATATGAACCAGCTGTTGAATTCAGGGGTTCCACGGAGAATTCTTCAAACGGTCAATAAATTATGGATGGTTCTTAATACTGTGATGCCTAGAAGGTAAATTCATTGTATTGTTACATGCAGTAAAGAAAGCATAGCAGGGATAATATACCCAGAGTTAATTGTTGAAAATAATTTTCACAAGCTCACTTATTATGGTAATTTTTTGAGTATACGACAATATAATTCCTTTGGAAGGCTGCTAAAGAGTTGTTCTATCTTTAAGGAAAAGAATAAACTTTAAGAAATAGCCTATTTCCAATTTGAAAATTTACTTTTAAAAGTGGATTTCTCATGTATACTTACTTATGGCTAATTTTGATTTAGATCATTATCGGGTTCCATCTGAGAATATTCTTAACTAATTTTCCAAAGATGCTTTATGCATGTAATACATGGGTCTGTTTGAATCTTTTTTTTTTGAACCCAAGGATACTTAGCCACTGAGATACATTCCTAGCCTTTTTTAATTTTTATTTTGAGACAGGATCTAAGTTGCTTAGGGCCTTGCTAAGTTGCTGAGACTGGCTTTGAACTCATGATCCTCCTGCCTCAGCCTCCTGAACCATTGGGATTATAGGTGTGTGCCACTGCACCTGGCTTGAATATCCTTTTAAGAAAATCACAAATAGTGGCATAATATACACATTGGAAAATGTACTCTGCATATTTCCAAATAACTATTTTTGTGATTACCTTTCCTGTCCAGCCCAAATTTTATTTTCCATAAAGTTAATAATTTTCTTAGTTTTTGTTTGCCTACTATCCTGTGAATTTATTAATATTTGAACACCATGCACCCTGCCTGATGTCTAAATATTCATTCGTATTCATCCATATATTCATCTGAAAGGGTGCTTGGTGTTCAAATACAGATTGAAATCACCTGGAGAAATTTTAAAACTCCTGATTCCCAGGTTGTAACCCATACCAATTAAGTCAGAATGTCTATGGTGGAGTGAGGCATCAGTATCTATTTCTAGATTCACCAGATGGTTCCAGCAATGAGAACACTGAATTTACTCTTTTAGTCAGAAGGACTAAAAGATTAGATTATATCACTAATGCGTGATCAGATCTAAAACACAGTTCTGGGTTTGACTTACTTGAGTAGGTATGGAGTAGGGTCTGGGAATATTTAAATTTATATTATATACACACACAAATATATATGTATTATATAAATATGTAAATATTTGTATATATAAATATACATTTATATTTTCTAAATTTAATTTTTACTTATGTCAAATTAACAAATGTACTATCTTAAGAAACTAAATAATATATATGGTTTGCCTCACACCTTTTATTTTAGACCCTATTTCCTAGATACAACTATTTTTAGCTTTTGCCTTTTTCATATGTGGTCTTAAAGATCAAACTCAGGGCCTCCTGCATTCTAGGTGAGCACTTGACCACTGAGGTGCACCCCTGGCCCACTTTCTATTCTAGCATTTACATCCCTCTGATGTAGCTCAATAATATTTTTATAATAACTGACTTGTTGATTTTCCAAATTAGAAATTATCTGTGGATTTCCCATTATACAAGATGAAGGTTTTAGCATTCTTACCTACTTCTTCCCCTGTGAATCCCCCTTTTCCCATTTCTCCTGACACAGGTATATCAAAATTTTTGGTTAAAGCAATATTCAGTGTGCACATTATTGTGACTACATAAGTGATATTTATAGTTGAACTATGTGATATCCTTTGATTAATTTTTTTCTTTTTTGTTTTGGTGCTAAGGTTCAAACTAGGCCCTTGAAACTGCTAGTTAAGTGCTCTACACTGAGCTATATTCTAAGCTGCTATAATTTTTTTCTTAAGTGCCCTCTCACATATCAGACATATACCCCAATACTTTTCTTTTTTCCATTGGCCTCATTTTTTGTGTGTTTTGCTCTCAGTAACTAATAACAAATTCATCCCCAAATTTCCTTAATGAGAAGAAAAAAAACTAGTTCATTTTTGTTCCTAGAAATTTGAAATCATCATTCTGTTGACTTAGAGTTTCTGTTATTGCTATTTGTAATTGATGTTATAACACTCCTTGTGTGTGACTGTTGTTTTTTCTCTCCTTGTTTTTGGAATTTCTTAATGATGTACTTTGTATATTCTATTTCATTCATACTTGGACACTTTGTGGGCCTTTTTAATATGAGGAGCAGTGCGTTCATTTTTAGGACATTTTCTTTGTTGAGTAACTTCCCGTTTTCTGAAAAATTTTTTTGTAATTTGTATTTTAAGCCTCTTGGACTTACTCTCTGGTTTTCTCCCCGCCCCCTTTATTTTTTGTTTGCCTTTTTTTTTTTTTGGAACCAGGGATTGAACTCAGAGACACTTGGCCACTGAGCCACATCCCCAGCCCTATTTTGTATTTTATTTAGAGACAGGGTCTCACTGAGTTGCTTAGGCTGGCTTTGAACTCGTGATCCTCCTGACTCAGCCTCCCAAGTCACTTGGATTACAGGCGTGCGCCACCACGCCTGGCATTGTTTGCCTTTTGATTATATTTTCTTATTCTTTGAACTTTCAAATTTCTGTTGTGTTCTTCACATCTGCAGGGCTTTTACCTGCATTTTTTTTTTTTTCCCCCCAGTACTAGGGATTGAACCCAGAACTTACTGCCTGCTGGGCAGGTACACTCATCACTGAGATACATGCCCAGGCCTTTCTAAAAGAATTTTATTTTGAGCCACAGTCTCAACTAGGTTGCCCAGGCTGACCTCAAACTTGTGATCCTCAGTCTGCTGAGTAGCTGGGATTATAGATGACTATTGCTTTTCCTGGCCTTTGCCTATGTATTTTTTTTTTTTTTTTTTTTGCGGTGCTGGGGATTGAACCCAGGGCCTTGTGCTTACAAGGCAGGCACTCTACCAGCTGGGCTATATCCCCAGCCCCTGCCTATGTATTTTTAAATGCCTATTTCCTGTTTCATGTATGAAATTTTTCAAAGTAGTTTTAAAAAATTTTTAGAATTCCTTTCCACATTTTGAAGTATTCTCCTCTTTAAGGATATCAATAATAGTTTTTAAAAAATTTTTCTTGATATCTATATTTTCTATTGAAAATATGTTTGTGTATTTTTCAAAGTGAACTTTCTTGTCCATGTCTGATAATCCTTGCCTTTCCTCTCATTTTTAAAAATGGGACATTCTGTGTGTGAGGTGGGAGTAGGGGACTCCTGGTCTTCACTTTAAGAGATCAGGTGTCCTTCATATTGGCATATTCCTCAGTAATTCTTAGGTGCAGTTTAGTAACCACTTTTGTAATCTATTAATGTCTAATCTCAAAATGGTATCTCAAATTGAGACTTCATGATAATAAATTTGAAATAATGACATATGTATGGGGCCAGATAACAGTTTTGAAGTGTTTTGGTAGGTATTATTTCATTTATGGTTATTATCTTATTCTTTTTCAGATGAAACAGAGAGGCTCAGTGACTTACAGAATTATATACCAAGAATGGTAGAACTGAAGTTTTAGGTTTACTTCAAGTTTTAATTCTAGATGCCATGATTATTCCATTGAAATGGTGAAGATTTTTTGAGACTACTTTGTGTTTACTGTTTTATCTTCATTTGTTTTGAAGATATAATAATAGGCTTATGTGTATGATTTTTAATTCTTCAAATTAGAAAAACATGTTTTTCTAATTTTTTCCCCCTGAA
Source organism: Glaucomys volans (assembly GCA_020662805.1). NCBI lineage: Eukaryota > Metazoa > Chordata > Mammalia > Rodentia > Sciuridae > Glaucomys > Glaucomys volans. Next base: position 765,897 of record JAJEJO010000134.1, read on the forward strand.
AATCACTTTCTAAGATAGAAAGGACTAGATGACTATAAATTTTAATTATAATATAGCTGTTTTGAACATGTGATCATTTTCTTATCAGGCTGTGGGTAATGACAGTTAATGCACTTCAGCCTTCCATAAAGTTTGTACGACAACAAAAGTATACTCAGAATGACCTGATGATAGATCCTCTCATTGTCCTAAGGTGTGATCAGAGGGTTCACAGGTATGTGTCATTTGAGTTTCATTTTTTTTAAAGAAATTGAAGAAATTTTAGTTTAAATGTATAGCTTAATAGTCTTGCAGATAATTAGGCGGTATGATCTGAGTGGTTTCTTGCCTCTTTTTTTGTTTATATTGTTTATATTCATGAACGTATGTTCAGTTTAATATTTAATATATGGTTACTAAAACATAGCTTTAAAGAAATGTCACTTGGTTTTGTTAACCATCAGTAGTAGCCTTTCTCTCTCTTATAATCAAGACCAACTATAATATGGTTATAATATAATTATAATATAATATGGTTATAGTCACTATTCTATATGTACTGCATGGTGAGTATTTTCTTAGATTCCTTAAAATAGAGGTATTAGGGCAGAAGTAATATGCTTACCTTAAAGACTTTTTAAAAAAATATTTCTAGTTGTAGATGAACACAGTACCTTTATTTTGTTAATTTTTATGTGGTGATGAGGATTGAACCTGGTGCCTCATATGTGCTAGGCAAGTGCTCTACCACTGAGCTACAACTCCAGCCCCTCACTTGTAAGACTCTTGATTCATATTTTCATTCTCCCTTTCAGAAAGTCTGAACCATTTACATTCCATGGCAGTATTCAGGATTGGGCATTTTCCTGTGTCTTCATGCACTATTTTATGTATTAAGTGTGGACAGTAGATTCCTGTTTAAATTATATTTTTGTTAGATTGAACATTTTAGTATATTTATTGGCTATTGGTATTTCTTTATGTTGTAGCTTAGTTTTTTTAAATTTATGCTATTATTGATTTGAAGACCTTTTCATCTTAAAATCTGTAAAGGATATCAGTTTTCTGTATGTATATTGTTTTTTTTTTTTGTTTTCTTTTTCCCTTTTTCTTTCTGTTGTACTGGGAATTGAATCCAGGGGCACTTTACCACTAAGTTACATCCCTGGCCCTTTTTATTTTTATCTATGTATTTATTTTTAATATTTTTTTGGTACTGGGAATTGAACCTAGGGGCTCTTTTTGTTTTTTATTTTGAGACAGGGTCTTATTCAGTAGCTTAGGGCCTCGTTGCCCAGGCTGGCCTTAAATTTGCGATCCTCCTGTCTCAGCCTCCCAAGCTGCTGGGATCTCAGACATGCACCACGGTGCCTAGCCTCTTTTTATTTTTTTAAATTTTGAGACACGGTCTTACCAGGTTGCTGGGGTTGGCCTTGAACTTGGGTTTTTTGCTGGAGTTTTTTTTTTTTTTTTTTTTTTTTTGAGGGGTATTGAGGATTGAACCCATGACTGAGTTACATATGCAGCCCTGTAGTTTTCCCTTATTGCTCTATTCTTTTGCCTTTTATTTTTTTAATTTTTAAAAATTTTTTTTTATTTTTACCAAGTGGTCTTTCTCATGGTTTTCAAAGAAACTGCACAGATAGCCAGGCATTGTGGTGCACACCTATGATCCCAGTGACTTGGGAGGCTGAGGCAGGAGGATTGCATGTTTGAGGCCAGTGTCAGCAATTTAGCAGGGTCCTTAGCAACTTAATAAAACTCCGTCTCAAAATAAAAAATATAAGGGTTGGGGATGTGACTCAGTGGTTAAGCACCCCTTAGTTCATTCCTGAGTACCAAAAACAAAACAAAACAAAACAACAAAAATGAAATTGCACATATGATATATACATATATAAAAGATACAACACAGGGTTGGGGTTGTGGCTTAGTGGTAGAGCACTTGCCTGGCATGTTCAGGCACTGGATTTGATTCTCAGCACTACATGTAAATAAATAAATAAAATTAAAGTCCATCAACAGCTAAAAAAAAAAGATACAACACTCAGGATTTGCATCGAATTAACCCAGTGCTGGTGGTAGGAAAGTGGATTGGGGTATTTCTGAAACAGGACTAACCATGTGTTCAGGCTGGGTGATGAGTTCTTAGAAGTTCATTGTAATACTCATCTTCCTTGTGTATATATAAAATTTTTCATAGTGTATAGTAACAGGTAAACACATCATAACATGCAAGAATATTAACCATAGAAAAGATGTATATTAAGAAGTCTTGGGCTGGGGTTGTGGTTCAGTGGTAGAGCGCTTGCCTAGCACGTGTGAGGCACTGCGTTCAATTCTCAGCATTACATAAAAAAGATGTAATGTCCATTTACAACTAAAAATATTTAAAAAAAAGGAAGTCTTGCTGTTATAGCTGTCATTCTGACATTGGTAAAACCAAATTCCTCATTGGCCCTTTGGACTAATCCTTGTTTTGTTATAGTGGTGTATCTGTAGCATTACTTTTCTGTGTACTTACACATTTTTCAAATATTATTTTTTGCATTGGGTATGTTTTAGTCAGCTTTTTCACTGCTGTGACTAAAAGACCTGACAAGAATACTTTTAGGGGAGTAAAAGTTTATTTATCAGACTCACAGTTTCACAGGTCTTGGTCCATAGACAGCTGGCTCCATTCCTCGGGGTTTCAGGTGAGACAACATTGGAGTGGAAGAATGTGGTGGAGGGAAGCAGCTCACATGATGATCAGACAGCAGAGAGAGACTTCACTTGCCAGAAAAAAGATATATACCCCAAGGGCCCATTTCCGGTGACCCACCTCCTCCAACCACCCTACCTGCCTTCAGTTACACTCAGATAATCCTGTCAGGGGATTAATTAGTAAAATTAGGTTAAGGCTCTCATAACCCAATCATTTCTCCTCTAAACCTTCTTGCACTGTCTCACCTCACATCCAAACCATAACAGTGTGGTTTTAAAAAATAATTACATTAAATTATAGGCATTATTTTATATTTTAAAAATAGTTCTCATATATTTTCTATGTTAGAATGCATAGTTCTAACTCATCTGTTTTGACAGCTGTATAGCGTTCTCTATTTAGATTATCAGAACGTCTGATGTAGATTATCAGAATGTCTGATTCAGAATTTTTGGGTTGCAGTTTGAGATTTTTTTTCTTTAACAAGCACTCCAAGTAATTCTTATCTTCAATTTCGAGAAGCATGCTATAGTTTATTTAACCACTGACATGTATATAGATATTTAGGTTGTTTCCAATGTTTCAGTTTTAAATACATCTATAGTGCCTGTGAAGGCACATATGCAAGTTCTCTCTGTAATAAAGATTGAAAAATGGCATTTCTGTTTTTGTTTTTGTTTTCTTGCAGTACTGGGGATTGAACCTAGGGCCTTGTGCTTGCGAGGCAAGTACTTTACCAACTGAGCTATATATCCCCAGCCCATTTCTGTTTTTTTCTATGGGTTGGCATAGTTCTAGAGATTATTTCTTTCTCTCTCTCTTTTATTTCTTTTTTTAAATTTAATTTTCATTTCTATTTTTATCTCATTTAAGTTTAATCTGTAACAATCTTCAAGGAATGAATAATTATGTAACTATTTTATAGATGAGGAAACTGAAGCTTAGGAAGTATTTTCCCCAGGTTAGTGGATGAACCACTCTTAGAATAAAAAGTTGTCTTGCTGTCTTGCTCTGTAAAAAGGCAAATAGAAGGAATAATCTAGTCTTTATCTTATCAAATAATGGGATATGCCTTTTTGAGGAAAGCCTCCTTTCAGGCTTGTATCTAAGAAGTCTACGGGTAGTGGCATTTTCTGCAAAACAGGAACATCTTTTCAGTAGAGCTTACGTTGCATTTTATTGTTGCTGATAAGATGAAAGAGGATACTATTTATATTACCTTAAAATATAGAGAATACGAAAGTTCGATTAAACTTTTATTTTGAGAACAAATACTTCACTGGGAGAAGCTACTACTCTGCTTTTCAGGGTTTTCTAATTATTTAAACTGAGTTCATCATGTTCTGACTAATTAATACACACATTCTTTTTCATGTATTTTTCTTCTCCTTTTCGTACTTAGATGTCCCCCACTAATGGATATTACCCTACACATGTTGAATGGATATCTTCTTGCATCTAAAGCTTACCTTAGTGCTCATCTGAAGGAAACAGCAGAGCAAGATAGACCTTCCCAGAATAATACAATAGGTTTAGTTGGACAAACTGATGCCCCAGAAGTTACCAGAGAAGAACTGAAAAATGCATTACTGGCTGCTCAGGTAAATTTTGCTAAAGTAAAATTTTAATCCAAAGGGCAAGGGCTTCCCTTCTGAATCAGTTAAATAGATGACATATCATGTCCTCTATGTATATCAGTGACATATTTTGCTGTGCATTCCTTTTGTTAGGATCTCTTACAAAGATGTTTCCTTTGTTTTTGAATATTGGATAGACTGAAACCAGGAATAATCTTCATGATGAAAATTTAAGTCATTTAAATAGGACATATTTTAACAAAATGTAAGTCTTTAACAATTCAGAGGTTATAGTTATCTCTTCAATTCATTCAACAAATATTTGTTGGAAATCTATGTACCAAATACTGATCCAGAGACTGGCGATACTTTGGTGAAGACAAAAAAATCTTTGGTTATTTATTTCTTATGAGCAAATGTTAGAAAAAGAAATTAAATATTGGAGACAGACAGTGAACAGAAAAATGAGTACATACATAGTAAAATGTTAGGCAGTGATAAATACTATGACAGTATATGCAGTTCATCTTTTTATTAGAAAAGTTTTATATCAATGTATAATTTCATTGAAACCTTAAGTAGACTTTTGTTCTGTTTTTTGTTTTGGTACTAGGGATTGAACCCAGGGGCCCTTTACCACTGGCCACATTCCTAGACCTTTTTATTTTTTATAGAGACAGGGCCTCGCTAAGTTGCTTAGGCTTTGCTAAGTTTCCTCATGAGGCTGGTGTTGAACTTGTGATCCTACTCCGTCGGCTTCCTGAGTAACAGATTACAAGAGTGCACCACCATGCTGGGCTTAAGTTGTCTTTTTGGATAATGCAATTTGAGGTCATCAAATTAGACAGATCTTTTAGTTTGAAATATATATTCTGAAATCTTTTCATTGGCAATAGGGGAATTAGGAATAATGACATGGGTCTACAATCCATAGTGGGTGGTATTGAAATAAAATCTTTATCTCACTTAATATGAAATTGGTATGTTCTGTAGAAATGTTAATATATTTGCTGGGCTGGGGGCTCTAGCTTAGTGACAGAGTACTTACATAGCACGGGTGAGGCATGGGGTTTGATCCTTAGCACTGCCTAGAAATAAACAAACAAAATAAAGCCATGCTGTTCATTTACAGCTACAAAAAAATTTTAAAAATACATGTTTGCTTACACGGTGTTGCCCACTCTCTTTTGCAGGTATCCACAATATTACATTTAAATGTTCTAAAATAAATCTTTCCCTAAAAGTGAGGATAAGGTTTTGACGATTGTAAGAGTTAATGTCTATATAAAACTTATTATATGTTGTGTCTTAGTCTAAGTTATTTACATATATTGTCATTTAACTTCTACAACCAACCTAAAAGGAATGAAGTATTATTATCATTATTTTTACAGATGAAGAAAATGAAGCATAGGTTAAGTGATTTACTCAAGGTTATGCATTTGGTAAATGGCAGAGTTGGGGTTCATGCCTAGGCATTCTGGCTCCACAGACTGGAAACAAAATCAAAACAAAACAGAATATCAAGCCGGGCGCAGTGGTGCACACCTGTAATCCCAGCAACTCCGGAGGCTGAGGCAGGAGGATCACAAGTTCAAAGCCAGCCTCAGCAACTTAGTGAGGCCCTAAGCAACTCAGTCAGACCCTGTCTCTAAATAAAATACAAAATAGGGCTGGGAATGTGGCTCAGTGGTGGAATGGAATGCCCCTGGGTTCAAGCCCCGGTCCCTCCCCCCGCCAAACAAAAAACAAAAAACAAAACAAAAAAACCAGAATATCAAAAACTAAAAATCCCTCAGCACAGCACAGATTGTAAAGTAAGACTAACCTTATTTTGTAATCATCAGGTTCGTAAACATTTAGATTAGGTCATTGTTTTCTTCTGTCTCAGGCAGTTGCTGATTTCAGAGATGCATGTCATATATATTTTCTCTCTTTTCTAAAATTCCTTCCTCTGGATGAGTTTTATAGCTTTCCTTCATATGTAGTAGCCTCAAGTAGATTACCCCTCAAGCTTTGTTCTATGAAATGACACTCAAGCTTGTAGGCTGAGCAACAGTGAGTTGTGTAGGTGGGTGGGATTGTGAGGTAGAATCTCTTCTTGCAAAAGTAGGGCCACTAAAGAGCTTGTCTTCCAGTTGAGAGGGAAAATGGAAAGTGATTTTAGGCATTAATTATTATTATTTAATTATCATTATCATAATTATTCAGAGAAATTAGTTGGTAGCCACATGAGACAAAGAGGGCAATATAGTTCAGATCCTGGGAAAAGCAGGAGATTAAGAGGAAGAAAGGGAGATTTTGATAGAAGTAATTTTTGCCTGGGGCCTGCTTTGGATGTCAATGAATCAGAGTATCCTTTAATGCAAGTTCTTAAACTGGAGTCTATGGATTTGCCTTAGAAATATATGACCTCCATGAGATTATGCATTGTGCTTATTTACATACATTAATTTTATGGGAAGAGAATATATAGTTTTATTCTGATTCATAGGGGTTCATGACCTTAAAAAGGTAAAACCACTGTTCCATAAATTGCTCACTTCTGCTCTAAGACATACACTTTGTGTTTGTGTATGTTTAAAGAAATTGTTTTGTAATTTCTGATCATGTGAAAAGATAAATCAGATATGTTTTCAAACCACCATCTCAGAAACTTCTTACCTTCATTCTGTTTAATTCGCTTGTAGGATAGTGCAGCTGTCCAGATTCTCTTAGAGATTTGTTTACCTACTGAAGAGGAAAAAGCAAAAGGTGTCAATCCAGACAGTTTGCTAAGGAATGTTCAAAGTGTCATTACCACCAGCACTCCAAATAAGGAAATGGAGGAAGGAGAAGACAATTTGCTTTGTAACCTTCGAGAAGTTCAGTGCCTTATCTGTTGTCTGTTGCACCAAATGTACATTGCAGATCCCAACATTGCTAAGCTTGTTCATTTTCAGGTGTGTTTTCAAAGAGTATCCTTTATGGTTGAACTTTATATATCTTGGGGGTTTTGAATACTAACTTAGTGATCAGTTAGAAATTAGAGTAATATAAATGATCATCGTCCTTCACAATATGGAGAAAAATCCAAATTTTTATGATTTTTTTCAACCTAATAAAAGTATTCAAATAATTTACCTCTATTCTAGTTCACCAGAAAATTTTAATGCCAGGATACATGTGGGGCACTGTAGCCTTCTGAGCATCTTTTATAGAAAGGAAGTAAAACCTTCATTTATGTTTTTGATTTATATTTATTTGGCTTACAGTTATTTTTAACTTTTTCCCCTTTCTTGTTGAGATAGGGTTATCCATGTGAACTTTTGCCTCTGACAGTCGCAGGTATTCCATCTATGCACATCTGTCTGGATTTCATACCTGAGCTTATTGCACAGCCAGAACTTGAAAAACAGGTAATGAACACTTTTGAGCTTTAAGAAAATTTTGATTTCACTCTAGAGTGTTCCTAGTTATATAAACCATTTTTAAATTTTTAATACTTAAAATTTTTTCTTGAGAAACATGTAACATTTGGCTTGGTGTTGGTGGTACACACCTGTAATCCCAGCAGCTCGGGAGGCATGAGGATCACAAGTTCCAAGCCAGCCTCAGCAACTTTATGAGGCCCTAAGCAACTTGAGACCCTGCTAAAACTAAAAATAAAAAGGGCTGGGGATGTGGCTTAGTGGTTAAGTGCCCCTGGGTCCAATCCCCCGTGCCAAAAAGAAAAAAAAGAAAGAAAAATATGTAATATTTGGATTTTGTATTACAGATATTTGCTATCCAGTTGCTTTCCCACTTGTGTATCCAGTATGCATTACCAAAGTCACTTAGTGTGGCGCGCTTAGCTGTCAATGTCATGGGAACTTTGCTGACAGGTTTGTAGCCAGTCAACATCAATAACAAAAGCTTCTAACATAAATTAGCATATCTATTTTCTGAATTTAGTGACTCAGTTTTTTTGAGTTAATGAGACAATATAATACAATATATTTTATTACTGGTTTAACATATGCCATCTTTGTGTTATTCTTCTTTTGAAAAATTTTTCTATTTAGAAATGTGATTTATTGTGTAGAAGAGATGAATAGGTAGGCAAATTTTATCTTTCATTTTGTGAATGAATATGTATATAGACTTACAGTAAATAGAATTAATTTTCCAAATCATATAAATGGAAGTCAAATTTAGTTTGTGAATATAATTATAATTATGTCAGTAGAAAACAAGCTATGGTTTATTACAAATGCTCAAGAGTTCCAGAAAAATAGTTATATGTGTAAAGAACACATAAATATATTATTTGCTTTCTTAAGTGCTAAAACATATGCTAACATTTTAACCACTTTCTGGTTTATAGAGTAAAATAGTATGAAAATAACTACTTTAAAATACATGAACTATAATTAGTCCTTTAAAGTTATTTAATTAATTAAATTTAGTTAATTTAGTATTCTTTCTCAGTGTTCATTTTTCTTTTATTTACCTCATAATTACTTATAGTGGTTCAGAGTTTATATTACCTGAATTCAATCCCAGTTTCACCACTAAATGGCTGTGTGACTTGGAACAGGTGTTTTTAACTTCTCTAAGGTTTATTTAAGTTTTCTCATATGTAAAATGGGTGTCATAATAGTACTTTTCTCATTCATAAAATTGTGAGAATTAAATAATACACACAGTGCACTTATCATAGTGCTTAGACATAATAAATATTTATATCTTGGATGACTGACTAGATTGTGAGCTCTCTAAAGGCAGAGCTAGCAGTCTTTAGAAAACAGTATCTCCAGCCGGGCGCGGTGGTGCACACCTATAATCCCAACGACTTGGAAGACTGAGGCAGGAGGATCGCGAGTTGAAAGCCAGCCTCAGCAACTTAGCAAGACCCTGAGCAATTCAGTGGGACCCTGTCTCTAAATAAAATACAAAATAGGGCGGGGGAGCTGGGCGTGATGGTGCACGCCTGTAGTCCAAGAGACTTGGGAGGCTGAGGCAGGAGGATCACGAGTTCAAAGCCAGCCTCAGCAACTTAGCGAGGCCCTAAGCAACTCAGTGAGACCCTGTCTCTAAATAAAATACAAAATAGGGCTGGGGATGTGGCTCAGTGGCCGAGTGCCCCTGAGTTCAATCCCCAGTTCCAAAAAAAAAAAAAAGAGAAAACAGTATCTCCAGTACAGAAAATGGGCCTTAGTTTGTTGTATAGGCTGTGTATGTTGACTTTATATCTGCAAAATAAAAAAACACTGTTTCATTTCTTTCCAACAGTTTTAACACAGGCTAAGCGGTATGCTTTTTTCATGCCAACTCTTCCAAGTTTAGTGTCTTTTTGTCGAGCATTTCCTCCACTGTATGAGGACATTATGTCTTTGCTGATTCAAATAGGACAAGTTTGTGCCTCTGATGTTGCCACTCAGACAAGAGACATTGACCCAATTATTACACGTAAGTGGTAACTTATTTTCAGAAGTCATCTTAATATTTTAAATAAGAAGCCAAGTTACATTCCAGATTTCTTGTCTTAATTTGTTTTTCTTTCTGTTTAGGTCTTCAACAAATAAAGGAGAAACCTAGTGGATGGTCTCGAATCTGTAAAGATCCATCTTATAAAAATGGATCCAGGGACACTGGAAGCATGGATCCTGATGTACAGCTCTGTCATTGTATTGAAAGTACAATAATTGAAATAATAAACATGAGTGTTAGTGGAATTTAAAAAAAATTTAAAACAAAAAATGAAGCTGTTCACTGCATATACGCATCACGAATCTGCATCTTATAGCAGCTCTAAACTGAGTGGGAGCAGTAATGTCTTGGAATTGCTGAAATGATTCAGTTCAACGTGAATACAATTTAGAACTCTCTGAGAATTATGCTTGCTTGTATTTGATTGGCACGTCTTTGGATCTACTTTGCTGGTATGTTTATGTTGTAGTAGCTGAGCTTTTTTCCATTGGGAACACATTTAAGAAATCCATTATTAGAATGGGAATTTGGCCTTGTACTTAGCTTTTGAAGCAAAGAAAGACTGCCATGCCTTTAATTTAATGTTTCTCATAATAATGAGTGTGTCAGTAGCCCTAGTGTTTTAACTGTGAGCTTGTAACAGAGTATGACAAAGATCAAAGGATGGGAGGGTGAAAAAGGGATTAAGCGAAGGGAGAATTCAGGAAAAATTAGGAGTTAAATACCCAAACAGAAATCCTAAAGACTTGTAATACAAGTAATAGTAATGCAGGTTGAAATTCTAGTTCTCAAGAAGCAGTATTAAGGCTTTAAACAAAAGGTGAGTAGCTTCTGTAAATGATTTCCATAGAATTACAGGTGATGATTTAAAGATTTCAAATATTTGCTTCAATTTTTACTGATATATGAAGCCATATGTTTAAAAAGATACTTGAATAATTTGGAATTTGATGATACCGGCTTAAAAGTGTTTACAGAAACATCTCTTCGAAGAAGAACCTGAAAGGAAGTCTCATTTATTTTATTTTTTACATTTATTTTTATAAGGCTTTATTAACTTATCTAATTCTTAGAGAGGGGAATATATATCAAATTAAATGAAATTTAGAGCAATAAAACCCATTGAACTAAAGAGCTCTTGGTTTATCATCAGGATTATAATTCACATTTTCTTTTGAGAAGATCTTTGAGAGAATATTATACAGTGTTTAAACCTCAGGAAAAATTAAAATGTGGCAAATACTGTCTTGCTGAAGGATTTTACAGTTCTCTGTTAGTAACTTCCATTGATTAGGTAGATGCATTCAGGTAACCCATAATCCACATTTTCTTAAAAATAAAAAAAATTAAGTGTCCATTGTAGAAGGTACTTCTCTTTGCTCTCTGGGATATACCTCAATTTTTCCCCGCCCCACTCTGCCCTGGCTTGAAATAGGCCTTTTCACTGGTAAAAGAAGTTAGGCAAGCTAATAAAGTGTTTTTTAAGAAAATAAATTTAACTTCAAGCCCTTTCACTAGCAAATAGTCATATCTCATTTTCCTTCTTTGTAAAATGGGGTTACTACTGGCCCTACCTCATAATGATACTCTATAAAAACTAGTTTGTAGCTGTTTCCAATCATGAAGTGTATAGTATCATGTGTGGTAGAATATTTGTAACTTTTTATTAGATGTTTAATGTAATTAAGTAATTTTGATGTGAAGAATAAAAGTATGATGAAAAATACAAGAATTTTCATATTTTTAAACAAGGCAGTTTTGTAGTCTCATAAGATTAAATATAACTGCTCCTGTTTTATTTTTAAACTGAGGCCTTGGAATATTTTGTGTGAATAGGTATCCCTTAGGACTTAAGAAAAGGTTGAAGTATGTTTTCTAACTAAATGCAGTACACATTTCCTGGATCAATTTTCAAAGACTGGTCAAAACCTGCTGTGTTAAAATAATAACATGCTGTTTTTCATCAGCATTGTTGATGATGTAAATAAATGTGTAAATATATTAGTAAATGTTAATATTCATGTATTTTAAGTTAAGGTTATAAAATTTGTCACAATGTGATTTTTTTATTCAAGTGAAAACAGATGTGTGCAGCTATTTTGGATATTGATTTATAAACATTCATATTCTTTATCAAATGAACTTAGTTTTTGGTGTTTCATTCCACAGTAGTTGTTACTCTGAAAGGAATAGCTGAAGGGACTGAAATCCAGGATTGCCTGGGTTCCAGAACTTAGGTGTATCACTTTCTGGCATGCCACGCAACTTAAATGGCAATAAGAGGTTAAAATCAATTGAAAGCCTTTGGAATTTAAGTGAGGAAAATTATTTAACCATTGAGCAGTTACTTCAGAGATTTCATTGTTTAAAAAATGGTAAAAGGAAAGTAACAATTTGAAGTTACTTTTAAGGATTTTTAAAAATAAATTATCCTTCATCCCATTGTAATAGTGAATTACTCCATCCACTGTGCTTATCCATATGTATTTTCACATTACTGAATTGCTAACATCCAACATGGAGTCTGCTTTTTTCACTTTATAAGAAATTTTTTTCTTCCAAGTAATTTTTTATAATAATTATTTTGGCTTCAAAATTTATTGATATAACTATCCTAGAATGGAGAATTTATGATTTTTAATAAGTATTACAAATAGGTAAATATTATTACATATTGAGGTTTTGCCACCTTTTTTTTTTTTTTCTTTTCCTTCCGTGCTGGAGATCGAACCCAGGGCCTTGGGCTTTTGAGGCAAGCACTCTGCCAACTGAGCTACATCCCCAGCCCGACCTTTTCTTTTACATTTATGTCTTTGGGACAAATTTCTGGGTCTGAGATAACTAGGCAATGGGTAGAATTTATATGACAAGGTTTGTTATTTCGAGAATATGTAGTAAAACTAAACTGTGAGGAAGACAAATCAATGTCTTCTGCTCCCTCCTCCCAGGAAACTT
>JAJEJO010000134.1:778665-853754 GCA_020662805.1 Glaucomys volans
CCAAGTAATTTTTTATAATAATTATTTTGGCTTCAAAATTTATTGATTTAACTATCCTAGAATGGAGAATTTATGATTTTTAATAAGTATTACAAATAGGTAAATATTATTACATATTGAGGTTTTGCCACCTTTTTTTTTTTTCTTTTCCTTCCGTGCTGGAGATCGAACCCAGGGCCTTGGGCTTTTGAGGCAAGCACTCTGCCAACTGAGCTACATCCCCAGCCCGGCCTTTTCTTTTACATTTATGTCTTTGGGACAAATTTCTGGGTCTGAGATAACTAGGCAATGGGTAGAATTTATATGACAAGGTTTGTTATTTCGAGAATATGTAGTAAAACTAAACTGAGGAAGACAAATCAATGTCTTCTGCTCCCTCCTCCCAGGAAACTTCCCTCCTCAAACTAATCTCATGAATTTTAGAAACCCTCTCAGATTTTGCCTTTTGGGGATACTAGTATTTGAGTTAAGTTTAGGTTATACAGTTGTTTTTTTTTTTTCCTCTAGTACTGGGAGTCAACCCAGGGGTGTTCTACCAGAGTTACACCCCAGACTTTTTTGAGACAGGGAACTGGAGATCCTCCTTACCTGAACCTTTTGAGGAGCTGGGGTTACAGGGGAGCCCTACCGCACCCTGTTACAGGTTATACAGAATTTAAAGAACATTAAATAAATTTGGCGAGATCATGACTAACCCCTTACCTTCAGGAAGTTGAATTGTACATGGCAGAGAAGAATAAACTGGTATTAGGAAGGATGGAAAGCAAATAAGCCTTAATGTAAGTAGAAGTGATCTGTTGCTGGAGGCTTGGCAGAGCATTATCTCTGATTCTGTTATCCGGGAAAGTCTTGATTTTGAAAGTACCAATTGTCATAGAATCTTTTCGTCTAGTTTGGCTCAGTAGTCTGGCAATTCCGCCTCATTTTTTTTTTTTTTTTTCCCGGATACCATGGCTGTTGTAAAACTGGGAAATTTAAATTGAGCGGCATCAGAAAAGAGCTTGACAAGGCTTTGAAAGGTGTTTCCTTTCGTTGGCTTACGGACCTTGATAATAAGCGTTAGTTTCCAGAGAATTGGCTGCATGGTTAACCCCATCAGTTTGAAAAGACGAGCGGAAGAAGCGTTTTGTCTTTAAAAAAGGCCCCAGGGTTTACTCCAGTTCACTCTTCCCTACACCGTGGTTGCCTTCCGGTGCCGCCAAGTACATTGGGTTGGTTCTTGTTTCGGAGGCTTCCATTGGGTGCTAGAGTTCTCGCCCCCTAAGCCCACGCTGGCATTGGCTGCTCGCTTTCTGGTCTTGGCGGGTGATTGGTTGTCTAAGCTCGCTCGGCGATTGGATGTTGGGAGTCAAGGGGGTGGGAAGCGGGAATTCATTCGGGGTTGTAGTGAGGAGACTGCGAGCTGAAGCCGGGAAAAGGTAAAGCGGCCGGAACTCGCAAAGCACGAGGGAGTAGCAGTTAGCTAGGAAAAGAGAGGATTAAGGCTTGCGCCATTTTCTCTCTGCTAGAGATCTGCATTATTTGCTCTCAGAGATGTTATCCTCCCCGCCGTGAGCTGGAGCCTAGTGCGCGTTGCTTCTGTTTCCCCTCAGCACAGGCAAGTCTGAGGGAAGCCCGGGGGAAGGGCGCCAAGCCTGCCAGCGAGGTTCCCCTACCTTGGTCCTAGTGGCCTCTCCTGGCCTCTCTGTGGACTGAATCACCTGGGCCGTAGGACCTCGGTTGCCGCAGGAGGTGGGAGGTTAGGGGAAGGAAACCAGAGAAGCAAGGAACCTATCCTTACCTCCTGTGAGCACGGGCGTGACGCGAGCCCGGGGACCTCTTTACCTCTTGGCGGGAGGCAGAACGATTTGCTTCTCCTTTTTGCTGTTGGTAGGGGAAGCTGCTGCTCTCTGAGACAGTGTTGCCAGAGCCGGAGCCAGGGCTGTAGTGAGTAGGCCAGCGTGAAGTTTTTGATTTAGATTGGTGTTAGAATGCACTAAACTTCATTCTCAAAGCTTTACAGATAGAATTACAGAATCGCTTTTAGAACAGGAAAATGTAGTGATTCTTAACTACTTTTGGAACACAAACTGAATGGTTGTTATTGGCTTCATTATCGAGTGACTGCTTTAACTATCTCCATCCCCAGGTTGAATTTAACATTTTTTTTCCACGATTGAAAAATTCTTTAGTTGATAAAAGTGTGTGTGTATGTTATATATTATATTTATATTGATATATAATATTATATTTATAATATTATATACATGTATATTATACATACATATATATAACATATATTATATATACCATTTCCCCCTTTTCTGGTTTCTGTAGGACATGTATTTGGAAGAGAAATCTATGAACTTTCTCTTTAGAAAAATGCAATCATGCAGAGAAATTTTTGCATGCAATTTTAAGAGATTACAGTTTCAGAATTACATTTATGGATCCTGGGTTAAGAAAGTGGTTTAAAGAGATGAGGATTAATGTAAATCATTTCTGTCAGATACTGGGTTAGGCATATTCTGTCTTGCCTAATTTTCATGAACGATTAAGGTTTGAGAGGTTAAGTTATTCACACACTGGAATTCAAACTTAGATTTGCCTTACTCCAGGCCCATCTTCTTTCCATTATACTTTGCTGACTTTCCTGGCAACAATTTTTAAATTAGGGATTATTACAAATAAGGATCTTACACCAGAGAAGTGAAAAGGTATGATAATGGTAACATATCTGAGAACCTTTCAGGACCTAATCTAAAACCTATGCTTCCTGAAGCCTGGTCCACAGCTTTTTCCTTCTAACTGGAGGACTGTAGGAAGGGGAAACTGGCATAGAATAGGAGAAAAAGAGTGGTGCTGTGGAATTGGAGGAAGTTGCCTTAGGACCCTATTTGTAGATTGGTTATGTCTAAATTGGTATAACGTTTGTTATAAGAAACAGTTACTGCTGGGCGTAGTGGCTCATGCCTGTAATCCAAGCGACTTGGGAGGCTGAGTCAGGAGGATCACGAGTTCAAAGCCAGCCTCAGCAACTTAGTGAGGCCCTAAGCAACTCAGTGAGACCCTGTCTCTAAATAAAATACAAAATAGGGCTGGGGATGTGGCTTAGTGGCCAGGTGTCCCTGAGTTCAATCCCTGGTTCCAAAGAAAAAGAAACAGTTACTCAGATTTCCACATTATTTCATTTCATCTTTACAACAATTCTGTGGGTTAGATATTGTTACTATCTCTATTTTATGGATGAGGATATCAAGGTCTAGAAAAGTAGACCTCACAGTCACATAATTAATACATGGTGGGGTAGAGATACAAATCCAGATTTGTCAGAATTTTTTTTTTTTTAGGTGATTCTAGTGATTGAACCTAGGGGTGTTCTACCACTGAGCTGTATCCCCATTCTTTTTTGCTTTATTTTGAGACAGTCTCACTAAGTTAACTAAGGTCTTGATAAGTTGCTGAGGCTGGCCTGGAACTCCCAATTCTTCTGGCTCAGAATCCTGCTGGGATTATAGGCATGTGCCACCACATCAAACCTGTCACTCTTAAAACATGTTCTTGACCCCTGATTTATTTATAAGACTCGGAAATTTCTTTTGCTTCCCTTTATTTTGTTTATACACTTACTAATTCCAATTTTATTTTGTAGACTTCTGTCTTACTGTTGGGTGTCTGGTTTTCTTTGAATGACATTGTTTCAATATTGATTTTCATTTCTGTTGCAGTTAGGAATTAAAAGCAAACAAGAAAGCAGGATGTCCTCAGTGTGGTCTGAATATACAATTTGTGGAGTGAAGATTAAATTTCCTTGTAAAGCTTACCCATCACAACTTGCTATGATGAATTCTGTAAGTGTTTTTCAGCAGTTTTCTTTTTTTCCCCCCAAAGTCAATTTTTTTAAATTTTTATTTTCAACAGTTAAGTCTTTAAGATATAGATACTTATGGTCCATAACACATATTGAGTATGTGAATATATCAGATAGTATTTTTTTTTAATTTATTTTTTTTTTAATTTACTTATTGATTCATTGAACACAAATGGAGTACAGCTATTGTTTCACTGGTTGTACACAAAGTAGAGTCACACCATCTGTGCATTCATGCATGTACACAGGGCAATGGTATCTGTCACATATTCTGTTATTAATTTTACCCCCCACCCGCCCCCACCCCTCCCTTCCCTCTATGCTAGCTATCTTTCCTCCATTCTTGCCATCTTTCCCCCCCACATTATGCATCATCATTCATTTATCAGAGAGACCATTCGGCTTTTGGATTTTTGGGATTGGCCGATCTCACTTAGCATAACAGTTTCCAACATCATCCATTTACCTACAAATACCATAATTTTATTCTTCTTTATGGCTGAGTAATATTACATTGTGTATATATACCACAGTTTCTTTATCCATTCATCTACTGAAGGGCATCTAGGTTGATTCCATAATCTAGCTATTGTGAATTGAGCAGCTATGAACATTGATGTGGCTGCATCACTGAGGCAATCTGATTTTAAGTCCTTTGGGTATAAGCCAAGGAGTGGGATAGCAGGGTCAAATGGTGGATCCATTCCAAGTTTTCTAAGGAATCTCCACACTGCTTTCCAGAGTGGCTGCACCAACTTGCACTCCCACCAGCAATGTATGAGTGTACCCTTTTCCCCACATCCTCGCCAACACCTGTTGTTGCCTGTGTTCTTGATAAAAGACATTCTAATTGGGGTAAGATGAAATCTTAAGGTGGTTTTGATTTGCATTTCTCTTATAACGAGTGATGTTGAACATTTTTTCATAAATCTGCTGATTGCTTGTAGATCTTCCTCTGTAAAGTGTCTGTTCATTTCCTTGGCCCATTTATTGATTGGGTTATTGGTGTTCGTGGTGTAAAGATTTTTGAGTACTTGGTAGATTCTGGAGATTAGTGCTCTGTCCGAAGTGTGTGTGGCAAAGATTTTCTCCCACTCTGAAGGCTCTCTCTTCACATTGCTGATTGTTTCCTTTGCTGAGAAGAAGCTTTTTAGTTTCACTCTATCCCAATCATTGATTCGTGCTTTTATTTCTTGCGCTTTGGGAGTCATGTTAAGGAAATCTGGTCCTAGGCCAACATGATGAAGATTTGGACCTATTTTCTCTTCTATTAGGTGCAGAGTCTCTGGTCTGATTTCTAGGTCCTTGATCCACTTTGAGTTGAGTTTTGTACAGGGTGAGAGATATGGGTTTAGTTTCATTTTGCTGCATATGGATTTCCAGTTTTCCCAGCACCATTTGTTGAAGAGGCTGTCTTTTCTCCATTGCATGTTTTTGCCTCCTTTGTCAAGTATGAGATACCTGTACTTATTTGGGTTTGTCTCTGTGTCCTCTATTCTGTACCATTGATCTACCTGTCTATTTTGGTACCAATACCATGCTGTTTTTGTTACTATTGCTCTGTAGTATAGTTGGAGGTCTGGTATTGTGAAACCCCCTGTCAGATAGTATTTAGATTGATAATCTTTGCTGGGTTCATTTGGAAAAACACCTTACCTTTGGGAAAATTAAAATTGATCACTACAGAATTGTATATGACTATAGTTAGGCTGCAAGGAAGAACTTTCTGAAGAATGTTCTCAGCTCATTTGGAATTTCTATTTTTTTTAAATAAATCAATTTTTTCTACAAAATATTTACTATCTTTTATAAAGTATTTTTCTTTGCAGTACAGTCATATTTGAGTATCTGTACAGGCTACTTCCTATGCCAAAATCTGCAGATGCCCAAGTCCCTTATGTATAAAACAGCACATTATTTGTATATTTGAGTGTGTATCATCTCTAGATTACTTATGCCTAATTCAGTGTAAATGCTGTGTAAATGGTTGTTATACTGTACTGTTTAGGGAATAATGACCAAAAAGTCTATATATACACAATTTTTATGAATATTTTTGATTTGCCGTTTGTTCAATCCATGAATACAGAACACATATATACAGAGGCTGATTGTATTTTAATCATCTGGAAAATTAATACACAAATTTGAGCAAATCAGCTTTCCAACTTGTTAAATCTTAATATTTGGCAATATTTACTCTATATCAGATTATTACTACCTTGAATTTATTTTTTTATTTCTTAGTTGTTTTGGATTTTTTTTTTTTTTTGGATGATACTGGGGATTGAACTCAAGGGTGGTTTACCACTGAGCTACATCTCCAGTGCTTTTTTATTATATTTTTTTTCCAATGGGTTTTTAAAATTTTGAAACAGGGTCTTGCTAAATTGACCAGGCTGTCCTTTAACATGCAATTCTCCTAGCTCAACTTCCTGAATTGTTGGGATTACAGGTGTGTACCACTGTGTCCTGCAGTTTTAAACTTTCATCTTTCTGTAGAACTTTTTTTTTTAATAGTGCTGGGGATCAACCTGAAGACTTCACACATGTTGGAAAAGCACTCTACCATTAAGCTGTATCCCTAGCCCAGAGTTTTTTATAAGATGTAGCCCTATTGATTGTTAATCCATTTAAATTGTGACATGGTATTTCATTGCATGAATATATTAGAATTTATCTCTCTATTTTCCTATTGGACATTTAGGTTGTTTACATTCTTTTGCAATTTAGCAAGCATTGCTGCTATGAACTTTTTTATACATGTTTTCTGTGTTCATGTAGGAAAGGTTTATAATAGGATTGGATTTTGGCATCTTTGACTTTACTTAAAATTGTTAATTGTTTTACAAAGTGGTTGTAACACTTTGTATTTCCTATGACAGTATCCTTCATTTAGTTTTTATCAAAGATATTCAAAGATACTAGAGTATTTCAGTTTTATAGAAATGATTGGTGTTTGCATAATTGAAGCATAAATTGCTTTTTTTCATTTCTTCTGTTGTATTTGGTATGCTTATATATGCAAAATAATTATAGGGAGAGGTATAAAGGCATAAAGTCTAGATTTAACTAAATATTGGTTCTTCTTTGTGCTATTCTTGTGTTCCATGGAATTTTCCTTGCTGTTTATTTGTATTTCTGATAAAGAGAAACTTAATAAGGTAAAATGTTTATTGACTTTTTAAATTGGTATCTTTGTCTATAGATTGTCAGAGGATTAAACAGTAGTCAACATTGTTTGTTGGAGAGCCCCACGGGAAGTGGAAAAAGCTTAGCCTTACTTTGTTCTGCTTTAGCATGGCAACAATCTCTTAGTGGTAAGTAGTTGCTTGATATCTTCAGGTTGCTTGCTGATATCTGAAAAATATATGATAAAGAACTCTATTCAGACTGAGTCAACATGTTCTAGGTAATTTAAATAATCTCTGTTAAGGTGTTTCTTTATAATACGCTCTATATCTTCCAAAAGAATTTCAATATAGCAAAATATCTTTAATCCTAAAAAAATTAATAAATTTGATCTTTTATTTGATAATTAGAGAGTACATGAGTGTTTTGGAAGTTTATTGTGAAAATAATTGGTTGATAATTGACTTGTAAAAGATGCAAGAGATGAAGCTGTCATGATTCTAATATTGTTGGTTTTTTTGAGTAATTCCTGTAAATATATTTGCTTATCTGACTTTCATAACATTAGAACATGGAATGTATATATAAAATCCAACATTCTAGCTACACTGTGGTGCATGCCTATAATCCCAGTGTCTTAGGAGGCTGAGACAGGAAGATCGAAAGTTCAAAAGCCAGCTTTAGGAAAAGCTAGGCGCTAAGCAATTCAGTGAGACCCTGTCTCTAAATAAAATACAAAATAGGGCTAGGGGCATGGCTCAGTGGTGGAGTGCCCAAGTTCAATCCTTAGTACATCTCTGGCAAATAAATTAATTAAAAAAAAAATTCTAGTTGATCTTACGAGTTTGGATATTAGATGAGCAGAGGTTTATTGTATTGTTTGCATGAATTCATACTGTTATTACTTTTACTTTATTTGCTAACAAAGTGCTTATTAATATTTGCTTTTATGACATGTTATAATCTTCTTTTGAAGATTACATTATTTTCAAAGATTATGTAATCCAAAATGCAGTACTGAATACATTTGAGGTACCTAATCAGATGGCTTTGACTTAAAATATTAGGAGAATTTGAAGTTAACCATGGGTGTGTATGTGTATAGGCATATCTTCAGAAGGAAATGTCTGTATTACTGACAAGTCTGTTAAAAATGAAAAGTAAATATTTTATAAGCTTTGGATTGTCCATTTTAATTCCTACTACTGTTAATCTTTGGGGGAAAAATGTGTTTATCAGCCGAGTGTGGTGTTGCATGCCCATAATCCAACCAACTCAGGAGTCTGAGGTAGGAGGATCACAAGTTCCAAGCCACCATTAGCAACTAAGTGAGGCTCTAGGTAGCTTAGCAAAATCCTGTCTCAAAAATGAAGAAAAAAAATGATATAACCCTTATGTGTTTACATTATTGTTTAGGGTATTGAACTTTGAGATTCTTCATTTTGTGAAGTGGTAGTAATTAATATGCTTTAGAACTGGGCATGGTGGTGCATGCCTGTAATCCCGGCTACTTGGGAGGGTAAGGCAGGAGAATTGCAAGTTTGAAGCTAGTTTGGGCAATTTAGTGAGACCCTTTCTCAGAATAAAAATTTAAAAGGACTGGGATGTAGCTCAATAATAGAGATCCTAGGTTCAGTCCACAGTGCTGGAGAAAAAAAAGAGAATATGCTTTAGGTCTTCATTTTATTCCTTCCTGCTTGATTTTTAAAACAAATTTCAATGTAAATGAATACTTCAGTGGTTGTGCCTTTATTATATTATTAATCTTATTAGATTTTTGTAGACTACAGAAATTGGTAGTAACTTCTCTATAAATGCTCTGACATAAGCATTTCTCTCTTGTCATAATTCAGTGGTGTAGATAGTGTTTGCTACTATCCTGGTTTTTGCCCTAAAAATTTGTATTCTATGAAATCTTCCAATCCTGGGTGGACTGAAGTGGTTGCTCACCCTGGCTGCAGAGAAAGAGTAATGTTTATTTAATTAGATGTATTACAAATGGAGGTTCTTTCATTTTTAGGGAAGCCGGTGGATGAAGGCTTAAGTAAAAAAACTGAAGTACCATTGTCATGTTGTTGTACTTGCCATTCAAAGACTTCTGTACACAGAGACCTGAACCAAGGAACTTCACATCACTTCAGTAGTCCAAGCACACCACCTTCTGAAAGAAATGGCACTTCATCAACTTGTCAAGGTAAACTGTTTTTCTCTTGGGTCTGTTGGTATTTTTAATTAGAGCCTTAATTATTACTGATAAAAGGCCCAATTTAGACAAATTTAGTTAGCATAATTATGTATCTCCACATGGTTTTTATGGAATTATTTCATTTATGTATGTATGTATGTATGTATGTATGAATGTATGTTTGGTGCTGGGGATAAAACCTAGGGCCTTATGCATGCTGAGCATGTCCTCCACCACTGAGTTATATACCTGGCTGAAATTATTTTATTTTATTTATTTTTTATTTTTCATTTTTTTGCAGTGCTGGGGATCCAACCCAGGGCCTTATGCTTGCAAGGCAGGCACTCTACCAACTGAGCTATATCCCCAGCCCTAATACTGGACACCCAGCCCGAGTCAGGGATGCTTCTCACTTTTTTTTTTTTTTTTGTACTGGGGATTGAACCCAGGGGCACTCCACCACTGAGCCACATCCCCAGCCCTATTTTGTATTTTATTTAGAGACAGGGTCTCACTGAGTTGCTTAGGGCCTCACTAAGTTGCTGAGGCTGGCTTTGAACTCACGATCCTCCTGCCTCAGCCTCCCAAGTGCTGGGATTACAGGTGTATGCCACCCCACACGGCTTTGAAATTATTTTAAAATAACAGAGTGGTAAAAATCCTTTGGCCTTTTTAAACTCTTGGTTTGACTTAATCCTTTGAGACATTTTGCTGGCTTACATCTTTTCTTGACGAATTTAAGGGAAAGTACATGATTTTAGAAATTGATATAATTTGTAGTCAGTATTAATATATTATTATTATATGTTAAAATTTTATAAAACATAGTGTTTGTACCCTAAGACATAATCTATTTAGTCTCATTTATTCATTCTTGATAAATTTGTGTCACCTTTTGAAAACAGTGTCCTATATAAGAATCAGGTGTGTTTTACGTATGATCCTTAAATAGTTCTTATTAGAGTAAGAGAAATACATTAACACTACCATAAAATTTTTCATATTCTGCTTTTGACTGCAGGCAGTCAGGATTATTGAGAATTGTGCAAATAGGGTAAATCTGGGTTGTGTTCTGATACCTTCTTTGTAAGTTAATTCTTTGATAAGATATAACCTAAATACAGAAAAGTGCAAATCCTTAGTATATACCTTGAGTTTTCACAAAGTGAATATACTCATGTAACTACCACTTAGATTAAAAAAAAAAAAGACATTACCCACACCTCATAGGCTCTCCTGTTTTTTTCCAGGCACTATCCTTTCTCTACATCTGTCAACAATGATGAATATTGTCAACAATGTTGTCTTCTGTCAACAATGATGAATTTTGCCTCTCTGTAGAAATGGAATTATATATGTTGTCTAAGTGTCAGGCTTTTGCTTAACCTTGTGTTTGCGAGCTTCATCCATGTTCTTTCATGTGGTCGTAATTCTTGTTTCAGTATATTATTTCCTTTGGTGAACATACCAGAATTTATTAATCTATTCTATGTTTCTTAGACAATTGGGTTGCTTCTGCCTTTGTTTAACGTAGTTATGAACATTCTTTTTTATACTAGTGCAAATAAATATTTACTGTTAGGTACATACCTAAGAATGGAATTGCTAGTCTGTATTTCCAGCATTTTCCAAAGTGGTTGAACCAATTTATGTGCTCCTATCTCTACACCTGTCCTCAATACATTCATCTTATACTTTATTGTGCTTTGCAGATACTGTGGTATTTTCATTTTTATTTTTTTACAAAGTAAAATTTTTTGGCAACTCTGCATTAAGTGTTGATACTGTTTTTTTCTGACAGCTCAGATCATTACTAGAATTCTTTAATAAGGTATTTTTAAATTAAGGTATCATATCTTTTTTCAGACAGTGCTATTGCATACTTAATAGATTATAGTATAGTGTAAACATCACCTTTTTTTTTTTTTTTTTGGTACTGGGGATTTAATCCAGGAGCACTTAACCACTGAGCCACGTCCCCAGCCCTTTCTATTTTTTATTTTGAAATAGGGTCTTGGTAAATTGCTTAGGGCCTCACTAAATTGCTGAGACTGGTCTCAAACTTATGATTTCCTTCCATCACTCCCCAGTTGCTGGGATTACAGGCATGTACTACCATATCTGACTAACCATAACTTTTATATGTACTAGGAAACCAAAAATTTCATGTGACTCATTATATTGTAATATTTGCTTTATTGACATGATCTTGAACTGAACTCATAATATCTCCAAGGTATGCCTGTATATGAAAATGTTCATTATTTTTTTACTTATCTATTTATTTTAATTTTTTAAAAGTTGTTTTTACACTTTTATTTATTTATACAGGGTGCTGAGAATCAATTCCATTGCCTCACACCTGCCAGGCAAGATCTCTACCACTGAACCACAACCCCGGCCCTGAAATCTTCATCATTGCTCTTAACATTTGATATTTCCAGTTTTTAAAAATTTTAGCATGTGTGGTGTTCTCATTGAGATTTTTTTGTTTTGTTTCATTTTTCTCTTGGTGTTGGGGATCAAACCCAAGGCCAACCCTAACCCCAGCCCTGAGGTTTTTTTATTTTTTTCTCTACTAGTGGTTGAACTCAGGGTCTCATGTAAGCACTCAACTACTGAACTATATCCCCAGCCCTTTTTATTTCACTTTTGAGACAGGATCTGACTATATTGCCCAGGCTGGCCTCTAACTTGTGATCCTCCTGCCTCAGCATCTGGAGTTAACTGTAATTGTAGGCATGCCCCACTTGGCCCTGAGTTTTAATTGGTATTTCTCTATGATTAATGTACATTTTCTTGTATGTTTATTTGTGTTTTGAATATCTTCTTCAGTGAATTGCCTATTCAAGTTCAAGTTGTTTGTCCATTTATTTATTGGGTTTTTTACTGATTTCTAGGAGTTTCTTTTCTTTTTCTTTTTAGTGTATTTGGGAGATACTGGTATCTTGCTTTTTAAAGTATGCATCTTAAAGATTTAACCCCTTTAATAAGCTTCTTGTGAACTGCCCCACTATGAAGAACAGGAATATAAATCATTTTAAGTCTGATGATAATATGATTTTTTTGTTTTTATGAATTGGGGTTACCCTTACTTGATTTTCATTGTTTGGGTTTTGTGTGTGTGTGTATGTATGTGCACGCAGTATTGGGGGTTTAATCCAAGGCCTCTACCACTGACCCTACATTCCTAGCACCCCCTTTTTTTAAAAAGGTATTTTTTTTAGTTGTATATGGACACAATACTTTTATTTATTTATTTTTATGTGGTCCTGAAGATTGAACCCAGTGCCTCACACATGCCAGGCAGGGTGCTCTACCAGCCCCATTCCTTGCCCTTTTTAAAATTTTTTAAAAATTTGAGACAGAATCTTGCTAAGTTGCCTGGGCTGATCTCAAACTTGCGATCTTTGTGCCATCTGGAGTTAACTGTAATTGTAGGCATGCCCCACTTGGCCCTGAATATCTGGTACTACAGGTTCATACCACCACATCTGACGAGGTTACCTTTATTTGCTAGATGGCAGTTTAGTTTTTCTAAAACTATTGTTTTTTTTCCAAGGGGAGGAGCAGGGAGGGTACTGGGGATTGAACCCAGAGGTGCTTCTATCACTGAGCCACATCCCTAGCCCTTTTTATTTTTCTTTTGAGACAGGATGTTGCTAAAACTTGTGATCCTCCTGCCTCAGCCTCCTGAGTTGCTGAGATTTACAGGTGTGTGCCACCGTGCCAAACTAAATTATTGTTTTTTGTTTTTGTTTTTAAAAATATGTTAATGGGCCTTTATTTTATTCATTTATTTATATGCAGTGCTGAGAATCAAACCCAGTGCCTCACACTTGCTAGGCAAGCACTCTATCACTGAACCACAACCCTAGCCCTAAATTAATGTTTTTAATAAGTAATTTTTTTTCTTTTCCTTTTTTTTTTTGGTTCTGAGGATTGAACCCAGGGACACTCCACCACTGAGCCACATCCCCAGCCCTCTTTTGTATTTTATTTAGAGACAGAGTCTCACTGAGTTGCTTAGGGCCTCACTAAGTTGCTGAGGCTGGCTTTGAACTCGTGATCCTCCTGCCTCAGCCTCCCAAGTGCTGGGATTACAGGCATGCACCACCGCACCCGGCTAATAAATAATTCTTAAACTTTTAATGGCCCCTGCAAATTTGCTCCTTGATGGGACAGTGCATAATAGTGGTACTATTAACATTTTGATTGTGATAATTGTTTTTTTGTGGGATCTGCCCTTGCATTGTGAGACATTTAGCAAAATCCCTGGCCTCCTCCATGCTAGATAACAATAATAGCACCCTCCCTAGCCTTTCCCCACCCCTTTTGGTTTTGAGGATTGAACCCAGGGTTTCACACATGCACTCTTCTACTGAGCTATATACCCTTAGCCCCCTGCCACTTTTGTGACAACCAAAAATGTCTCCAGACATTGTCCAGTATCCCAGGGTAGGGAGTGGTGGTATTTAAATTGCTTTAGTTGATAATCACTAGTATAGGCTTATTCTGTAGTTATTTTACTGGTTTACTTAGAAATTACAGAGCTCAAAATTGCATGTCTTATCTAAAATATATGAAAATGTAAAAGAATAGCCAACACAATTTTGTTTGTTTTTTTGTGGTGCTGGGGATTGAATCCAGGGCCTTGTGCATACCAGACAAGCACTCTACCAACTGAGCTATGTCCCCAGCCCACCAACACAATTTTGAAGAAACAGGTCAGAGAGAGAACTTTATCTACCAGATATCCCAATTTATTATATGTGAAACTTAGTAATTCAGACAGTTTGATATTAGCACAGTGACAGACCAGTGTAAAAGTATAGAGAATCCAAATTCAGCCCCACATGTATCCAGAAACTTGTCATGGAAGTACTCCTGTAGTGCATAGGGGGGAGAGGAGGGACTTGTCTATAAGTGATGCTGAGACTATTGAGTATTGATACGGAAAAAGTTGAAATTAGAGTCCTACTTTATACCATACATAAAAATCCATTCTAGGTAGATTGAAGATCTAGGTATGAAAGACAGAACCTTTAGGATTTTAGAATATTTTCAAATGATGCTTCTAAGGACCTTAGGTAGAAACACATCTTGTAAAGGGAAGAGGATATTGGATCAAGGAAGTTCTAGGTCTTTCATTCCTACTTTAGAAATATTAAGCAATATTTCTTTTTAAAAAATAGTCCTAAGATGGCATGGTCCCTGCAATACCATGGATTAGAAAGGTAAAGCAGAATTGCAAGTTGAAGGTCAATCTAGGCAATTTAGCACAACTGATCTTAAAATTTAAAAAAAATTAACAAGGTTGAGGATGTAGCTCTATAGTAAAGTGCCCCAGGTTCAATCCCCAGTATTGCCCCCATCCAAAAAAAGTCCTAATAATTAAAAAAACTTAAAAGTAATGCTGTGCAGCATAGATTCACTTTTGTGTTTGTATAGGCCCAACTTTTTTTTTTTTTTGAAAATGGTATAGGAACTGTTTGTATAGCTCTCTCACATAAATAGTATGTAAATCCTTTATGACCAAGCAGTGTTTTTCATTCATTGATTTTCCATGGTATCTGACCAGTTTATGGATAAATGGTTGTTAAATGAATTCAAGCCATGGAAGTGGAAAGAATTGTAGAGAGGGGCCAGAGGAAGGATGGTACCTTTAAGAGCACTCACATTTAGGAATAGGGAGAAACCAATGTATAGGAATAGTTAAAAATAGTTTTAAAGATATTAGGGAAAAAGGAAATGTGTTTGCTGTGTTCCAGGAACACAGGGTGTTATGTTTGGCATTATGCTTAGAGGTTATACTTAGGGATTTTGATGTTAAATATTCAGCAGATCTATCACACCCAAATTCTGCCACTTATTGCTGTGTGATATTGGGCAAGTTACTTCACTTTAATACCTAGTATCCACATTTGTAAAGTGGGATAATGTTATTTGATGAATAAAGAGGTTGTTGATGGCCTTGAGAATAAGCTCTTAAAATTGTGGGATTAAGACAGATTATATAAACTTGATTCCATAATCAACTTTTTAGCCTAAAGAACATGGTAAAGCTCAGTAGGAAAGGAACATTGAGATTTTTATAAAGATGAAATACAGTTCTTAAGTCTTGAGAGATTCTTACAGTTTTATTTCTTTAACCATGTTATTGGAAGTAGTCTACAAAACTATAAATCTAATTAAAAATCAAATTTTACTTTTCCTATTGCAAAAGGAATAGGAAATGTTTCTTAAAACATGTTTCTTAAAACATTATATCATGTTTCTTAAAACATTATATCTTTGGTAAAGTAAACTGAGTGGTAAAGAAGTGCTTTTAAAATGTCTTGTTTCCAGTGTTCTAAAAGAAAATTTGCCAGCTGAGTAAGGTGGCACAAGCCTGTAATCCCAGTGGTTTGGGAGGTTGAGGCAGGACAATTGAAAGTTCAGAGCCAGTCTCAGCAAAAGTGAGGTGCTAAGCAACTCAGTGAGACCCTGTCTCTAAGTAAAATACAAAAAATAGGGCTGGGGATGTGGCTCAGTGGTTGAGTGCTCCTGAGTTAAATCCCCAGTACCCTGCGCCCTGCCCCCCAAAATTGCCTAAGTGTGAGTAATTTATGCTAGTTTTTTATTTCTTATATAAGACTCTCCTGAAAAAACCACTCTGGCTGCAAAGTTATCTGCCAAGAAACAGGCATCCATATGTAAAGATGAAAATGATGATTTTCAAGTAGAGAAGAAAAGAATTCGACCTGTAGAAACTGCACAGCAGGTAAACTGTTTATTGGCAATAAATAATCCATTAGTAATAGCTAACCATGGTAGTCAAATATCAATCAAGTTTTCAGTGGCACTTATGCAGATTAGTAGGTTGTGTCACAGCTATAAATTGGATGGTAATTTAATATAACTTCATTTTACAGTTACTTGTAATGAAGGAATTTGCTATTACAGCAGGTTATTCATAGTAACATGTCTTTAAAGTGAAATTACCTGGTACTTTCTTATATATGAGGAATTTGACAGTAAAATATGAGGCATATCTTGGTAATACAGAGACTCTACTTTTTCAAAGCTCTCAAATTTATTTATTTATTTATTTTAAATCCTGGGGGTTGAACCCAGGGGTACTGTACCACTGAGCTACATCTCTAGCCCTTTCTATTTTTTTAAGTTTGAGACAGGTTCTTACTCATTTGCCAAGATTGCCACTTGCAATCCTCCTGCCTCAACCTCCTGAGTTGTTGGGATTACAGCCATGTTCCACTGTGCCCAACAAACTCCATCATTTTAATCTAATAATGGCATTTTCTTTTTGCCAAAATACCTTTGATATGAGTATTCATTGTATTGATAGTTTAAGTATAATGACAAGATTTACTCATATTTATTGATTTCTTAATATTGATACAAAAAACATGTATTTCTAAAAATTATTAAAAGATATGCCATGTCTGGTAGGAATGGAATGATTTAATAGAGTATTGGCAAGTAAAAAAAAAAAACATGGATACAGTTTACAAAGAAAATGTTGTGCTATTTAACTAGGAGCCAGTAACACATGCCTGTAATTCCAGCTACTCAGGAGGCTGTGGTAGGAGGTGAGACCCTGTCTCAAAGTAAAAAATTAAAAGGACTGGGGATGTATTCCTGTAGTGGTCTCCTGGGCTTAGTCCCAAGTACCAGAAAAAAAGAAAGAAAACTTAATGCTATTTATAAAAGAAATATAATCAGACAATTTTGTTTATCAAATATCTAGTACGTAATAGCAGTAATCAAGTAATTTATCCTATCATGTAGGGAATCATGACTATTTACATTTAAAAATTTTATTCTGAATTCTTTTCAATGTAAAGTGTGGCTTAAGTATTGATTGGATTTTGCTCTAATACTGTCTTTGATGTCTGTATGGTAGGACTATTTTATGGAAAAGTCTTTTGATTTTAGTGTAATTTTGGTATGTCAATAATTAAAGCTATTTTGGTTAGTATTCAAGAGTCGTTACTATAGCGCTATAATGAGGTGCCTCTTTGTGTTTTTAGATTCTCGTGGGTTTTTTTTTTTGCTTGTTTGTTTGTTTTGGTACTAGAAATTTTTTCCAGAAGTGCTTTACCACTTGAGCTATGTCCCCAGTTCCTTTTGTTTTTATTTTGAGATAGGGTCTCACTAAGTTGTTTAGGGCCTCACTAAGTTGCTGAGGCTAGCCATGAACTTGTGGTCCTCCTGTCTCAGCCTCCTAAGCCACTGGGTTTATAAGTGTGTATCACTACACCTGGTGTTCTCTTTGTGTTTTTAAAAATTATTTGATTATTGCCAGATACAAGTAGTTCATTTTATTTAAAAAAATGAAAAATGCATACAGCTATTTTGACCTTTGAGAACAATTAGCCTGTCAAACTTTGAGTTTATGTTAAACTTCATCTTGGTTCTGTGTTTACAGATTAGAAAACGTCATTGTTTTGAAAAGGAAGCATGCCATTTAGATACACACGTTGCTTCAGCAAAGACTGTAAAACCCAACTCTCCATTAGGAAAGGTAAATGCCTTTTCTCCACAAAATATATGTATTTATGCCATTGTTTAGTTTAAAGAAGGAAAATGTGAACTTTTCTAACTCCATTTTTGTGAAGAGAGACAAAATGGTGTGACTTAAGGAATAATGAAAAATAGTGTAGAGGTCCTAAATACTGTTTAATGTGTGAGATGGTAAACTATCCTCTGTGTATCTTGATTCTTCATGTGTAAAATGAAAAAAATTTGACTTGAGAGATCTGGAAGTTCTTGTTCTTATATATTCTAATGTTTGTGAACTCCAGTTCCTACAGTTCTTTCAGTATTCTTAAGGCAACAGTTCTTAAGGAGTAGACCAGGCAACGCCAGAGATTCCTAAGGTGTTTGTTTGTTTGTTTTTTCCTTTTGGTGATCTGTGAGATCAGGAGTATTTTCATAATAATTTTAAGATGTTATTTGCCTTTTTAATTGTCTTGACATTTGTCCTGGTGGTGTAAAAACAGTGATAAAACAGTGGTGGTAAGATTGTTGGTTCCTTTCCATGAATCAAGGTAATGGCTCCAACATGTATCAGTAGTAATTTTCTTCATCAACATTTAAAACTCTTGTTAAAAAAAAAATAAAGTCAGTTTCATTTAAGAATGTCCTGGATGAAGTAGCAAAAAATGACTAACAATTTCTGCTTTTGAATTTTTTTTGTTTGTTTTTTGGTACTGGGGATTGAACTCATGGGTACTTCACTACTCAGGTACATCTCCAGTCCTTTTTAGTTTTTATTTTGAGAAAGGGTTTCACTGAATTGCTGAGGGTCTCACTAAGTTGCCAAAGCTGGTCTTAAACTTATGATCCTCCTGCCTCAGCCTCCTGATTTGCTGGGATTACAGGCATGGTTCATGGCTCGGCCCTTAAAATTTTTAGCATTGTGTGTAAAAAAATGATTGATACCCCCAAAACACTCACATCCAGAGGCGGGGTGGATGTCTTGAGGAAAAGCACTTGTGGAATAGTTTGTCTTTTGAGCTAAACCAGCCACTTTTTTTTTCATGGGATATCATTTTTACTGGGAAAAAAGGAAAGACTGAATAGTTATGGTGATTCTTGATAATAAAGTAAGGTGGATAAAATTTGAGCTTTCAAGTAAAAATTAGAATTTTGAAAAATTTGTATTGTGAGCTTGGTAGCTCTCTGATACCTTTATGATGAAATTACCCATAATATTATAGAGTGTGGAGTGTATGTGTATGTGTATATTGCTGGGGATTGAATCCAGGGCTTCATTCATGCTAGGCAAGCACTTTATCATTAAGCTACACCCTCAACCCCCAAATGTGACTTTTTGATGTTGTTTAATGAAATGGATCAACATCTATAAAATCTTTCAAACTTAGTGAACTAAATATTATCTAAATGATCAGTTCACAATATTTCAGATTGATGCCTAGAAAAAGATTCATTCTTAGTACAAGATAGACCAGTGGACCTTTGTTTTGCCCTGTTCCCCCATCCCCAGGTAACTTCAGTTTTGTTTTTAACTTTAGTTGTACTTTGTTGATGATCTTCATGGAAGCCTTAATGGTTGGAGAAATCAACTAGATGCTTCTAGAATTAAAATGTCAAACATCATCATAATAAGCTATATGTTTGACTTTGCCCAGATTTTCTCATTTTCTTTCATGGCACTTTATTTTCTTCATACCCTTACTATTATCTGAATTTGTTTACATGTTTATTATCTATCTGCCCTTTTAGAATGTAATGTCACTCCTTCTCATGCCTATCCCTGGTACCTGAAATAGCATATGGCACATATTAGTTACGCAATAAATATTTGTAGAGTCTTCTTGAATTCTTACAATGTCTGTGAAATAGGTACTATTGTTATTCCTATTTTAGAGATAAGGAAGCTTAGCAGTAACTTTCATAGGGGTCAGAAAACTGGTATAGAGCTAATCGTCCCAAGGTAGTGCCATGTTCTAGCAAATGTTCTGATCACTTTGTTACACATTCTCACTAAAATGCCTTTTAGAAGTTCTGAAGTCATTTAAGCAGAGTTCTAACATCAAGGTAAGGAAAGAAATATATAGGAATTTAGGGATTTAAAAATCAAGGGTGGGGCTGGGGATATAGCTCAGTTGGTAGAGTGCCTGCCTTGTAAGCACAAGGCCCTGGATTCAATCCCCAGCACCACAAAAAAAAAACAAAAAACAAAAAACAAAAAACCAAGGGTAGAATAAGCCATGATTATTTATGGTAGAGAAACAGATTTTTTTCTTAGGATTTTTAAAAATTTATTTTGTTTTTGTCTTGAAGGGATGGGATCTCCCTGTGTTGCCCAGGATGGACTTGAACTCCTGGGCTTCAGAGATTCTCCCACCTCAGCCTCCCAAGTAGCTGGGACTGCAGGCTTATGCCACCATGTCAGGCTGGACTTTTTGTTTTGTTTTGTTTTTATTTGTTAAGAGAATAGACTCTGGAATCAGACTGATTGATTTTTTTCTATTTTTAAATAAAAATTATATATAGTTAGGGTCTGCAATATGACATTTTGATATATATATGGTGAAATTATTAATAAAGTCAAGCTAATTAACATCCATCTCATCACATGATTTCCATATTTTTTTAATGTGTGTGATGAGGACACCTACTCTTAACAAATTTCCAATAGACAATACAGTATTATTAACCATAATCATCAATGTATTGACCAAATCTCTAGACCTGATTCATTCTCTCTAACTTTGTACCCTTTGACCAACATCTCCCCAAATCCCCCACCTCCTCACCCCTAGTGGGTTCTGTTCTCTGCTTCCATGAATTTGACTTTTATAGATTCCACAATCAAAAGTGAGATCCCGCAGTATTCTTCTTTCTGTGTCTAGCTTATTTCATGTATCATGATGTCCTTTAGGTTCATCCATATTATTGCCAGTGGCAGAGTGTCCTTTGTAAAGGCTGAATATCTGTTGTATATTCATCTTCTGATGGACATTGTTTCCATATGATGAGACTGCCTGAGGTGTTTTTTGTTTGTTTGCTTTGTGGTATTGGGGATTCTACCTGGGACCTTGTGCATCCTAGGTTAGTACGCTTCTATTAAATTATACCCTTGACCTCACCTTTAAAAATTTTTTTTTATTTTGAAACAGAGTCTTGCTAAGTTGCCCAGGCTGGCCTCAAATTTGCAATCCTTCTTCTTTCGCCTCCCCAGTAGCTGGGATTACACTGCTTGAGTTTTAACCATAACTCTGCTTTTTATTATCTGGGTAACCTTGACTAGGTTTTTAAACTTTTGGCAAAGTTCTTTAGTTTCCCCATTTGCTAAATGGGGATAATAACAGTGCCTGTCTCACTGACTTTTGTGAGGATTAAAGTTAATATATACAAAGTTCCTAGAGTGTAACTGGCTATTTTAGAACTTGAGTGGCAAATGGTAGTAGAAGTAGTTGTGGCAGCAAATACAGGTTGAGTACTCATTATCCAAAATTTTTTGGATTGGTAGTGTTCTGGGGTTTGGATTGTTTTTAGATTTTGGAATATTTTTATATGCATATGGGTTGAATATCCCTTCTGTGGAATGCTTGGAATCAGAAATGTTTCAGTTTTGGGAGTTTTTTGGATTTGGGGATATTTGGAAACTTTATATTTTATAGACTATGCAGTGGGATATCTTAGGGTGGGCCCCAAGTCTAAACATGAAATTCATTTAGGTTTCATTTGTACTGTGTACACATTCTTGGAAGGTGATTTTGTGCAGTATGTTTAGTATGTTTGTGTTTTGACAGTGACCTGTCACATGAAGTCAAGTTTGAAATTTTCCATTTGTGGCATCACATTAATGCTCAAAAAGTTTCAGATTTTGGAGCATTCTGGGTTTCAGGTTTTGGATAAGGGATGCTCAGCCTGCAGTTTCATATGCATAGTTCTTTACCTGTTGTTAATAAAAGATAATTCTGATTAATAATATTGCATATTTGTAGTTCTTTAAGTGCTGTTAAAATATATATTTTTGATGCCAATAAATACGAACTTTGAGAAGTTACTTTTAAAGTAAAAAGAAGTTAAATAAAATTTTAAAAAAATATTTCTTACGAATGCTTATGGTTGAAACTGGAGTCTAGACCATTTGACCATAAGCAAAGTACTATGTTCTTGGCTGAATACCTGGATTTTTATTTTTTAATATTGTTTAGCTGTAGGTGGACACAATGACTTTATTTTATTTATTTAGTTTTATGTGGTGCTGAGGATAGAACCAGTGCCTCACCATGCTTGGTCAGTGCTCTACCACTGAACCACAACCCCTGCCCCTGAATACCTGGATCTTGCTGTTTTTAAAAATTAAAAAAATTTTTTTTACTCTTAGTAAGTACACATCAATTTCATTTGGGAAGAGAAAAATGTGAACATTTCAGAGTAATCTTAGTAAAGTAATATGCGGTATTGAAAAATTTTTTCATTATCTTTTTTTTGACAGTGATAAATATTTTTAAAAATTTTAAATTTGTATTTTTTTATACATGTATATAGTGTAATAATGTCTGCTCATTCTACTGTCCTTCCCATTCCTACCACCCCCATCGCTCCCTTCACTCCCCTCTGTACAATCCAAAGTTCTGTCATTCTTCCCTACCCATCCCCCACTATGGATCAGAATCCACTTATCAGAGAAAACATTTGGCCCTTGGTTTTTTGGGATTGGGTTATTTCACTTAGCATGATATTCTCCAGTTCCATTCATTTACCTGCAAATGCCATCATTCTTTAGACTGAGTAACATTCCACTGTGTATATATATCACATTTTCTTTATCCATTCATCTATTGAAGGGCCCTAGGTTGGTTCCATAGTTTAGCTATTATAAATTGAGCTGCTATAAACATTGATATGGCTGTATCACTGTAGTATGCTGATTTTAAGTTCTTTGGGTATAAACTGAGGGGTGGGATAACTGGGTTAAATGGTGGTTCCATTCTAAGTTTTCTGAGGAATCTCCATACTGCTTTTCAAAATAGTTGCACCATTCCTCAGTCCCACCAACAGTGTATGAGTGTACCTTTTCCCCCACATCCTTGCCAACACTTATTGCTTGTTGAATACCTGGATCTTAAGCCAAGTATTTTGATTGATTTCTCCTTTGGGTTATGTAGGATGTTTACATATGTTGATTATTAATATTTTGGTCTTCTCATTAAGTATACCTTTATCTATAGCTTCACATGTATATCTTTATGTACATATGTACATTTTTATACCAGAAATTCCATGTTTTCTTTCTTGGCTTTGGGTGCTATAACTCTATTTCTTATAGAAATGGAATGATTTTTCACAAGTGGATGATTTATTACTCATAAAATTAAAGGGTCTTGTTTTTATTAATCATTCTGAGTCTCTCAGCCTAGTAACTCAAATGATAGTTTCATTTGTGTGACACAGAATGAGTTTATAATGAAAAGCACGTACATATAAAGTAATTGTATATGCTTTCTGAATCGTTAGACAAAAGAACCCCATAAGTTCTTAGGTAAAATGATCTGTATTGTGAATTTTATTTTTTTCCTTGAAACAGAAAATTAGAACAAGTAATTACAATTGAAATAATCATTACAAACTCTATATACAGTCTTTGTGAGTACAAATGTTTTTCCCCTTTTGTATTTTAGTAAATTATTATTAAACATAGTAAACATCTTATGGTGTTCATCATTAATAATACATCTACTTTTCCAGATAATTAGGATTAATCATCTCTATGTACATGAAAGAGGATAGGGATATGAATAAAGCTACTTTATTTAAAGAATGAGATCTTTAGGTATCACAGAAGAGTATGTCTTTCATGAACTTATTTTGGTTTCTGGTATACCAGAGGTCCTAGTTTTGATCCCCAGGATAGGAGGGGGAAAAAAAAAGGAAAAAAGAAAAGTAGTGTCAGTACATTCTCTTATTGAATAGCCTTCCATTTTCTACTTCTTATTGCCTTTCCTGATATTTTTTATCCATTTTTTTATATTGATAATTCATGTCACAGAGCTAATGAGGCATTAGTTTCCATGTAGTCAATATATTGTTAAAAAATTCTATTTTTGAGAATAATTAATGTTAATATTCTGATATTTTGTTTTACCTCATAATTATTTTCTCTAGGATTTATTTTTTTAATTCATTTCATAATTGGCAAGATAGTGTTACACATGGTTATGTCAACTTTTAATTTGTTCATTAAGTATATTTGATTTTACTAAAATCAAATTAATTTATTAAATAATTTATTCATAGAATAGATATTTAGATTTGATTTTATGTAACAGTAGTGTATTATTATTATTGCCTGGTGTGTAGGAGAAACTTGGGTCCAGTAGAGTGCGCTGTTGACCTTTGGATAAATTGATGGTGGGAAGACCTTGGACTTTTTCTTTCTCCCTCCTTCCCTCCCTCCTCTCCTTTTCTTTCTTTTCTCTCTTTTTCTATTTAAGATGCTCTCTAGATTTTAAAAGTCATTTTTTCATAGTATTAATTTACCTGTATTTAAAATAACTCATTAACCTAACCTCATATATATGGTGATATGATGCTTACTGTCTGCCAGATACTTCTCTAAGCACTTTAGAAATAGTTTTATTAGTACATTTTAATTATACAGAATAATGGGTTTCATTGTGGCATATTTAGCACTTTAGCAATACTAATTCTCCTGGAAAATAAAAGTTCATATGCCAGTGCTTATTTATCAAGCTCTTTTAACTTTTCTTTGGGTTTTACAGTTTTTAAAATAAAATAATTTAGTCCTTACAGTGTTAATTTTTCCCTAGTTAGACATGAGAAAATTCAGGCACAGAGTATTTAAGTAATTTGTTCACATCACAAAGCTGATGAGTAGAGGCTGGGTTAAAATACAGGCAGTCTGGCTCTAGAGTCCTTTCAATCACCCTATTATTCTACCTCTGGATAAACCCTCCCAGATGACCTTTGGGTAAAAGTTCATTTTTATGTTATCACAGGTCATATTTATGTAGTACTTTGTGGATATTTTCAAAATATTTCCTCTTTCAGTCTCCCAATACTGAACCCTTTATCCTTATAATACTTACCAAAGTTTACAATTATATTTATACATAGGTTTAACTGTTTTGTTTTGTTTGCGTTATTGCCAGGCTGTCCATAAGAATAAGTGTCATGCCTCTCTTTTTCACATTTTTGTAATCAGCATCTCACACAAGGTCTTCACTTGGTAGGGACACATTTATTTGTTCAATAAATAAAGGGTGATCTAAAGTTAAGGAAATGCACAGTTCACCACTACTTGTAGCTTATAACATTTTTGCAGATCCATGTACTTGAGGGGATATGACAGTATGATTAAAAAAATTTTTTTTAACTTTCATCTGCAGTACATTTTAAATGTATTAGCATACTAAAATAAAAGACTAAAACAATGATTTTAGGGACTAAAAGGTAAGTTGATGCTTGACATAAATAAAAGATTAGAAACAGCTTTTGTATTTTGTAGCTACTATGGGAGCAAGTGGTTAAATAGTGTTATAATAGTTGAGGTATAATTTATTCAAGGGAGCAAAATTTTTGAAACATATTCCAGTCACTTCAAAATAGTAACCTGTATTTCTTGAAAAGTTAATAATAATCATAGTATGATGATAGATTTTTTTTTTTGGTACTGGGGATTGAACTCAGGGGCACTCCACCACTGAGCCACATCCCCAGCCCTGTTTTGTATTTTGTTTAGAGACAGGGTCTCACTGAGTTGCTTAGGGCCTCGCTAAGTTGCTGAGGCTGGCTTTGAAGTGAGAGAAAATAGATTTTATTATTCAATACACGTGGCATTAAAATATCTTAAGCAATCAGTCCATGGTAGTAGAGAGATTGTTTCCATTCCCCCTCTGCTTTCCAGAAGTAAACACTACAAACTCATGAGAATCTTTCTAAATCCTTTCCTATAAGTTTACAATATATATTTTTCATAATTTATTATTTTGCATTTAGCTTTTTTATTTATAGGATTTATTTTTAATATCTGTATGAGATCAGGCTCTAAGTGTATGTATTTCCAAATAGGTAATTAATTGTTCCAGTATCATATAAAGAACAATTTTTTTCTGTTCTGAAGTTTTGCTATTTTCATAAGTTATTATATATGTTTGGATTGATTCCTGGATTTTTTCTTTGTTAGTTTAAATTTTTTTTTCAAAATATGTATGTAGTTTTACATGGCTTCAAACAAAAAAGCAATAAAACCCTGCTTGAGTTCTGTTCTTCACCAACTCCCACTATCTGAAGTCAATGATTTTCAGTCACTATATTTTTTTATTATTTATCTGTTTTTGAAAATAACACCCTTCTTCTGCTTTTGTCTTGAATTTTTGATTTTAGAAATATTTTTTCTTGCCTTCCTACCATCCACCCTTCTTCCCCTTAGCCTCCCAATATTTGGTGATTACATTATTCTGTAAATATCATTCACATCTGGTTATGATTCTTTCCCCAAACCAGTATTTTATTTTTTTCTGGAGCTAATTGTTGTTTTGTTGTTTCCTTAGTTGTCTATACACCTGTAACTCTTCATTCTTAAATTGTTAGAAATTAAAGACCTGTGCATTCATTCACATATGGCAGGCCAAGAATGTCCATATTTTTGGACACTTGATATTTAGTGGGAACTATGAAAAATACTTTTTGTATGTTGAACTTAATTACATATTGTTTAATGACATTGATTTTTTTTCTGAAAACAAAAGTGTTATCTTGTGTGGTGTGTGTGTGTGTGTGTGTGTGTCTCTTCCCATACTGGATATTGAACCTGGGGGCTCTCTACCACTGAGCTACATCCCTATCCTTTTTTTATTTTTTAATTTTGAAAGAGGTTCTCCAAAGTTGACTAGGCTAGCCTCAAACTTGCTATCCTCCTGTCTTGGCCTGTAGTCACTGGGATTACAGGCATGGTAGTGTTATTTCTTAGAAAAAATTTGGATACCATCAAAATATATAGTTAAATTTTTAGCATTAATCTTAATTCAACTATTAGGGAATATCCCTGACATTTTGCCTGCTCTTTATTTTTGCATATGTACACATGTGCACGTGCACACACGATTAGTTAATCATTGCTGTGTAACAAAACATTTGTTTATTTAGCTTACTATTTGGGGGGTGGTCAACAATTTAACTTGCCTTCTGGGTGTTTCTTCTGCTGATCTCAGCTGTTCTGCCGGTCAGGAAAGCAGCCTGGTTCAGGGAATTGACTGCTAGTTTGATTGAGACTTTGAGATACCAGTAGCTTACATCATCTAGCAAGCTAATACTGGCTGATCTTTGTGGTTCCCAAAGTTCTAAGAGTAGCAAGAGAACAAACAAAGTCCATTTCCAATCTCGACCTCAAGTTTGCTAATGTTCCAGTCATCAAAAGCAAGTCACATAGCTAAACATAGATTTAGGGGGTGAAGTTCATGTCTTGGTGAGAAGGGATTCAAAGTAACCTTGCTGAGGGGCTTACATAAAGGAGCATATATATTACTAATATATACTAATATATCATGGTTATAGTAAAGGGTTTTTTTTTTTACACCTTTATTTCATTTTTTTTTTAATTTTTTTATTTTTATGTGGTGCTGAAGATGGAACCCAGTGCTTCACATGTGCAAGGCAAATGCTCCACCACGGGCCACAACCCCAACGCCTATAGTAAAGGCTTTTAAAATTCAAGTTTTAACTGGTCTATTTGGATGCATTTTTTTATATATATAATCTTTTTTTTTTTTCCTATGCCAGTAGTTTTCAAACTACCACCCATGGGGCCATTATAGCCTGCTGTCTATTTTTATAAAGAAGTTGTTTTGGGGAGTGGACACACAGTTTACTTACATTTAGATATTGTCTGTGGCACTTCTGTTCTTTTGCAGTAGATTTGAGTAGCTGTGACAGAACCCATTCACTTGTTGCTCTTTAGAGAAAAAGTTTGCCAATCATCGTTCTATTCTATTTTAATCTTAGTAAGGCCAGAAGTTAGTGGGAAACTCTTGCCTTATCTGTACATTTATCAAAGGTCAGGATGATAGAATGGATAAACAATTGTTTGAATGAGTTTTATCAGCTCCAGGCATTATAATTTTTTAAGAAATTGTAGAAAACATAGTAGTGTTTTCCATGGTGGAAACAGAATCATTCTCAAAAATTTCTAATCTCATTTATCATTCTGAGGGATCTTGTAGATTATTTTAGAGAAGGTTGACAATTGCTTCCTTCCTTTCCTTTCTCTACTAATTGATCCCAGGCCCCTGCTATTAGTAAATGCTCTAGCACTGAGTTACGTATCCATCCCTTTTTAAAAATTTTAATTTGGACAAAAAAACTCACAAAGTTGTCCAGGCTTGCAATCCTCCTGCCTCAGCTTCCCAGCTTGCTAGGATTATAGGTGTGTGCCATTGCACCTGACTGATAATTAGCATTTTGATATTAGGTACACTTAATGAAATAGGTATAGCAATACAGCTGACATGAGTGTATATATTTACTGATAGTAGAATCTACAGTTGTCATATAAAAGCTTTTTATTTATGTATACTGGATATGAAAAAGATAACTTTACCTTAGAAACCTACTTTGTTCATTGACCAATTTTCTGGTAAGTTCAGGATTTAGAAATTTGTTTATTGTTCGGTGTTTAAAAATTTTGACACTCAGTGGATGCAGTGATGCATACCCATAATCCCAGCAGTTTGGGAGACTGAGGCACAAGGATTGCAATTTGAGGGTAACCTGGGCAACTGAGAGAAATCCTGCCTTAAAATTAAAAAGTAGAAAGGGCTGAGAATGTAGCTGAGTAACAGTGGCCCTGGGTACATACTGTGCCCCTCCAACAAAAAAAGGAAGAAAAAAAAATTGACACTCAAAATTACAGAATCATAGAAAAATTGGAAAATACAGGTTGCATTCATAATGTAGGTACACAACACATAATTTAGTCAGTGTCTCCAGGGCAAAAAATCTCCTCCTAGACTCCTTTAGCTGTAATCTACCTTACCCATTCATGCCCAGATTCCCCCAAAGTAGCCTCACAAAGGATAATAGAATGGCATGTGTGCAGGTTGGATGCACCAATGGCTGATTCCTCTTGATGCCCCACATGGAGCCAAGATCTGTTGGTTTCTGTTGTTTGTTTGTTT
Organism: Glaucomys volans; assembly: GCA_020662805.1. Lineage (NCBI taxonomy): Eukaryota > Metazoa > Chordata > Mammalia > Rodentia > Sciuridae > Glaucomys > Glaucomys volans. The sequence continues at coordinate 807,512 of JAJEJO010000134.1, forward strand.
GTTTATTCTCTGCTCTCTGGTATAAGGATATTGTTTTTTGGTTTTGGGGGTTTTTTTGGAAAAAAAAAAAAGGGCCTGCAAATACCCCTTTGGGTAACAGTGATAAGGCTAAAAAAAAAAATAGGAAGCCTATATGTTTATCAATAGATTGTCAAGTAGAGGAACTACTTGTGAAATGTCTTACAGAAGAGTATGGTATTGGAACGACCATCACATATGACTTGAAGAAATGATTAAAGTTCTGTGCTGAAAGTGGTGAACAGAAGTTAATGAAAAATAGAAAAACACTGCATATAGCTAAAATGAAGATCTTGATTATGTGTTAAAAGAGCAGATCTGTCAGCGTCATTGTCATGCCCCTTTGCTGATTGTGAGGGAAGCAAAGATCTATCTTAAATTGGAAATTGAAGGCTGGTTGTAAAAATTTAAGAAAAAACACATTAAAATTTTAAAAGATTTGTGGCTATAAGGCATCTGCTGATCACAAAGCAGTGTAAAAATTCATTAATGAGTTTGCAAAAGTCATTGTTGATTAAAATTTGACACCAGAACAAGTATAAAATGCTGATTACATATCACTGTTTTGGTGTTATTGCCTCAGAAAGATACTGATTAACAGCTAATGAGACAGCTGTTACAGGATTAAGGATGCCAAAGATAGAATAACTGCTGGGCTCTGCTAATTTAGCAGGCATACATTTTTGAGACAGGTAAAATCTTGCATCCTCACTGTTTTAAGGCAGTGAATTTCTTTTTTTTTCTTTTTTTTTTTTTTTCTTGGTGCCAAGGATTAACCCCAGAGCCTTTTGCATCCTAGGCAAGTACTCTACCATTGAATTACATCCCCAGCCCATTAAAGGATTAAATTTTTTGTCAATCCATTATTTTAACAAAAAAGGCATGAATCACCAGAGCCATCTCTTCTGATTGATTTCACAAATATTTTGTACCAGTGGTTTGTGCTCATTTGCAGGAAAGCCAGACTGGATGACAACTGTGGCTATTTGTTTATAATTAATTAAAATTAAAATTCACTTAGTTGCACTAATCATATTTCAAGTGCTCAATAGCCCCATGTGGCTAATGGCAAGTATATTAAATAATGCAGATGTCGTACATCCCATCACTGGAGAAAATTCCACTGGGTGACAGTGTGTTAGGAGCTCATATGTTGATGACAACATCTTAATTTGCAATGCCTATGAAAAAAAGCAAAACTACTTTGTATAGGTTTGTTAATAGCATTTGGTCAATATGTGGAAAATAACTTGATACAACAGTATTGTTTTCTCCTTTAACAAGTTCATTGAGAAAGTTTGAAAAATATCAAAATACTGTAAGGAAGAAAATAAAAATCACCTATAATCCCAAGAATTTTCAACAAGCCTTTTTGAAATATTTTCAAGTGCACATATGACAAGTGCACAGTTGGATTAATTTTCACCAACTAAACAATACATTGTAAGTCTTATTTTTTTACCAGTTTCTCTGTTTCCAGGTTCTTTTTGATTCATGTTTGGTTTTCATTTATTATAGTTCTGGGGATTGAACTCAGGACTTCTCATATACAAGGGAAGTGCTCTACCTCTGATCTACAACCCCAACCCTGATTGCTTGGATTTAATAACCAAGCTGGGAACATAAATGTTTTTTATATCACATTAGGAGGTATATGATGCCAATTTGTCTCATTACTATTCATGTTACATTTGACCACTAGGCTAAAGTGGTGACAACCAGGTCTCTCCTTTTTTGTAAAGGTACACTTTCCTTTGATAATTAATGTGTAATCTCTGGGGTGACACTTTGAGAATATGTAAATATTGTTTTCCTCAACAACCGTTCACACAGTGATTTTAGTATCTATTTATGTAGCTTGCCTGAATCAGTTTTTGTATGAGAGCTGAAATGGTGATGATTTTTTAGAAATTTATCACTCCATTTAGTCTTTAGCCAGAATTTCTCTGTAAAGAGCTTTTCTTGCCTTCTCTCCCCCTTTTCTCCTTTGAATGTTCATTTTTCCTTCTGTTTTTCTTTTCTTTTTTTCTTTTGCACCATACTGGAGATTAAATCTAGTAGTACTCAACCTCTGAGCTTTATCTCCAGCCCTTTAAGTTTTTTGTTTGTTTGTTTTTGTTTTTTCTGAGACAGGGTCTTACTAAATCACTCAGGCTTGTCTCAAATTTTTGGTTCTCCTGCCTTATTCTTTTTTCTTTCTTTCTTTTTTTTTTAAACACTCCAGGTTTTTATGAAGTTGGTCAATGTGGTTTAACACTACTTTAAGACTTACTGCCATAATCATGTCTGTATAAAGTGGCATTAGATCAGTAGAATTTTTGCTTTATTACTGCTTGGTCATCTTTATGATATATTTGTTAAATTGAGAATTCCTACTGCATGAAATTGTTCTAATATAAATTTAGATAAAATTCCCATTTTGGATCTTTCTTTATTAGTTCTACCAAAGCGTAGACTTTTCAGAAACTGCAGCAACTGTGCTAAGGAATTCCCATTTACACTAGGCAAGAAAGTAAACAGTAAGTGGAGAGTAGGGTAACAAACACTTATGGTATCAAAAAACAACCGTGGAAAGGATCTGTCTTAATGTGCTAGCCCATTGCAGTTTAACATATTGCTTACAACCTTCACAATAGAATATGAGTGACTTCAGTTACACATTCCAGGAGACTGGCAGTCTGTTACAATCAGAGTCTAAACTTTAGAGCAGGCTAATTTACAGCGATGGACTGAAGAAAGTTGTGGATTTGTATTACACACTCTCACCTGACACTGTATCTGATCCCCTTACCTGCTGATTGACATCTTGAATGAGCTCTTTGAAGCAAGTTCCAGCTTAATTAAAACGTTTGCTTGGTTAGCAGTGATCTGTGAAAGCCTGTGATAAATATTGAATCAGGTTCACCTGCTGGTTGCTGAGTGGATAAACAGCTGCTTTGTGCAGTCTAATCATGAAACTGGCAATAGAGTACTACTGCCGTTTGAATTTTTTAAAAAAGAATAGTTAAAAAGGTTTAGTTATGTCACTTTTACTATCTTGCTAGAGTGTGTGTGCTTAATGTGAGATTTTGCACAGCAGGCATTCAGTACCTGTTTAGGTGACTTGGACAACTGCAAACAATTGATAAAGTTAACAATAAACCTTTTTTTGCCTCAAAGATTGTGTAATTTAGTGTTCTTTGGCTCTTTTCCAGTAGCTCTTTATGTGCATGACTTTTCAAAAGAAAAAAGGGTAATATTTTGTTTAGTTACAAAGTAGATGAAAATGATCCTGTTAAAGCTTTAAGATCAATTTCAGCTTCTATACAAATTGTTTTGTAGCAATTTGAAGAATTCTTTAAATTACTTGTTTGATCTGTGAAAAAGTTAGAAATATACATTAGTGAATAATCTAAGTATTTTAGCCTTATGTTAATATTAAGTAATTAACAAACACAAAGTAGAGATGTGTTTAAGAGCAGTGTAGGAACCTTTATGAAGTTGTCTTCTTTTGACTATCACTTTGTTTATTCTTTCACAGAAGGAATGTATCTAGCCAACATAGTTGTAAAGAGAATGCTGTCTCCATTTGATTCTCATTATAAAATCAGACATAAATTCTGGAATAAATCCCCTTACCCAGATCAGTCACAATCTGCTTTGAGCATCTGATAATAATTATGAATTCACTTTCTAGAAATGCACACAAAATTGTGTCATGGTTTCTGGATGATCTCAAAACCTCTGTAACAGTCCATGGACCTCATTTAAGAACCTGTTTCCTAATGGATTGTACACGTTGAGTGAGGAGGGGTTAATAAGAAAGCTATCTGCTGGGCTTTTAAACATCTGGAGGAGAAGTCAGAATGTGTTTGCCATGTTATATTCTTTTGCAGCACTTCTACCACTTCTACCATTTAAAAAAAACTTTTTTTTTAGTTGTAGATGGACACAATACTATTACTTTATTTATTTTTATGTGGTACTGAGTTTCGAATCCAGTGCCTCACATGTGTTAGGCAACCACTCTACCACTGAGCTACAACCCCAGCCCCACTTCTAGCATTTTTTGAAGTACAATTATTAACTCCAAGGATTATCTACCACAGTGGTGATTCCAAATTGTCCTTTGGAAGGTTTTATACTTTTATTCCTATCATCAGTTATTTGGAACTTTATGGGGAGAATTAAATTTAAGTCATACTCAGCCTGCCCAACATTGTTATTTTATATTTTTGCTGATACATATAATTCTGGGCTCATTTTTTTTATATACTATTTTTCTATTGATGGAACTCATACACTTTATTTATCCATTCTTCTGTAGATACACTCAGCATGTGTATACACTATTAGGACAATGGGATAATATTCCTCTTGCATCTGTTTTAATGTGTAAGTTTCTTTCTTTCTTTCTTTCTTTCTTTTTTTTTTTTGGTACCGGGGATTGAACCCAGGGCACTCCACCACTGAGCCACATCCCCAGCCCTATTTTGTATTTTATTTAGAGACAGGGTCTCACTGAGTTGCTTAGGGCCTCGCTAAGTTGCTGAGGCTGGCTTTGAACTCGAGATCCTCCTGCCTTAGCCTCCCGAGTAGATGGGATTACAGGCATGTGCCACCGCGCCCGGCTAATGTGTAAGTTTCTATGCTTGACAGTGTCATACTGGGTCAAAGGGTAAATGTATGATTGATTTCACTACATCACCAATTTGTTCTTCAAAGTGGATGTGCCAGTTTATAGTTGGATCGGCAGTATGTGAGAGTTCTTTCATGTCTTTCCAACATCAGATATGAAATGAAAATTATTGTTTCATTTAACATTTTCTTACTTGTTGGTGAGGTTGAACATTAGGTTACACATCTTTTTAGATATTTATTGACAACATTTATCTTTTGATTTGCTTGTTCTTAGCTATCAGGTTTTTCTTTTAAAAATGGATTTATTGGAATTCTTTGTATGTTATAGATACTGATCCTCAGTTGGTTATGTGCATTACAAATGTCTTCTCTCAGTCTGCCTTCTTTTCATCTTTTTTTTTTTTTGTAGAAAGATGTCTTTTTCTTTTTTCTTTCATCTTTTTTAGTTTTTTTTTTTTTAAGGATTTTTTTTGTTTTTTTGCGGTGCTGGGGATTGAACCCAAGGCCTTGTGCTTGCAAGGCAAGCACTCTACCAACTGAGCTATATCCTCAGCCCTAAAAATATGTTTTTAAAGAGAAATTTTATGTGTCAATGATGTTGTATTTTCAATTGCTTATGCTTTTGGCTTATTGGTTTTATCGTTTTAAGAAATCCTTTCCTACATTTGGACCATAGAAGATATTTTCCTACATAGGAACAGTGACCACATAGCCCCAAAGCCAAAAATATTTACTCTCTGAACCTTTATGAAAAAGGTTTGCTGGCTCTTGCTCTAAAGAGTCTCTGAATTAGAAGTTTTTTGTTTTCCCTTATGGAACATAGTATGGATCTTGTTAGAAAATATTCGATTTACACATCAAAAAATAATAAATTGAAATAATTTTTATAAATTGAAATTTATAGCTTGCCCTTAGGAATATTTATAATTGCATTCAGAAAATAATGCACTTAGAACTAACTTTAAACAATTCCTTAATTCATGACTGAAACCAATATTAATAAACTCCCCAAACTACACTTTGTAGAACAATTAACGAGAGAAACTCTTTATGTCAGTTTGATGAAGTGACCCTTGTTATTGTCTTCTGCTTGGCTTGATACATCAGGGATTCTAATGTTTCTTGAATGAATGGATTATTGAAATGAGATAGTACACATAAAATGCTTACTACAGGGACAGCCTTCATCAATAGTAATTATTATTAATAACCAACATATCAGTGTATATATTTGTCAACTACAATGGCTTAAATGTTGGCATAAAGGGATTTTTCTTTTTGGCCTTGAAAAATAACAAATTGTCCAGTCCTTTTTCTTTTCAGAAATAATCTTTTGATTTTGAAGTTCCTTTTTGACACTTACAGTACTTCAAATTATAAGATCATTTTAAACATCTGTCAGTTTTTAAAAAATGTGTATGAGTACAGTAGTTGGTTTAGGGCCATTTAGTAATAGTTTACCAATTAAAAACAATTTAAGTTATAGTTATGTATGAAACACCATGCTCAATGAATGAGTTAAATAAAGAAATATAAGATATAGTTTCTGGCCTTAAGGACTTTGCAGTGTGGTTGGAAAGACAAGACATGTACATATAGAAGTTTATGGAAAAATGTTACTGTTTTATTAACTTAGTTTTCCCTTTGCTTTAAACAAGTCAGTTTTTTAAGTATATTTTTAGATGTTGATAGACCTTTATTTTATTCATTTCTTTATGTGTGATGTTGAGGATCAAACCCAGTGCCTCACCATGCTAGGCAAGCACTCTACCACTGAGCCACAACCCCACCCGCAAATCAGTTTTTTTTAAGGCTCTTCCTTTTCACTTCTTTATATATATATATGTATGTGTGTGTGTATATATATATGTATATATTTTTTATATTAGCTATACCCTTTTGTGCCTGTTTTTTTAACTCAATTCAAGTGTCCTTTTAGAAACTCCCAAATGTACAGATTAGCACAATAACTTCTTTGGCACTGAACTTAGTTTCTAACTATTTCCTTATCATTTCCCTTTTCTAAAAATATTAATCCCTGTGCTTACTTTATTTTTCAAGTATTTAGGCATACTGCTCTTTGGGAGGACTGGGGAAAGTTTGGAAAGGGTTAAGGAAACTTTAGAAGTTGACATTGTCATATCTTACTATTTTCCCAATTACAACTTTGTGAAAGGAATGGTGGCAAGGACTCAGCAGTTGGCCATTCATTCAAGATCAAATCTTCTAATTGTTCACCCTTTAGAAGAATTTAGATACGTCTTTATGTAATAAGGCAAGAGAGGAAATGGAAATCATTAAATACAGAGAAGTTTTCTAAAAGTCCTTGGTTGCTGACCTTCTAAGAACACTTTTGGCTATTGTAAATTTAAAATGTATTTTTGAATGATTGACTTCTGTGTATGGAAACACTACAGCTGTCATGGTCACACTTGTCACTTGTGTTTCTTTTTAAATTATGACGTTTTTATGGTTACTTACATTGGGTTTGCTTGCCTTTTGTTGAAGAGGACTCTGGACAGTTAATAGCTGTGAAAAAGAAGCCATCTCTTAAAGAGTTTGATTCTGCCACTTATGATCCCTTATATGTCTTAGAGTTCACAGTTTGGGGGAGCCTATGTGTTTTACTTTTTGACCCTCAGATATTTTGGATGATAGTGAATGCTTTTAAATACATTATCCAGTTTCCTAATTTTAAAATCTGTAAATTTAAGGAGTGAAAGGGAAAGGAAAATATCCTTATGAAAGATAAACCTAATTATTTGTTTGCAGGAGAGCTACTTAGTGATGGGTAAAATTGTTTAATTTTACTCATCTAATTGGTTGAAGACTTCTAAATCAAAGGTTTTCAGAGAAAGGGCATAAAGTGCTAGCCTATTCATTGGATTGGGGCATAGTCTGACGTGTTGCCACCATCAGGATCCTTTCTCTTGTTTTCTTACAGCATTGAAAATTGCTGATTTTGGTACAAGTAATTCTCTTTTGTTGTTATATAAATTTTTGAAGCCTCTTTTTGACTGCTACATTCACATTTCCATTTGCAAATATGATTATACCAACTCTTTTATTTTTAATAAACTAAATAAGTTCTTTTTTGCAGTGATGGGTGTCAATCCCAGCGCCTTGCACATGGTGGGCCAGTGCCCTGTTACTACTAAGCTACCTCCCACAGCTGCTTCAAATCCTGTTGATGGAAACTTCAATAGAAGATCATTTCTGAAGAAATAATTTCTCTTCAAGAATGCAAAGGGAAAAGAATCAGCTTTCTTTTTAAATTTCCATCTTATACTCTACTTGCCTAACTACCATTTTTTTTTTAAGAACTTTACCTAAAATTCATAAATGGCATAATGACTTCAAATTGCTTTACAACTTAAAAAACAAACAAAAACACATATAGCATAAAATTAGCCATGGTTTATAATTTTCTGAATTGTGATGTAAAAAATCAATTTGATGTACCTAAATAAAGCCACTCTAATAATACAAGTTTTCTGAAACTCATTCTCCATCTTTTGTTTTTTGTTAGTACATCTACTAGCATGACATTTAAGATAAGCATAGTATTCATTTAAATTATTTGTACCAAATTCACCATATTAAAAATTTAAAAGTTTGTATCAAAGAAAGTTATGAAACTGTATAGTTCCATCCCTTTTTAATAGGAAAATTATGCAAAAGATATGTTCATGAAGATTTATAAGTTATGCTAAATTATTTGTGATGGGGAGTTGGTTTACTTGGTGTATTTCCATATTGTCTGAATATTTGGTGAGAATTAAAAGATGTAGGTGATAAAATAAGTGGAATTACTGTTGAAAAGTATTACATCGAAAGTAGGTTTTCTGAGGCTGGAGAAGCAACTGTTTTATTGGATTACTTTTAAGCCTGGGTGTAACACATCCGTGCAGCACAAAATGATGTATTAGGCCCTAGTATTCTAACATTGAAGTGAATTTAACAGTATCACAAGGAAGAGAAATAGCAAAATTGAATAAAAAAGATTGAAGATATGAAAAAGTAAGCTACTTCTGCTGCCTGGAGTTACTTTGTTTTAATGTGTTAATAAATTAATGTGTTCATTGCAAAGACCAAAAAAGAATTCACTCAAAATATGATGTGATTTGCATTCCATTTTCTCTGACTATAAGTTGTTGGATATTGCAGCATATGTAACATAAACCACACGTCAGCTGTTTCCTGCTTCACTGTTGACAAGAGTCCCATTCATAACTCTTCTTTTTATCCTTTTAGTGAATAAGTAATTATTCAATATAGAAGGCAGGATATTTGGAACTGGCTATTTAATGTGGCAGCACTCTGTAATGAAATCTGCTTTACTAGCAACCTGAGAGGGCAATGTAACAATTCCAGCATGGGTGTAACTTTATCTGCTTTGACTGACTGTTTATTTGGCACATCAGTGAACCTTTTATCCCAGTGAGTGACAGCTCCAGAAGGGTCACATTTACATCCATTCTATCATGTATTGTAATATTTAATGGCGGACAAGGTTGAGCGAGACTGGGAGTAACTTGAACTTGCTTTTCCACTGAGTTGAGGCTAAAAGACAGCTTGATCCCCAGTATTGTGGTGTAACATACTATGACTTAGCATTTGTTCATGAAGGCTAATCTTACTGATTACAATTAAAAAAAAAAAAAAACTTCAGTAAGTAGAGTATTTCTTCTACTAAATGAAAACTTTCCAGGACAAGTTTTTTTAAGGTAGTGTGCTATATGCCATTTTCTTCCTATCACTGACCATTTCACAGTATTTCTCTTAAATGAAGCTTCATTTAAAATCCTTTGGTGTGGTAATTGAGGCTTTGAAGGGAAGAGTTATTAAGAACCAGATGATTCTACTATATAGCATTGAACTTTTTCTTTTTTGAGAATTTGGAAATGAGACTTTACTCCTGATGTCATATGTGGTGTATTTAAGGAGATAGATATATAACTGTTTCTCTTATGAATCTGAATTAAGAGTGCAATTGTCCAGGAAGAGCTGCCCTCTATAATACTCTATAATATCACAAATTCACATGAAACCTAAGCAAAAATTAAAATTATTTTACTCTTTGTCATATAATTATTATAATTTATGATAGAGAAGGGTTAAAATGTACTTAAAACTGTTGGAATTACAGAGTTAGAGTGATATGTTAGAAATTTATAAAAGATAGGACTAATTTGAAATGGAATTTATAATTTTTTATTTAATGGCAAGTTTTAGATATTGTAATATCTTGACATTTCCTTTTTTACTGTTGTAATTCATTTTTGGTTCTGATTCCAAGAGAGGCTTGACAGCATTTTATATGGTAATCCAGATATTAGTTACCATTTCTTTCCTTTGTTACAGCCTCCTGGCCACTGTTCTAAGTGCTGTTGTTCTACAAAACCAGGAAACAGTCAAGATTCTTCAAATACCATTAAGAAGGATCAAGGGGAGAAATCCAAGAGACCCAAAATATATTTTGGGACACGCACACATAAGCAAATCGCTCAGATTACTAGAGAGCTTCGGAGGACAGCATATTCAGGTGTTCCAATGACTGTTCTTTCCAGCAGGGATCATACCTGTGTTCATCCTGAAGTCATCGGTAACTTCAATCGAAAAGAAAAGTGCATGGAATTTCTGGATGGAAAAAATGTGAGTTAAGTTATTTTGTTTTAGAGAAAAAATAAGGCTGAACAGATTCAAATTAATGTATTTTATTTGTACTTTTTTAGTGATAATCAAATAACTTATGCAAATCAAGTTAATTGCTAGTATTTAGTTATAGAGGGACACCTACCTTTATTTTATTTATTTGTTTTTATGTGATGCTGAGGATTGAACCCAGTGTCTCACTTAAGCACCCCATCACTGAGCCACAACCCCAGTCCCAGTGTTGATATTTTTTTAAAATAGTTTACCATAAGAAAATTTTGTTTAAGTTTAGAATTATAGATTTTGGTCTTGAAACTAGCATATATTTAATTCCTTGAAATTAATTTCCATTGTAGTCAGATGTCATCTTTTTTCTTTAAATTCCTCAACCAAAAATAGTCACATGTGGGTGATGTCAGATGAAGAGATAAAAAAGTCTAAATGATTTAGTGTACTTAGATCTAATTATTATATTTTACATATCTAAAAATCTCAGGAGAAGATAGTTTATTTAGGTGATCTCTTAGAGAAAATTTAGAAAAAAATTTTAATTGAGTGCAAAATATGATTATCCTGTTTCATAATTCTAATTAGCTCAAACTTGTCTTTTAAAAATTATATTAGAATATTAACTTAGAAGATTTCATGGATGGTTTTGAAATTTTCCAGGAAATTAGAATATTGGTTAACTAAAGACATGATTTTAAAATATTCTTTGAGGCAATATTATTTTGGGAGTCTGTGTTCTAGTATAATTAATTTAAACTTGAAGTTGTAAGTAATGAAATTATACCCAGAAATCATTAATTGAAATGAACAATGATATTGTAACTTATTTTGAAAGTTTTGTCTCTCGCTACTGTTTTATCAGAGTTGATTCTACACAAAAGACTATCAGCTATTTTGTCTTATGCTTTTCTTTCTCAATGGTTTTTTTTTTTCTTTTAATGAGAATTTACTCAAGCTTTATTTAGGGATATTCAAAAGATACCTTAATAGATATTCAAAGATTATGAGATTATAAAATAGTAGTTGTAAGGGATGCCAGTAAGTTGTTTGGAGCCAGAAAGAAAATACAGAATTATTATATTAAACCATTATTGAAATTCTGTAGTCCTGTTTATGTCCATGTAAGTTCTTTGTAATGAGGAATTGTGATACCCTTTCACTGTATATATTTAAAAGGTTCTCTTAGAGGAGAGATGAAAATATTAAAAAGTCAATTGCTAAAAATACAAATAAAGAAAAAAGTGTTCATGCTAAAACTCCAGAAACGTCATCATTAAGTAGACCTCTTTCTATAAGTGGCTGATGTGTTGAATTTCTCAATGACTTGAATGCTTTTTTGGCTATATATTCTATGCAAGAAGATTCACAGCATTGTTATTTAAAAATTTTAAAAACATTATTGAGAAAACTCTTGTTTTGTAAACAAATACATGTATTGATAAAATACCTTGGAAAAAGTAATTAAAAAGTTTGGCTCAGTGGTAGAGCACTTGCCTAGCACGTGTGAAGTGCTGCGTTTGATCCTAAGCACCACATAAAAATAAATATATAAAATAAAGGTATTGTGTCCATCTACAACTAAAAATATTTTTTAAAAAGTTTGTCATTTCAAGATAGTCTTATTTATATATAATGTTCTAGAATTCCGAAGTACTGATTTTGTTTTTGATTGATACTCACTTTTATAAATTTGAAACATGTAAAAATAAAAAATAATTCAATAGATTTCAATGTTCAGAATTTTTTTTTATTGACCTTTAGTTTGTCTTACAGTGAACAAGTATTTTTGTCTTTGAATATTGGTGATATGAATAATTGAAGATACCTGCTTACAGTTAGCCTTGACCTAATTCTGCTTCAGAATGCTACCTCACAGGCATACATGAGCATTCTCTTTCTTGTTCCCAAGGCTTCAGAGTAATTTGGTATTGTAATGGGGGCCAATTACAAAGTCACCATAGGTGTCTGTATTTAGTATGGCTGAATCACCAAAGCGAAATGATAAATAGATAACTGACAGTTTGAGTGAAAGGAGTTTAAAGTGTGATAACGCTTCAATTGACAGACTCCCCTCAGGGTTGTATTACACTGCTAAAATGGATGAGCTTTTCTGGATTTGCTCTCAGCCTGTACAAAACTGTCTTTCTAAGTGCCCTTGAAGTGTAAACTTTCTGATTTTTTGGCTTGATCTGAAGGTACACATGTTTTTGTTCACTGTTTGTTTTATTAAAGTGCCCTCATACTGGAAAAGTATTCACTTACCTATTAAAGGTTAATTTTTGTTTTAATTAAGAAAAAATGATTTTTAACTAGAACCAGAAATGAGAATTATAAAATAATATTTTAGATATAGAACATCTGTTTTTTGTTAAAATGTAGCCTTATCAGTTCATAGTCATAGATTTCAAAGGTACCTTAGTGATCATTTTGTACAAAGATACACTTTTGGAATTGTACAGACGACGATTGGAATTACAAATGATAGTATCAGATTTTTAAAATGAGTCTGTATCAGACTTAGTATGAATGATATTTGGCACATCTCCATCTATCTCTGCATCCTCAAATCACAGAATTTTAGAGCTGAAAGGAACCTCAGATATAGTATAGTTACTGAGTCAGAAGGAATGTTTAAAAGGCTTCTGGTTCAGCTACTCTTTTGATGCTTAGTCACATGAGAAAAATGGGCCCTAAAGTATGCCTAGTTACACAAGTAATTAGCAAGAAAGGAGGAACCAGAACTCAAGTTCTCTAATTCCTACCCCACTGCTATTTTGATTACACTAGAAACATAACCAAAAGATGGCGTTAAAGTATGGGGAAGTTGACACAGTACGAAGGGGAAAAAAAGAGCAGTAGATGTTAGACAAAGTAAATGAAAAATAACGTAGAAAATGAACTAAATAAATATAGTTAGGTGCGGTCTTTCCTCCTAATTATTTTTAACACTTTGGAGAAGCAGTAGGTACTTTCCCTCAGAATGACTGAATATAAAACTTTGGGAGTCCTAGTCTTCTGTTATTCATGTCTTGTCTTTTGATTTGCTGGCATTATTTATAGGTTATGAACCTTTTATGTTTACTCTGTTTCTAGCAATTTGGCACATTAATGTATGTAATGATGTATGTATGTTTTCAAAACATTCTCCTTTTGGATGATTCATGGAAAAAAGTTGTGTGTGTGTGTGTGTGTGTGTGTGTATACGTGTGTATGAATTTTATCACTTGTTAGGGATACATTGGGAGAGAGATATTTTTACTTCAAAATCACCTTTAATTTTTTATTAGTACGTGGAATTAATGAAAATTAAAATGGCCTATTATTCTACCACTTTTTATTGAATAATTGAAACTGAAAAGTAATAGAAAAGGATAAAATAAAGAAAGGAGCTCCCTTGTCCCTCAACTGGTTACTTGAAGGAAACTACTGTGAAGTTTTATGTGTATTTTGCCAAAACATTTAGAAAATGTATTTGCTATAATATCTGCGTACTTCTTTTTTTCCTTTTTCTCTTTTTGTGGTACTAGGGATTGAACCCAGAGGCACTCTACCACTGGGCTATATATCCAACTCTTTTTATTTTTTATTTTGAGACAGGGCCTCACTAAGTTGGTTAGGGCCTCACTAAATTGCTGAGGCTGGCCTCAAACTTGGAATTTTCCTGCCTCAGCCTTCTGTGTTGTTGGGATTAAGGGCATGTGCCACTGTACCTGGCTATGCATGTTTATTTAAAAAAACAACTTACATGAACTTAATCATTTTATACACGTTATTCAATATCTATTTTTCTCACTTAACATGTCTTCAGAAAGCCTAACACATCATCACCCAAACAAATCTAACTCATTTTTAAGGGTTATAGCTTCTGTGTGAATTTATCCTAATTTATTTAACATGTCTGCTGTGGGTGGTAGCCATTAGGTTTGTTTTCAGTTTTTTATCTGTTAAACAATGCAATATGTGTGTGAGTGTATATATATTCACATTAATGGTATAATTTAAAATTTTGACAATTTGGCAAATTGCCTGTGTATTTTCTACTATTAGAAGTTTATACTTCTACTAAATGGTGTGAATATATAGTGTACTAATTTTGTACATTTTAAAATAGTACGTGACATTCTCTTACTGAGACTGGGTTTTATCAAACACCTTTTATTATTAATACATGTAATAAAATTTTTTCTCTCCAACAATAGAATGGAAAATGATCTCAGTGAGTAACAAAAGAAATAGAAATTACCATTGAACTTTTTGTTTCCCTTTTTGTTTTTTGGTTTTTTTCTTTTGCAATACCAGGGATTGAACCCAGAGGTGCTCTACCTCTGAGCTATAGCCCTTTTAAAATTTCATTGTATCTATTTATTTTTTTCATTTTGTTTTGAGACATAATCTTACTAAGTCTCTGAGGCTTGCCTCATGCTAGTGATCCTCCTGCTTTAGCTTCCTGAGTAGCTGGGATCACAGGTGTGTGTCACCATATCCAGCATTGTTGAACTTGTGAATATTCAGACAAAATAATGTTAAATCTTGCTAGAAACTATTAAAAAATACAAATAAAAACAAGAAAATGTTATTCTTCACTTTTTTTTTTTTAATTTTAAAAGTTTATTTTTTGAATAACTGCTTTTTGTGATATAACCAGTATACCATACTATTCACCTATTTAGATGAAGAAGAAAAGATAATATTGATGAGAATGTGGAAATGAAATATAATTTCTGATGGATAATTTGGTGATGTTTTCAAGAAACCTAAAAATACTTCAATACTTCATTGTCTTTGATCCCATAATGCCATTTCTAAAAATGTGTATTAAGAAATATTTAGAAATGAGCATAAGGTTATTTACTGCATTATTTATAAAGCAGAATTTGATAATAGTGTCTGGTAGGAGCTGAGATTGTAGTACAGTGGTAGAGCACTTGCTTTGCATGCATGAGATACTGGGTTCGATCCATAGCACCACATGAAAATAAACAAATAAAATAAAGGTATTGTGTCCATATATAACTAAAAAAATTTAAAAATAAAGAATTAACATGATTGTATTTAAAAAAATAGTGTCTGGTAATAAGGAAATTGATTATGACACATTAATTTAACATATACCAATATGTTAAATTAATATATCATTATATATCAGCATATAGAGATGTTAAATTAATATATGTTAATTATATGAATATATACATACATGTGTATATATGTGTATATGTGTGTGTGCGCTATATATATATATATATATAAATATATATAGCAATGAAATAATACCTGGCAATATTGAGAGGATTTTACTGATACTGTCTTTAATAAAATAAGCAGAGGTAAATAATAAAAATATTTATTTGTTGTGGTTAGACAGTTAATAATCCTCAATTCCTGGGGAAATTATAGTTCTTATTTTAACATTGGGTTGCACTGTAGAGATATATCTTTAAATAACATCCATATAGAGGAAACATGAAATAAAATACATCAAAATGCTAATAGTACATTTTGTGCATGATGGAATTATAATTTAGGATTTTGAGGGGGTGCCCTTTTGTATTTTCTGATTTTTTTGTAGTGATCTTAAGTTTTTCCCCAAAAATGGTCCAGCCTACCTATCTTCCTTCTCATTTATATTTGAATTCTATAACATAGCTCAAATTGATCCCCAGGACCACACACAAGAAGGGTACAAAAGGGTCTGTAGGGAAAAATCTCAACTGTGCCAGTGCCCAAGTTCCCTCATTCTCTTCCTTAAAAGTTACCAGTGACACCATTTTTCTTCCAGAAATATTTTATGCCTAATATCGCTTTAGTCAAAACAAGGCCACAATAAACATAAATTTAAAATATTTTTCTCAAATTAATATGGGATATCTAGAACTTAGCTGATCAGAAGCTCTAATTCTGAGTCAGCTACCATTGTCTCTTTAAAATGGTTGTGATTGTAGCCAGGTGTGGTGGTGCTCTTATAACAGGAGGCTGAGACAAGAGAATCATTTGAACCCTGGAGCCTGGGCAACAGAGAGAGACCTTGTCTCTTAGAAACAAGCACATATGAAGTTCCATCTTTGAATATGGGGAATCTGTCTCTTCCATAAAACATTAGCCTTGTGATTTTAACAGTGTTTCTAAAATTCTGAAATAAACTAATTTTAATCCTTCTATCCCAGTATGGGTTCATATTTTGATTATGCGTATTTGTTTTTAGGGAAAATCCTGCTACTTCTATCACGGTGTTCATAAAATTAGTGACCAACACACATTGCAGACTCTTCAAGGGATGTGCAAAGCCTGGGATATAGAAGAACTTGTAAGCCTGGGGAAAAAACTAAAGGCGTGTCCATATTACACAGCTCGAGAACTAATACAAGATGCTGACATTGTATTTTGTCCCTATAACTATCTTCTAGATGCACAAATAAGGGAAAGTGTGAGTACATATGTAAAAATTAGAACTTTTTTTCTACTTAGGAGGATATAAATGTTGAATGTAAAAGCTGTTAGATATTTTAATGTCTTTGTTTTTTGTTTTATGTTGATTCTGTTAAGATATTTACATAAAGAATATTAAAAACATATTTTAAGGTGTATTAAAAACTGAATTTTAGACCTAGTCATTTTAATTTTCAAAATAACAGCAATTTAAGGACCTAGGAACTGAAGTGGGATGATTTAGCAATAGACAATTTGAGCTGAAAGTTATTGTGGTGGGCTGTCTTGTGCATTGTAAGATGTTCAGTAGCATCCTGGGTTTTACCTACTAGATGCCAGTACCATCCCTACAGGTGTGACCATCAGAAATGTCTCCAGACGTTGCCAATTGTCCTTCTTTCCATTCATAAATAGCCAGAATTATTTTAAAATTTTTTCTGAAAAAACTGTTTTGATGAGATATATTGAGAGAATACATTGTGAGCTTTTGAGAAATGCACTTCAGATTTTATTTGTCTTGTTTTCAGAGACATTTAGTTAACAACAGCATAAAACAAAAAGTAAATCATAGTGTAATGATATGTTATTTCCTTCTTTAGGTTTGACTCTGTACTTCTTACTAGGTTGCTCTTTCTTTAACTTTAAAATTAATAGCCATTGTCTTTACCACTCCTAGTGGTACCCCGTGATCCTACCTCTTACTGGTTGCCTTTTAACTCACTGTCTTCTCTGAGAGCCATTATGTGTATCAATGCTAGGCCAGTCTTCTTATTACTTTTATTATGTCCTTCCCTAACTTAAAAATCTCTTGTTGCTCTCCTTGCTCGCTCTGGGATTAAAGTCCATATTTGTTAAATTTACATTCCAGATACTCAGTAGTCTGACCTAGATCTACTTTTTCGACTTCTCTACTAAAATCCCAGCTTGAATCCTTCAAAAATTATCTTACAGTTCCCTGAAGATACCTTGTTCTTTCCTATATCTCTCTTTTTGATGGTACCTCTGTTGAGGGATAATGCTCTGCCCTTTCTTTCTTTGTTCTAATCCAAATGCTGATTTTTAAATGCTTTTATTATTGCATTATAGTTACATGTAATAGTATTTATTTTGATGTGATCATGCATGCATCATGTATGGAATTTAGTTTGCTCCATTTCAGTCCCTAGTGCAGCCTCCTTCCCTCCTCTCCTTACTTTCCTCTATCTTCCTTCCTCCTGCTATCCTCCTCCTTCCACTCTATTGATCTTCTATTTATTTGTTTATTTTATTTCTTTTTAATTGATGCTTTATGGATAAACATAATGATGGAATTCATTGTGGTATATTTATACATGTACATAGCATAATTTTGTCAAATTTCATTCTGCATTTCCTTTCCTTTCCTGTCCTTCCCCTCTCCCCCTGGATCTCCTCCTTCTACTCCATGATCTTCCCTCTGTTTTATGATATCCAACCCCACCTTCTTTTTTTCCCTCTACTTCACTCTAGTTTCTGCATAGGAGAGAAAACATTCAACCCTTAATTTTCTGAGTCTGGCTTATTTTACTTAGTGTGATGTTCTTCAGTTTCATTCATTTACCAACAAATACTATAATTTCATTCTTCTTTATGGCTGAGTAAAATTCCATTATGTATATATACCACATTTTCTTAATCCATTCATCTCTTGCCAGGCACCTGGGCTGGTTAATGTGAACTGTGCTGCTATAAACATTGATGTGCCTGTTTCACTAAATCAGGTGATTATAGTGAACTGTAAATCAGTTTTAGTTCTCGTGGCTAGACACTCCTTAGTGTTTAGCCGCAAGATTTTAGTTCTTGCGGCTAAACACTAAGGAGTAGTATAGCCAGGTCATGTGGTGATTCTATTCCTGTTCTTTGGAGAAATTCCTATACTACTTTTCATAGTACCACTTTTCATTGTACTACATAGTACATAGTTCTACTTTTCATAGTAGTTGTACTAGTTTGCAGTCCCACCAACAGTGTAACATTGTACCTTTTCCTCCACATCCTTGCCAGCATTTATTTTTTATTGATGATTGCCATTCTAACTGGAGTGAGATGGCAACCTACCTGGTTGCTAGGGTGCACATTTTTTCACATATTTGTTGGCCATTTGTATTTTGTCTTTGAGAAATGTCTTTTGCCCATTTATGGATTGGGTTATTTGTGGGGGTTTTTTGTTTTGTTTTGTTTTGTTTTTCTTGCTGTTAAGCTTTTCAAGTTCTTCTTATATTCTGAATATTAATCCCTTATCAGGAGTAGCTGGCAAAGGTTTTTTCCATTCTATAGCCTCTTTCTTCATGCCTTTAATCATTTCCTTTCCTATGCAGAAGCCTTTTAATTTGTTGTCTCACTTACTGATCCTTGATTTTATTTCTTGAGCTTTAGGGGTCTTTTTAAGGAATTCAGTACCTGCACCAAGATGTTTGAGTGTTGAGCCTATGTTTTCTCATAGTAGTTGCAAACAGTCTGGTCTAATTCTTTAGTCTTCAATTTTGATTTGATTTTTGTGCAGAGTGAGAGGGATCTAGTTTTATTCTACGTATGGACATCCAGTTTTCTCAGCACTATTTGTTTAAAAGGCTTTTCTCCATCATGTATTTTTAGCAGCTTTGTCAAGTATCAGGTAACTGTAACTATGTGGGTTTATCTATGTGTTGTCTATTCTGTTGGTCTTTGTGTCTATTTTGATGTCAGTACCATGCTGTTTTTGTCACTACGGTTCTGTTGTATGATTTGAGTTCAGGTATTGTGATGCCTCCAGCATTACTTCTCTTGCTCAGGATTGCTTTGTATATTTTGGGTCTTTTATTCTACCAAATGAATTTTAGGTCTGTTTTTTTCTAGTTATGTGAAGAATTTCATTGGTATTTTGATGAGCTTGCATTGAACATGGCCCTTTATTAGTCTCTTTAAATTTATATGGTTGGCACAGCTTAGATTGCATTCCATTCCTGAACTTGACCAAGTCACTCTGAATAGAGGGATGGAGTACATTATTTAATCCCTAGGTTATGAGCCTTACTCCTCTTGTGAGGATGGTGCTGTCCTTTGATTACAAATTGTCCTACCAGCCTCATGTAGGAGTTGGAGAAGAATAATACTCAAAATGAAGACTAAAATGAAACTATTTAATACTTTATTTCATTGTTAGTATTTAGTGAGTCATTTGAATCTTATGTTGTTATTTTACTTTGAAATCTACTTTAAAATGGTGGCGCATGCCTGTAATCCCAGCACTTGGGAGGCTGAGGCAGGAGGATCGCGAGTTCAAAGCCAGCCTCAGCAATTTAGCGAGACCCTAAGCAACTCAGTGAGACCCTGTCTCTAAATAAAATACAAAATAGGGCTGGGGATGTGGCTCAGTGGTGGAGTGCCCCTGGGTTCAATCCCCAGTACCCACCCCCGCCCCCCCCGCCAAATTATGTTAGAAACTTCTTCATCATGGAATTTTATAAACCCTTCCATATAGTCAGTGTTGCCTTGATTCATACTCCCTTAATACATGTTTTTTCATTGATATGTTTGCAAAGTATTGTTTTGTTTTGTTTTATTTTTTAGTTGTTGATGGACCCTTATTTTATTTACTTATGTGCAGTGCTAAGAATTGAACACACTGCCTCAAACAAACATCCCAGGCAAACGCTCTGCCACTGAACTTCAACCCCAGCCCCCTGCAAAGTGTTTTGAGAGTAAAAAATGGCAAATGTACCATGTAAAACTGGTATTTGGTTGGCCTTAGTGCTCTGGAAGTTTTGAGGCCTAGAATCATTGCTTATGTAGTATGAATTTTTAAATGAAATTTCTTGTCTGCTGCTATTAAATCAATTTTGCTGAATATCTTACAGGAAAATTCTTTTATCTTATAGATGGATATAAATCTGAAAGAACAGGTTGTCATTTTAGACGAAGCTCATAACATTGAAGACTGTGCTCGGGAATCAGCAAGTTACAGTGTGACAGAAGTTCAGCTTCGGTTTGCTCGCGATGAACTAGATAGTTTGGTTAACAATAATATAAGGAAGAAAGACCATGAGCCCCTTCGTGCTGTGTGCTGTAGCCTCATTAAGTAAGAGTATTTGTCTATTAATGTATTCGCGTTGGCTTTGTAGTAAAGGCATGTTTTATTATGGCAGGGTAAAGTTAGCAGACTTTGATTAACTGGGCTGCTTGGGAAATGGATTGTTCCTTACCAGTTAAACTTTAAAAAAAAAAAAAAAAAAAAAAGGCTAGTCTAATCTTTTGTCTTTGTCAAAAGAATAAAATGAACATCGATTTTTTTCAAGTTAATAATTGTGAATGTTATTTCTAATTTAATAGGATAATTCAGTAGCTCCAAAGGATGTGTGTAGGACATTGAATAGAAACTAAACATGGTTTTGATTAATGTATTTTATTTTTATGTTGCTAGGGATCAAACCCAGGGCCCCATGCATACTAGACATATTTAATATATTTTAAAATTATGGATCATGACTTTATTTATTGCTTTCTCCAATTTGAATAAGATTCTAGTTTAATGGGTTTTAATTAACCAAAATTTCAGTATGCTTAAATAATAGATTCAGTGGTAATTTTATTAAAATTTATATTAGATAATTTTCCTTTATTAGACTTTTAAGTTGTAGATCTAGAATCTAGTTATCTCAGAAGAAACCTGAGACAAACAAAATTGTGACATTTTGTTTACTTCATTTTGTACTTTTTAAAAATTTGAATGTTATATAGTAACATGGTTTGAACATAAAGTTATACAAATATGTATAGTAAAAACCTCCTTCCCATCCTATCCTCTATCTGCTTAGTACCTGTTCTTCTCAACAAGTTTATTAGTCAGGGCATATTTATGTATATATAAACCAATATACATACATTCTCTTAGCCATCATTTTTGTACAAATAGTGGCATACTATACATACTCTTTTTTCCCTTAATTCAGCTTTTTTCATTTAACAGTGTATTTTGGAGATCTTTCTGTATCAAGATATAGGAAGCATTTGTGGTTTTAAAAATAGTTGCTTAGGGGTAAGAGTGTAGCTCAGTGGTAGAGCACTTATCTAGCAAGCACAAGGCCCTGGGTTTGATCCCTAGCACCACAAAAAAGAAAATATTTGCCTAGAATTACATTGAATAGATGCACAATAGTTTGCTTAATTAGCCTCTGATTCATAGAAAGGATTGTGCTGGGAAAAAAAGAAGTGTTTTCTCTGTTGTCACACCAGTCAACACACAAACCTCTGTGACCCTAGAAGGTGTGAGGATTTCTCCCTGCAAGGAAGCAAGCAATTCTGCAGCATTAGACATTAGCTGGTTGCTTTAATTCAACTTAGTTTAATTCTAATACTGTCTGCCTGGAGACAGTGTGAGATTCTACAGGTTGGGGGCTCAATCCCAAGACTGCTCCCAATCTCCATATTTTGATATCATTTGTGGGCTCCAGATTGTTAGATGTGTGCTTCTGACTGACTGCTATAAATTGTAGCTCCCATAATGCCCTTCTTGGGTTTGCTTAATTTGCTCAAGCAGCTCACAGAACTCAAGGAAATACATTTACTGTTCTATTATAAAGAATTTTACAAAGGATGCAGATATCAAGATGTCTAGGTCAAGGTATGCAAGAAGGTGCATAGAGCTTCAATGCTCTATCCCAGTGTATTCCCCTTCCAGAACCTCCTTATATTTAGCTCTCAGGAATCTCTCCAAACCCTGTCCTTTCGAACACTTCATTGTGCATACATGATTGATTAATTGATTAAATCAGATCCACTCAAAGCTCTACCTGTCTTGTCTTGATCTTTCTAGTGATAGTTTCTATCCTCAAAACTACCTCTGGGCTGCTAGTTATCAGCAAAAGGATTTTAGGAGTTGTAAGCCAGGAAACAGGGAAGAAGACCTAATACATATTTCACAATTTCATAGGAGTTGTTTCCAGTCTTTTGCTATTACAGTACATTGCTGTAATTAATAACCTTGATCATATACCATTTCATGTGTATGAAAATTAAATCTATAAAAAAATTCCTTGAAGTGGAATTATTGAGTCAAAGTGGAGTGCTATTTGTAGTTTTGATAATTATTGCTAAAATTTATACAATAAGTGGGTAAATAGGGGAACTAATGTATGCTTTTGCCAGCAGTGTTTGTATGAAAGTTGTTTTCTTCTTCCTTGCCTTATAGGTAAAATGTCGTATCTCAATGTAGTTTTCATTTATATTTCTCTTAATATGAATGAAATTAAGCATTTTTAAGGGCTTAATTCGTTATTGCCCTTTGTCATAACCACATTGGCTTTCTTTCAGTTTCTTCAAGAAATACATGGATTAACTACCTTGAGAATCTATGCTAGCTATATCTCTTCTTTGGAATATGCCCCCCCCATCCTCCCATGACTGGATACTTTTTGGATTCAGTTGTTAGAATATATGTTATTTTAGGGAGAATATCATAGACATTCAAGTTAAAGTAGCAACTAGGTTACATTAACCTAATTTATTTTCATTATATTATATACCACTGTGGTAAATTTTCTTATTCATGTATTCCTTTCTGTGTTTATTTGTCTCCCTTTAGTAGACTAAAATTTCTGTAAGAATAAGGACCTTGCTGCTCTATATACTACTGTAATTTCTAGTACTACAATTTCTGGTGTAAAATAGGTATTGAAAAGGTTATTGAATCTATGAATGTGTCTGTATATCAATGAATGCATTTATATATTTTCAAATAATTCTCTTGTGTTAACATGTAGTACATTGATTTATTGGATTGTTTGGCATTTCTTTTTATGTGCATTTGGAATACCCATCTAAACATGGTTCTCAGTTGTAGAGCCTGGTCAGTAAAACAGTGTGAATCTGTAATTACAGTTGGGAAATCACATGTGTGTTATTTTCTTCTGAATAAAGCTTAATCTTTAGCCACATAAATGTTTATTTTGCAATTTGAAACATGCATTTTTTTAAAGGTGTGTTAATTAATCCACATTTATGTCCTAGGAGCTTCAAGAAATGCAAATTAGTGTATGACAGTAGCAATTCTCTTATTCTGTTAAATAATGCATTTAAGAGTGATTCCGGTTGACTGAATTATTTTATTTTATTCTAGTTGGTTAGAAACAAACTCTGAACAGCTTGTAGAAAGGGATTATGAATCATCTTGTAAAATATGGAGTGGAAATGAAATGCTTTTAAATTTATACAAAATGGGCATCACTACTGCTACTTTTCCCATTTTGCAGGTAAGATTCTTTTTCTTCTACCTGTGAAATTGATTTAGTGAATTAGAAATGATTTGATAGTGAGTAAATTCAGTGAATAAGCTAAAATTTATAAAATTTTACAATTGTTTTAAAATTTTATTAGCTTACTCTGATAATCTTTAGGTGATGGCATGAATAAATTATGGGTAGAAAAATACCATTATTTGGTTTGAAGGAAATTAGGTTTTCAAGGGATTATTTTGTTCAAAGCTAAAAAAGTCAGTATTTTTAGGTTGAAATTTTATTTTGTCAATTAGAAAACTTAACATTTTGGAAAACAAAAGAAGAAATTCATACTTTGTTCACCTTAATTTAGAAATGATAATCCTAAGTGAGGTTCATGAATAGAGATCATGAGTGATATTTGGGAACTATGATCCTTATTAAGTTGAATACAACATTTTAATAAGTATGTCCTTCTGCACATTTTTTTTTTTTTTTTTGAACCAGGGATTGAACTCAGGGACACTCGGCCACTGAGCCACATCCCCAGCCCTATTTTGTATTTTATTTAGAGACAGGGTCTCACTGAGTTGCTTAGGGCCTCAGTTGCTGAGGCTGGCTTTGAACGCGTGATCCTCCTGCCTCAGCCTCCCAAGTCGTTTGGATTACAGGTGTGCGCCACCGTGCCCGGCCCTTCTGCACATTTTTTAGATAGAAATTTCATTATATTCTCAAGTTTCTTTTTTTAGCAATGAATATATTTTTTCTTTTTTGTTTTTATCTATTTAAATTAATAGACTTTAATTTTTAGAGTGGTTGTCTTAATTTTAGAAAAAATTGAACAGAAAGTACAGAATTTTCATATATATTGCTCCCTCCACCCCCACAACCATACTTTCCCCTATTGTCAGCAATGATGTTGTAGAGTATTTTGTTATAATTGATGAACTGATATTGATACATTATTGTCAGCTGAAGCCCATAAATTACCTTAGGGTTCATTCTTTTTTTAAATTTCATTACTAGGAATTGAACTCAGGGACTCACTAATGCTAGGCAACCATTTCCCCACTGAACTACATCCCCAGCCCTTTTGTTTTATTTTGAGATAGTGCCTTACTAAGGTGCCCAGGCTGAATTTGAACTTGTAATCCTCCTCCCTCAGCCTCTCAAGCAGCAGAGGATAACAGGCATGCCTTGCTGTACCCAGCCAGTATTTACTCTTTCTGCTGCACAGTTCAAGTTGGTTTTGCTGAGGACTCCATTCTTACAGTATCATACAGAATATATTCTCTGCTATAACAATCTTCTGTGTTATACCTGTTTATCCCTCTACCACATCATGGCACACTCCCAAATTGCTGGCAACCTCCGAATCCTTTACTGACTCTATGCTATTGCTTTTTCCAGAATGCCTTGTACTTGGAATCATACAGTAGATAGTCTTTTCTTTCACCTAGCAATATGTGTTTAAGGTTTCTCTATGTTGTGTTTGTTTTATTTTGTTTTGCTGTCCCCAGTGCTTGAGATTAAACCCAAGGTCTTCTATATCCTCCTGATTTTTCTATAAAAGTCTTACTGCTTTTGGTTACATTAATTTCTAAGTAGCTTAAAGTTTCTGTTGCTATTACAAATGGTATATTTTTTAAAATGCAGTTTCTTTTCTTTCTTTTTTTTTTTTTTTTGGAACCAGGGATTGAACTCAGGAGTACTTGGCTGCTTTCCTGAACTATCTTATAGGTTGCCCACAGATTGTCTTAAATTTTCATGTAGATAATCATATTGTCCACGAATAATATTTTTCTAGTTCCTGCATGTTTTTATTTCTACTGTACTGGCTGAGACTTCCAGTACATTGTTCATTGTAGGCAGTGAGAAGGACATCCTAGTCTTTTTGCATACTTCAAGGGAGCAATTACTAGTATACTCTTCTTTTTTTCCTTTGGTGCTGGTTATTGAACCAGACCTTGTGCCTGGTAGGTAAGCAGTCTACCACTGAGCCACATCCTTAGCCCATATATACTCTTTAGTTTATTGCAGTTAAAAAAACAAAACAAAAACTTTTTTTTTAAATTAATAGCTTTATTGGGATATAATTCACATGCCTAAAATTTACCCTTTTGAGGTGGGTACTATCAATTATTTATAGATTTTTAAAAAATTAGGTTAAGGACATTTTCTCTAAGCTAAGAAGTTCAACATTATGATTATTAAAAATTAATTTTTATTTATTTATCATTTTTTAAATTTCTTTTTAGTTATACATGACAGTAGAATACTTTGACATATCATAAACACATGGAGTAAACTTCCCATTCTTGTGGTTGTACATGATGTGGAGTTAACACTGGTCACGTATTCATATGTGAACACAGGAAAGTTAGGAAAGTTATGTCCGATTCATTCGCTGTCTTTCCCACTCCCATCCCCCTTCCCTTCCCCCCATTCCTCTTGTACAATCCAATGGATGAACCTACACCCTCCTGCCCCGCTACCTATTGTGCATATCAGAGAACATTTGCCCTTTGGTTTTTTGAGATTGGCTTATTTCACTTAGGATTATTAAATTTTTAAAGAAATGTTTACCTGAGTGTTCTATAATTTAAAGATTCAATTAGTTCTATCAAGGAACGCATCCATCTACCTTACTCCTCAATCCTAAATCTCTCTGCAGTCCAGTTTTAATTCTTATCGTGTTCCTTCTGATATTTAATCCTGTATTTCTAAATATACTTTTGAGTTTTCATTTTAGATGTTCTCTGTTGACTTCCTATTAAGGATAATGATGACTTAGATCCTTTACATATTCTCTCTCTTTTATTCATTAACTCTTTCTTGTCTCTCTCTTCCTTACTTTTCTTTCCTTTCTCTCTTTCTCTCTGTTCTCCATTCACGCAACATAGTTCTATTAAGTGTACATATCATATGTATATATTGTAGTTCATTAGTAATATCATGTAACTTCTTTAATTGTAATTTCATGCAATTTTGTTTCCTATGCAGTACAAGTTAACTTCTTTGTTAACTTATTTTTCCTCATTGCTTTGGTTTCTATTTACCTAACCCCTGCCCCCACCCAGCTGCCAATATCTAGGTAACCTAACTAGAAGTGAGCTTGGAGTAGTTTTATGATTCAACGTTTGCAATTTCAGTTAGCCTTCTATTTTTATATTATCTACTTAAGGTAGTTCAAGCTTTCTGTATTTTATTTGTGTAAATTGTCAGCATGGGGGACGAATAGTAGCCTTTTATAAAGTATTAAGAGACTTGTTTTTTTTTAAAAAAAACAATTTAATATTTGTATTTTATTCATAATTTTCAGGACTGAATTTTTTTCCAAATTTAAGTTGTCTTTTCATTTGTTCTTTATTTCTTTTTGAACAGTCTTCTGTTTGTATTTCTTAATGTTTTGTTCAGTGAAGACTGATTTTTACTCTTATTTATAGATTTGTGTTATTTCAAATACATCTGAATATTAAAATTTGTCTTATTTATCTTATTTTCATTTTCATTGAACACATTTTGTCCAACATCACAGTTGTAATCAATATGTTTTATTGTCTCTATTTAGTTTTCTCTTTTACAAGGTGATGAAGCATACTTTTCTGATTTCTTATCATTTTTTTCTTAACATTTACATTTTTATTAAAGTGTATGAGCTGTGTAAAAATTAATGGGCCAATTAGCATATGTTTTGTTATTAGCATGTATTATTCCTATGAGTCAATTAAGTTTTGCTTATCATATTATTCTTAGCATCAGAGTTATTTCCTAGAAATAATTCAGGTGTTTAGGGCAAGTATCAACTTTTGATGGCCATTAGAGGAACAATTTACTGCCTTTTTATTTAGTTCATTACTTCTGAAGGGCACTAAATATTACCCTGTCTGAGAAACTACTGAACTTTGAAATGCATAATTTATTGTTAAAGTATTTTTAAGGAGAATTTGGTTCATATGGGTATCCAAATTAGCACTGTGTATTAATGTGTACCTAAAATTTTAAAACATGTTTCATTTGGATTTCATGATACTTTATGGAAGTTTTCCTCCTCACTCTGTCCCATCCTTCATGAGAAATATGACAAATTTCTTAAAGGGACATTTTGCTGCTGTTCTTCAAAAAGAAGAAAAACTCCCAGCAGTTCATGGTAAAGAGGAGGCAAGAGAAGTACCCATTCTTAGTGCTTCAACTCAAATAATGCTCAAAGGACTTTTTATGGTGCTTGACTATCTGTTTAGACAAAACAGCAGGTAAGTAAAGATATTTGTTCTGTTTTTCCTCTTAAAAAAATTGTCCTAAGCCCTGTGTGGTGGCGCACACCTGTAATCCCAGTGAATTGGGAGGCAGAGACAGGAGGATCAAGAGTTCAAAGCCCATCTCAGCAATGATGAAGTGCTAAGCAACTCACTGAGACACTTTCTCTAAATAAAATACAAAATAGGGCTGGGATGTGGCTCAGTGGTCGAGTATGCCTGAGTTCAGTCTCTAGTACCAAAAAAAAAAATTGGCCTCACTCCTAATTGGATAGTAGTGTGTGTTGAATACATGCTTAATTTTGAGTGAACTAGTGGTACAGGTATTAGGATGTATTTCCTCTTCATTATTGGCACAGACTCAGATTAATTGATCAAAAAAGATCAACCCAGCTGGATGTGGTGGCTCACAACTGTAATCCCAGTGACTCAGGAGGCTGAGGCAGAAGGATCACAAGTTGGAGACCAGCCTCAGCAATTTAGAGAGGCTCTGAGCAATTTAGTAAGACCCTGTCTTGAAAAATTAAAAGGGCTTGGGAATGTAACTCAGTGGTAAAGTGTTCCTGAGGTCAATCCCTAGTATGTCCCCCCAAAAAAAACCTTTTTTTTTTAAATGAAAATGAATATTGAAATGATTAAATAAATACATTAATAAAGTTTATGGTCCTCCTGTGCTAAACTTAAATACATTTTCTTTTAAGCATAACTTGGATATGCATCTACCAGTTTCAGAGAGTCTCTTTCCTATATTGTAAGAAATCTTTCCTTAATGAATTGTGGAAAAATGAAAAACAGCTAACTCCTCCTACCTTGTCAAGTTGTAGTATTTCATGCTTCCAGCATTTTTTAAAGTTTTTTTTTAATCATAGCAAAAAAAACATAACATTTACCATCTTAACCATTTTTAAGTATATGATTAAATACCTTAAGATACATTCACAATGTACAATCATCACCACTGTCCATTTCCAGAAATTTTCATCATTCCAAACAGGAATTCTGTACTCATGAAACAGTAACTCTCTAGATTCCTTTCCTGCATTTCTGCCTAATTCTACTTTCATCTTATGAATTTGCTCTTTCTAGGTATCAATATTTGTCTATTTGTAGCTGGCGTATTTAAGTTCACTTAGCATAATGTTTTCAGGGTTCTTCTTTGATATGTCATGTATCAAAACTTCATTCCCTTTTATGACTGAGTAATATTCCATTGTAGGTATATACTACATTTTGTTAATTCATTTTTATTATGTTATTGGACATTTGGGCTATTTCTATCTTTTGCTTATTGTGAATAATGCTACTGTGAATATTGGTGTATAGTATCTATTTGAGTCCACTTTCAGTTCTTCTAGGTGAATATATTTACCTGACAGTAGAAATAGGGCTGGGGATATTTCTAAATAGGGCCAGGGATGTGTCTCAGTGGTCAAGTGCCCCCAAGTTCAATCCCCAGTACCAAAAAAAAAAAAAGAAAAAAAAAAGAAGAATTTGCAAGATAATATAGTAATCCTACACTTAACTTAAAGGAATTGCCATAGTATTTTCCATAGCAACTGCACCATTTTACATTCCCATCAGTAATGCATGGTGGTTCTCAGTTCTTCGAATCCTTGCTAATGTTTACTGTTTTGCTCTATTTGTATAATAGGCATCCTAATGGGCCAGGCATAGTGGCACATACCTGTAATCCCCAGAGGATGAGGCAGGTGGATCTCATTTGAGGTCAGCCTTGGCAATTTGGCAAGACTCTATCTCAAAAATAAAAAGGACTAGGAGTGTAGCTAGGTACTCAAAAGCCCTTAATCTATAGTTACTACCCCCCCTTCACACACACATGCCATCCTAATGCATATTAAAAGATACATGGTTATTCAATGATGTCTCTTTGTGGTTTTAATTTGTATTTCCTCAATGACCAGAGATGTTGGAAAATTTTTTCATGTGCTTATTGACCACTTATGTATCTTCTATGGAGAAATATCTATTTAAGTCTTTTGCCCATTTTTAAATTGAGTTGTTCATTGTTTATTATTGAGTTGTAATAGTTCTTTGTATAATCTGGATATTAATCCTGGTATCACATAGATGCTTTACAGATATTTTCTCCTATTTTCTGTGTTGTCTTTTTCACTTCTTGTTAGTATCCTTTTTTTTTTTATTTTATTTTTTATTTTTTTATCGATTCATTGAACACAAATGGAGTACAGCTCTTGTTTCACTGGTTGTACACAAAGTAGAGTCACATCATCTGTGCATTCATGCATGTACACAGGGCAATGGTATCTGTCACAATTTCTGTTACTATTTTTACCCCCCCACCCCGACCCCACCCCTCCCTTCCCTCCATGCTATCTATCCTTCCTCCCTTCTTGCCACCCTTCCCCCCCGCATTATGCATCATCATTCATTTATCAATGAGACCATTCGGCCTTTGGATTTTTGGGATTGGCTGATCTCACTTAGCATAACAGTCTCCAACATCATCCATTTACCTACTGTTAGTATCCTTTGATGCAGAAAAGCTTTTTTTAAATCTTGACATCCACATATCTATTTTTTTCTTCTCTTGCCTGTACTCTTCGTGTCGTAAGCAAGAAATCATAATCTGATATCATGAAGTTTTTCCCTTTGTTTTCTTCTAGAGATTTGTAACTTAGGGCTCCTGGCATTTTTATAAAATTTTCTTCAGTTGTTGCATCCCTGACTTGAACTTTGACATCAGTCTTTTTGGAGTGAATTAGCAGTGAATTATTAAAATGAGGATATTTTATTCTGTTTAAGCCTAGGGCATTTTATAGACTTACTGAAAGAGGCTCTAAACTGGATGGGATCATATGTCTTTTGGTTCAGTACCTTCATTAAAAGAAGATAAAGGAGCTGAAATTGTGGCTCAGTGGCAGCGTGCTTGCCTAGCGTGCGTGAAGCACTGGGTTTGATCCTCAGCACCAAATAAAAATAAATAAAAGAAGATGAAGATAGATCCAGATTTTAAAGGGACTTAAACATTATATACTTAACAATTTTTAAACTTTGAATAAAAATTTTCTCATGTAATTTAAAAGTGTAACCTGTCTTTTAGTTTCTTTAGCCTTTAATACAGTTTTCTGTTTTGTAACAAATTATATAGTAGAGAGTATAAAGAACTCTGACTTGGGAGTTAGGAGGCCTGAATTTTAATTCTGGTTCTGCTATGATTTATATAATATTTAAGAATGGGATTGGGAAATGGATGTTGAGGGAAAGAGATGATTTCTAATATTTCCTGAAAGCATTGGTAGATTCTCGTTTGATGGCTTAATTTATATTGATTTACATTCAAAATTACTGAATTTAGCTTAGTTAGTGGTGGAGGGAATGTTGTCTTTGAATGAGAAGGCACCAGTACTCTTGTTTTTCTTTTTCTTTTGGTGTATTAGGGATTAAACCCAGCCCTTTGAGCACGCTAGGCAAGCTCTCTTCCACATAACTACATCCCTGGTCTTTTTTGAAGTTTTATTTTGAGATGGTCTCACTAAGTTGCCCAGGCTGGCCTTGAACTTAATAAGATCCTCCTATCTCCACATCTCATGGAGCTAGAATTACAGGGATGAGCCAACATGCCCTGCACAATTGAGTTTGAATCTGATCAGTTTTTCTTTTTTTTTTTTTTTGGAACTAGGGATTGAAATCAGGGGCACTTGACCACTGAACCACATCCCCAGCCCTATTTTGTATTTTATTTAGAGACAGGGTCTCACTGAGTTGCTTAGGGCCTTGCTAAGTTGCTGAGGCTGGCTTTGAATTAGGGATCCTCCTGCCTCAGCCTCCCGAGTTGCTGGGATTACAGGCGTGCGCCACCATGCCCGGCCTAATCATATAGCTGATATTTATTTTTATATTGCATATAGCTGGTCATTTTATGTTTTATAGTGTTTTGTCCTTTAATTAGCACTTTTTTGCATTCAGATTTGCAGATGATTATAAAATTGCTATTCAGCAGACTTACTCCTGGACAAATCAGATTGATATTTCAGATAAAAATGGATTCTTTGCTCTACCAAAAAATAAGAAACGTTCACGACAGAAAATTGCAGTTCATGTGCTAAACTTTTGGTGCTTAAATCCAGCTGTGGTAAGCTTGTGTTGTAAATGAAATTTTTGTCTTCTTGATCAATATGAACAATTAAATGAATGCATTCAACTGTTATAAAGATGATTTTGTATGTGTATTGTTTTCTTTTAGGCCTTTTCAGATATTAATGGCAAAGTTCGAACGATTGTTTTGACATCTGGTACATTGTCACCAATGAAATCCTTTTCATCAGAGCTTGGTGTTACATTTACTATCCAACTAGAGGCTAATCATGTCATTCATAATTCACAGGTTAGTTTTTTTCTTTTTTCTCTTTTAAAGGCTCTCAGTCTTTTCAGCCTCAGTGTAATTCCTTATAAACAAACTAGACGGCTCCTGAATTGCTAAAAAACAAGCCTGACAGGAAGTTCACATTTTAAGCTTTAGAATAAAAGAAAACCTGTTGGTAAAAGTAAATATTATTAGTATTCCCTCAGTTCATTAACTTTGAATGTAAAGACTGTATTATAAATTGTTCATTTAAACAAATTTTTGTTTTTCTGTGAAATCTAAAAGCAAGAATATTTTGACTTTGTTACTGTATTTCCTACAGTACAATAACTTGTGTCTTTTCCATTAGCCTATGGTTTATCCTTATTCATCTTTTTATATTTCTCTTTCTCTTCCATACCTAAATTAATATCTAACATTTAGCAAGTGTTAAGTGTATGTTTGAATAACGGAAATGAACTAGAAGTACTCGTATAAATCCTATGATTTAGTATTTTAATTTATTATAACAATACCTATGTTTTTTAAAAATTTCCTAGAAATGTTTGAATTGTCATTTTTATTATTTCATCTCCTTTTTATGAAGTAGTTAGATACATAGCTTAATTCTAGTTTTTTATAAAACTGTGTACACTGATTTACATGTGGTAAGTTTTGGTTCTCACTATTACCTGGGATCAACTATTGACATTTAGTAGTTGGGAGCCTAGAATGACAAGCTCCTATCATTCACTGAGAATTTGCTTTCCAAATGCCAGATGTTCCTATTGAGAAACATTACTATAAACAGTAATAATGTTAGGAATACAAGTTCCACATTTTTAAGTGGCCTTCCCTAGAGGCACAAATACATATAGGAAATTATATTTTCTTATAACAATATTATTGTAGGATCTAATTAATTGTGCTCTCAGATGGGGGCTGGTTGTGCATGCCTATAATCCCAGTTACTAAGGAGGCTGAGGCAGGTGGATTACAAATTCAAGGCTAGCCTCAGAAAATTAGCTAGACCCTGTCTCCAAATTTTAAAAAAATGGTTGAGGATGCAGCTCAATGGTAGAGCACTCCTAGATTCAATCTCTAGTACCCCCCTCCCAGAGTTCTTAATCTAGTGCAAAAAATCCATTTAACCTATAATATCACTGAATCATAATAATATGCTTAATGTGCAGCTGTATTCTGTCATACTCTAATACTGTCTAACTTAAAAATAGTTTTTTTTATGACAGTCACAGTGGCACATGCCTGTAATCCCAGCAACTCCAAAGGCTGAGGCCGGAGGATTGCAAGTTCAAGGCCAGCCTGAGTAACTTATTGAGGCCCTCAGCAACTGAGGAAGACCATCTGTGACTCAGTGATTAAGCAACTCTGGGTTCAATTCCTGGTACCAAAAAAACCCCACAATTTTCTATTTTAATTGTAAAAATATATGATGTGAATTTATCATCTTAATCTTTTACGCTTTATTTATTTTTATTTTTATTTTTTGTACCAGAGATTGAACCCAGGGGCCCTTAACCATGGAGCTACATCCCAGCCCTTTTTATTTGTATTTTGAAATAGAGTCTCACTAAGTTGCTTAGGGCCTCTCTAAAGGTGCTGAGGTTGGCTTTGAACTTGAGATCTTCCTGCCTCAGCCTCCTAAGCCACTGTGTGTACAGGCCTGCACCACCTCATCTAGATGTTTTGTTTTTTGTACTGAGGATTGAACCCAGGGCCTCACACATGCAAGGCAAGTGCTTTTTCACTGAACTACCTACTCAGATCTTTTTTAAAATTTTATTTTGAGACAGGTTCTCACTTTGTTGCCCAGGTTTACCTCAAACTTGAAATCCTCTTGCCTCAGCCTCCCAAGTAGCTGATACTACAGGTGTGCACCACCATGCCTGGTTACCTTACCCCTTTGTCAGTGTACAACTTAGTCTTGTTAAGTATATCCACATTGTTGTACCACCAGTCTAAGAACTTTTTTCACCTTGCAAAACTGAATGCCTGTTCTCATTAAACACTTTTCATTCCCTCTTCCCCACCAGGCCCTGGTAATCACCATTCTACTTTCTGTTTTTATGTCTTTGGCTACTCTAGATACTTCATACCAGTGGAATCATAAGGAGTTTATCTTTTTATGACTGGCTTATTTTACATGGCATAATATTATGAAGTTTGTCTATGATGTAGATTGTCTTCATGGTTCATCTATTTTGGAGCATGTTTCAGAATTTTCTTTTGAAGGCTGAATAGTAGTCCATTTTATGTATTTGCCATATTTTGTATATCCATTCATCCATTGGTCCCCTGAACTTTTAATTTTGAAAAATTATAAATTTCACAAAAGTTGGAATAAAGTATTAATGTAGTGAATATCTTTGTGTCCTCCACCTGGATTCATCAAATTGTTAAAATTTTGTAATATTTACTTCCCTGTATTCCTCTTTCCCTTCATGTATGTCTACACTTGGGTAGATAGGTAGATGTGTAGATAAACATGGGAAGATAGAAATATTGCACACTTTAAATTATTTTAATGCAATTTGTAGAGATCATGACACTTAAAAGTTGCATGCGTCTTCCAAGAATAAACCCATTATCTCACATAGGCAAAATACTGTGTTAATACCCAAGCAAATTTAATGTTGATACAATACAGTCACTATTCATATTCTCTAATTATTTACAGTTGTTCATATTTATTTTTAATTCAGGATCCAACCAAGTATTCTATATTGCATTTGGTTTTGATATCTCTTTAGTCTCTATAACAGTTCTCTTGCCCTTTTTTTTTCCTTCTGTTTTTTAAGACATTTCTGAAGATTTAGTCTCCAGTTGTCTTGAGGCATGTCTTATGATCTGGATTTGTCTTAATGTTTACTCATAATATTCTGATTGAGCAAGAATCCTCTGCAGGTTACACTGCTGTTTCCCATTGTGTCAGAAGATAAATACTATCAGTTTGTCTTATTACTAGTTGATCATTTGGTTAAAGTGGTGCCTATCAGATCTCACCTTGTAAAATGTATCTCAATCTCATATATCAAAATATAGGACTATTATTTCTCAACATTCTTTATTATTATGTTGTCATGAGATTCCTAATATAGTTTGTTCCTTCTTCCAGTTAAAATAACCAGACTAAAGCTAGATCTATGAATGTAGAAGAATTACAAATAACTTAAAAATTTGGTGGGTCTGCTTTTCTATGTCTAAGAATCTTTGAACACCAATAAATTTGTGAAAATTGTTTCTATGTTGAGATTTACCAGCAAATCATACCAGCTTTCATTACCAATATTTTGACATTTTCTGACTCTACTGTTGATATATAGACCTAATTTATTAATTTTATGTGTTCACTTATTTACCCACAAGTATTTATTATGCGCTTAATTTTTAGAAAGGTATTGAAGAAGTAGAGATAAGTAAGACCTCTTTGCTTTCAGATAACTTCCTTCCTAAGAGAATTTAGTGATCTACTTAAAGCAAAACTTTTATAAATTAAGCCTAAATGCATTACAGTTTTTTCTTATTTCTTTGATCAGTGTTTTTTTGGTTTTATTTTGTTTTGACCTAATTTTTTTGTACTCACACATTTGTGATTTCTTTCTCTTTTTATCCTATGTATATTCTTTAGATTTTCTTTGTGGTTATCATAGGGATTGCAGATACTATCCTAAAGATATAATAGTCTGATTTGAATTGATAACAACATAGTCATCTGTTACTAAAGACAATAGAGAAAACTCCCAACAATTTAAAAATAATTTTTTCTGCTAAATTTGTTGCTTGATCTTCGTTTTATATATGCAAATAGTTCCACCTAAATATTGATTTTCTTGCCTTAAGCGTAACTCTAATATTTAAGTATTCATATTCTAGGTTTGGGTTGGTACCATTGGTTCAGGCCCTAAGGGTCGGAATCTCTGTGCTACCTTCCAGCATACTGAAACATTTGAGTTCCAGGATGAAGTGGGAGCACTTTTGTTATCTGTGTGCCAGACTGTGAGCCATGGAATTTTGTGTTTTTTACCATCATACAAGGTAAGAGAATATTACTGTTTTTTGCCTCTGAAAAGATCAGGTGGGATTACCATG
Source organism: Glaucomys volans (assembly GCA_020662805.1). Taxonomy (NCBI): domain Eukaryota; kingdom Metazoa; phylum Chordata; class Mammalia; order Rodentia; family Sciuridae; genus Glaucomys; species Glaucomys volans. Next base: position 844,138 of record JAJEJO010000134.1, read on the forward strand.
AAAAACTTCCTAGAGTGAGAAGTGGCAAGGTAGTAATTATAGTTTTCAGAATATTGTGTTATTTTACATACTTACTGATTAAGACCTCTTGATTGTTCTATCGCTATTTTACTTTAAAGTCTTAAGAGAATAAAAGTCTTCAAGCAATGTTATATAAGAGTACTACATTTTTGTATATGATTTTTATTCTTAAAGGCAACTTAATATTTTCATAGTCGGAAAGAAGAGTATTTTCATTTTCACAAATTGTACTTTTAAATGTTTCATTAACATTCAGATTTCTTTGGTGCCCATTATTTTGCTCCATGTATCTGTCCAGAAGAGAGATTTTTCCTTGTTGTTTTTAGAATCACTCTGATTTTTAATAATTTTGTTGTAGTTAAATTAAAATTATATGGTATATTTTTGTCCTCCTACTATGCAAATCATTGAAGCCGCATGTAATTCCTAAGAGTAATATCACATTTTATCAAAATCTAAGTTAACTTTCATTGTAGAGAAGTGGCATTTATTCTTTTTCAAGATTGTTTTGACTATCTTGAGTTCCTTGAGATTCCACATGTATTCAAGGATGAATTTTGCTTTGTTTACTTTTTTAAAAATAAGTTTTAATTGTTCTAGTTAGTTTCTAAAATATTTTTAATTTGTCCTATTTAGTTGTGTACTGTAAACTAAAATCATTCTAGTAAGTCTTCTAATCCATGAGCATAGAATGTCTCTCCTTTTAATTATGTCTTAATTTCTTTTAGTAGTGTTTGGGTTTTCAGTGAACAGCTCTTTGGCCTCCCTGGTTGAGTTTATCCCTAAGGATCTTATTCTTTATTATGTTGTTGTAAATGGAATTGTTTTTTAATTTCCTTTTCAGTTGTTTAGTGCTAGTGCACAGTTGCAAAAATGCAACCATGTTTCTGTGGTGATCTTGTATTCAGTAACTTTGCTGAATGTGTGTATTTCCCTTAAGAGGGATGTTTGTGTGTGTGTGTAGTCTTTAGGATTTTCTTATATGTATAAGATCATGCTCTCTGTGAATAGAGATGATTTTACTATTTGCTTTCTCATTTGCATATTGTTGGGTCTTGGCTTTTAATCCAGTCTGCCAGTCTTTGTCTTTTGATTGATGAGTTTAGGCCATTAATGTTCAAGGTTATTATTGAGATATGATTTGTGTTCTTGGTCATTTTGATTTATTTCTAGTTTTTAAGTTTAACTGGTTTCTCCTTTGATTAGCTATTTCTTTGTAATCCTCCCTTCACTGGTTTCCACTGTTTTTCATTTCATCTTCATGGAATATTTTGTTGAGAATATTCTGAAGTGCAGGTGAATTCTTTTTATTTTTGTTTATCATAGAAGGTTTTTATTTCATTTTCAAATCTGAAGCTTAATTTTGCTGGATATAGGATTCTTGATTGGCATCCATTTTTTTGTTTTTTATGGGGGTGCTGGGGATTGAACTCAGGACCTTGTGCTTTTGAGGCAGGCACTCTACCAGCTGAGCAATATCCCCAGTCCCGGCATCCCTTTTCTTTCAGAGCTAGGTCTATGTTATTCCAGGACCGCCTACCTTTGAGGGTCTGGGTTGAGAAATCAGCTGATATCTATATTGAAAGCACCCAGAAAATCACTCCAGTCATGGTAACCCACTCAAGAGATTTTATTAAGCAGACAGGCAGAGTGTCTGCCTGCAGGGTGAGAGAGAGAGTGAGAGTGAGTAAGTGAGAGAGAGAAAGAGAGAGGCGGACGACCAGAGTGTCCACTCTCAGGGCTGGGAGAAAGAGAGAGAGAGAGAGAAAATGGTGGGGGAACTTCTCTTAAGTAGTTTGAATTTCACAGGCTAGTAGGAATTGGACCAATGACGTATGAGGAGGTTCACAGACTAATGATCTGGACCAATAACTGACTAGGAAATTCATGGGCTAATGCCAATATTCCTCCTTTTTTGTTTAGATACAGTGGGTGGGACAATGGTGTTTCTTCTGTAGCTTCTTCCTGCTGGTTAGGGGAGAAGAGTCTCATTCCTTTGGAGCTTCCTTGGTTGCCAGCAGGAGGTGGTCACTGCCAGCAAGGGGAATGCAGAGGTCATTGTCCTGTGGGAAATGATCGCACTCGAGCATGTCGGGCCAGAGGAAACTGAAGGCAGGTATCACTGGAGTGCAGTGGTCCTTCAGCTGCATGCAGAGTGAGTGGCACAGTTGGATGATCTCATCTAGGTTGTCAAGGCAGACAGGGGCAAAAAGCAAGCACAGGAAATTTGGTGTCCGGGTGGCACTGCTTCATGACCAGCGGGGTCCAGGCACCTGCCTGCTCCATCACCTCCTTCATGGTCTCATGGCCCAGCAGGTTGGCAGCTGCATGTTCTGGTACTTGATGCTATAGCATAGCTGCAGGTTGGCTGGAGTGGGTTTGCAATTGCTGCGCTTGTAGGAGAAGTCAGGCTGGCTGAAGAGGAAGAGCCCATACTCCAAGCCAAGGCTTGTGAGATGAGGATGAGCAGCAGCAGCAAACTGGGACCTTGTGGCATCATGGGCATGCAACCCTTATGGGGTAGAGAGAGATGAGCTGGGGAAGCACGAGGCAACTGGAGCTCTAGCTGAACCTGGGCCTGCTCGCTCTGCTAGGCGCTGCTTGTGGGCTTGGCAAAGTGGCCTCAGTGGTCTTAACACACAAAATCAGGAACTGGGAAGACTGCGCACAGCTCTGAGGGGGTCTGACCCAGGGTTGCAGAGAGAGGGAGAAAGAGATAGAGAGATAGAAAGTAAGCCAAAAGGAGGTGTTTGGGTTTGCAGAAAGAGCAAAGATCAGGTTTAGTGCACAAGAAATAGAAAACTTGAAGATAAAAAATCTCTTTCTACTTGCCCACTCACTCACAGAAGTTGTATGCCATTATGTGGCCATTTTGGATTGATTATCTAAAGGATACCTGTGGCCAAATATTACACAAGTGAATAAATTTTAGTGGTTTTAGGGAAGGGTGAATCTGCTGGAATGGAGGATCCAGATCCCATAGTGGAGACTGAGAAACAGCCAAGTCAGTGTCCAAGGTGTCCCAAGGTCACAGACTAGTTGGCTGGAGATGAGAAGGCAGCACAGTGATGGGGGTCATCACCCGACCATGTGTGTGCTGGGCAAAAGTCAAGAGAGTTGAGGACCTGATATCAGAATTTTCGAGAGAGTGAAGAGGTGCCTCAACCCTGAAAGAGAATCTCCACCATAAATATTGGGGACCCACCCGTCAGATAAGATCAACTAAGGGGACCAGGCATAACTGTAAAAGTCATGACTGGGGGAACCCCCACTCCTCAACCACTTTAAGGGCATCGGACAATCAACAGTTGTGTCTCAGGTCAGCAGAGGAGTGTTTAAGTCGACCTAGGGGAAAACTCACCAATCTGAAGCTAGTGTCGGGATGTGGAGGAAAGCGTCCAGGCAAATGGAAGGTGAGACCAGTTTCTTGGAGTCTGGGGTGACAGATGGGGTTCCAGTCGCCTAAGTGGCGGTAGAAGAGCCCATCCGAGCCATGGCACCAATGAAAGCACCCAGAAAAACCACTCCGGATGTGGGAACTCACACAAAAGGTTTTATTAAGCAGACAGGCAGAGTGTCTGCCCACAGGGTGAGAGAGAGTGAGAGTGAGAGTAAGTGAGAGAGACAAAGAGAGAGAGAGACACACACACACAAAGAGAGAGGTGGATGACCAGAGTGTCTGCTCTCAGGGCTGGGAGAGAGAGAAAAAATGGCCAGGGAGCTTCTCTTAAGTAGTTCGAATTTCTCAGGCTAGTAGCAATTGGACCAGTGATATATGAGGAGGTTTGTGGGCTAACGATCTGGACTAAGGACTGACTAGGAAGTTCATGGGCTGATGAGCTGGGTTGTAAGATGGGAGCAGGAGGAATATTGGCGGCAGCTAATGCCAATACATATTTGTTTGCCCCTATATGTAATCTGATGTTTTTCTTTAATATTCTATGCTTATTCTGTATTGCAGCCTTTAATATTCTATCCTTATAATGTATGCTAGGCAGTTTCATTACAATGTGCCTTGATGTGGGTCTCTTGTAATTTTGCACATTTGGGGTTATCTAAGCCTCTTGTATTTGATTTTCCATTTTATTCTTTAGATTTGGAAATTTTTCTGATTTTATTTCATTGAAAAAATTGGGCATTTCTTTGGTTTATATCTCTGCACCTTCATCTATCCTAATGAATCTTAAATTTGTTTTTTTCAGGTTATCTCATAATTCTTGGAAGTTCTGTTCATGGTTTCTTATCTTCTCTACATGGTCAACTCTATTTTTAAGATTGTGTATTTTGTCTTGTCTGAGGTTCTGTCTTCCAAGTGTTCTAGTCTGTTGGTGATGCTTTCTACTGTTTCCTTCAGTGTAAGGATTTCTGTTTTTTTTTTTTTTTTTCCAGAATCTCTATCTCTTTATTAAAGTGATCTTTTCTATTTGTATTTGCTCTCTTACATCATCCTTTACTTCACAGATCAGTTTAACTATGTACATTCTAAACTCCTTCTCAACATTTCTTCCCCTGTGGTGTGGATGGATTCTGTTATTGGATCATCTTGGTTTGCTTGGGACAATTTGTTTCTTTGCTTTTTCTTTGTTTATGTGTTTACCCATCTAACAGTATGGATTTGAGGCAGTACAGTTTTTACCTTGTGGCCTTATGGCATCCCTGAAGTAGTACCTCACTACTTAGTGGGGGAGACAAATAATAACAACAACCAATGCAAACAGTTTACAGCATGAAACCAAATAGTTCCTACTATGACATCTGCAGTGTTAATTATCACAATAAACAGAAATGACATGATCATTGCCTACAATAAAGACAGCAAGTTTGCAAAAGGATTTACATTTTCAAATGGTAGACAGGGAGAGAACAGAAGTGATATAGGATGTGATGATTATGAGGGATGAGGAAAGAAGACAGAAGTAAAAGATTAAAGGAAGAATGAGAGAGAACATTAGAGATTGGCTATTAGCAGAAGAAAAGAATGAAGGGAAATAAGTGAATACACATACACACACATACACATATATATATAGCAAAAATTTAAAGAATTAAAAATAAAAGAATACAAAACTAAAATATACTAATCAAACATCCTAGTTCACAAAAACTAATCCATGTAAAATAACTGGCTTCAAAAATGCTAGAGATGAGAAGAAAAATTAGGAAACTGTATAGATGTCCTCATACCATTAAAGTCATAATTAAACAGTGAAAAAATTTTTAAAAAATCTTGATGAAAAGTTAAAAAATTCTTTCCACTGGAGTTCAAAATATCCTCAGCTTCTCCTCTCAGCAGTTTTAGGTGGGATCTTCTGGAGTGTGAATGCTCCACCCTCTGGATTGCTGGAGTGAGAGAGGTAATCCTGCAGGTGGAGTTCCTGGAGGCAATGTCTAGGCTAAGGTGGACTCCAGGCTCTTCACTGAGTGCTAATTGGTTTGGAGATTTTATGTGCACCTCTAGCGCCCAGTACTTGCTGGTCCACGCTGGGAGACTTTACCCTAGGGATCTCCCCTGGGTTCTACTTGTGAGGTGGAGGAGCCAATTCTTATTCTACTATATTATCTGCAGATAAGATATTTCCTCCTTTTGGGCTCAGTCTCCAGACAATTTCTCCTGACTTGGCCCTTTCAAGTTCCCAGACACTCTCCCAGCCAGTCCTGCAGGCAGTCAGATTTGGAATGGGAGGGTAGAGTTGGGTAGGATTTGTGACCAGGTGTCCCCTGTAAACCTCTCTTCATGTTTGATTTTCTTCAGGTCATTTAAGCATACTCTGTGTCATGCATTGTGTGTTTACTGGGCCTGTATTTCAGGCCAAACTCAGGTTTGCCAGGAAGCAGCTTTCTCAGTTGCAGGCCCATTCCCCCAGGCTGCAGCTGCAAAATGGTTCCTTCTTTTGTTCTCTGCACACTGCCTGGAGAAATGGCAGCTTCTTTCCCTATGCACAGATATCATGCAGCGATTCCTTCATGTTTGTTAGGCACTGTCCTTGGGCTCTCAATGCTCTGAACTCAGATATGCCTCGGGCCTTCCCAAAATGCAGTTCCTTTAATTCCCTTATCCCTCTACTCTGCTCACAAAGGGACCTCTCTGGCTGGAGCTTTCAGTCCAGCTGTGGCAGTGGCTGTGCTGCTGGGGATTTCTTCCTTACTTTATTGTCTCCAACCTCCTGTGTCCCTGCTCTACTTTGAATGTCCAGTTTTAGGTTCCAGTAAAGTGCCCAGGAACACCCATATGTGTGTTTCTTTTATTTTATCTTGTATTGCTGGGGAGTGAACCCAGGGTCTTGTGCATGCTAGACAAGTGCTCTACCGCTCAGCCTACTCCCAGCCCCTAGAGTTCTTTGATTCTGAAATGAAGGATTCCTTTTAGTATTTCTTGTGCAGCAGGTCTAATGTTATGAACTCCCTCAGCTTTAATCTGTCTGGATATAATTTCTCTTTCATATTCAAAGGATAGTTCTAACAGTTATAAAATTCTTGGTTCATGGGGTTTTTTCCATAGTACTTTATGGATGTGTGTATGTATATATTTACGTATTCTGGCAATACTGGGGAGTGAACCTTCCTTAGCTCTTTAAATGTATCATCCATTGCCTCTGGCTTCCAACATTTCTGAGGAGACAATGATGGCTGATGATGTTATTCAGGATCCAGGATGTTTCTTTTATCTTGCTTCTTTCAAGAATCAGGCTTTGGCTTTGGCTTTATACAGTTTAGTCGTGTCTAATGGTTTGGGTTGCTTTGGGTTTACCCTCCTTTGAGTTGAGCCTCTATACATGAAGACTTGTGGTTTTCATTAAATTGGGGGAATTTTCAGCCTTTTTTTTCTGAAGTATTTTGACTTGAGTAAAAATGTAAATATAAAATATAGTTTATGGAATTGTGTTAATGGAAATTTATAGTTTTTACTGCTTATTAGAAAAAAAAGAAAGATTCTTAAAAATCATAACGTACACTTCTTCCTTAGGAATCTAGAAAAAGAAATGGAAAATTAGCACTAACCAGAGGAAAGGAAATAAGAAAAAAGTAAAAATCAATAAAGTAGGAAACTACAAAATAATAGATGCAAATCAGTGAAACTAATAGTTGTCCTCACTATGAAAATACATTAATAAAATTAATAAAACCTAGCAAGTAAGACAAAATAAAATATAACAAATTATTGTTATCAGAAATTAAGAGGGAGCATCATTATAGATTCCATTGACATTACAAAGATAATAAAGGGATACTTGAAACAGCTTTTTGTCAAGCATTTAAACAATTTAAGTGAAATAAACTCTCTGGAAGAAACAGATTATCAACTGGGTTCTATTCTCAGCATTGCATATAAATAAATGAATAAAATAAAGGTCCATCAACAACTAAAAAAATTTAAAACATTGAGTACTGGGGATATAGCTCAGTTGGTAGAACCCACAAGGCCCTGGATTCAATCCCCAGCACTGCAAAAAAAACAAAAAACAAAAAAAACAAAAAAAAAAAAAACCAAATTAGCAGCATACACTGAACATATACGTTGAACAAGTTGAACTATTAATTAAAATCTTTCAGCAAAGTGTAGGCTTAATTGCCCTCATGAAGTCTACCATGAAAAAGTGTCATTACTACTCAAACTCAGAAAATGGAGGAGGAGGAAGAACTACCTACATCATCACTCTCATACCAAAATCAAATAAGAATATTACAAGAAAACAATTGGAAACCAATACAAATTGGCCAGGCACAATAGTGCATGCTTCTAATCTCAGGAACTCCAGAAGCTGAGGCAGGAGGATCACAAGTTTGAGGCCAGCTTGGATGATTCAGTTATTCCCTATCTTAAAATAAAAATAAAATATAAGAAAAGTGTTGGGGGAGCCACTGGGGATGTTACCCAGTGGTAGAGTGCCTATGGCTTTAATACTCAGTACTACCTAAAAGAAAAGGAAGAAACCATTATAAGTCCAAAAATTTATTATCCCAAATCAGTAACCTTGATCCATTAATTTAAAAGAGGATCATACATCATAACCCAGGAGGATTTATCCCAAGAAGGGAGTCAGTTTTATTATCTAAAGTCAATCAGTGTTATCACCAAATCAACAGAATAAAGGAGAAAATCCACATATTCATCTCAAGAACTATTTATAAGACATTTTATGTAATATAACATCCATTCATGATATAAACTCTTAGTAAACAGAGAACAACCTGATTAAGAGTATTTATGAAGACCACAGTTAACATCCTACCTAATGCTGTAAGACTGAATGTTTTTTTGCCTACTTTCAGAAATAAGATACAGATGTCTGTTCTCCCTACTTTTGTACTATATTAAGTTCAGTAATGTAGAAAAAGAATTAAAATATATAAAGATTTGAAGAGAAGTAAAATTGTCTTTCCTCAGATATCATGATTATATACTTAGAAAATTCTAAGGAATATATAAAAACCAATTACAGTTAGTAACAATACAGCAAGCCCTCAGTATAAGGAGGTGAATCCATATTCACAGGTTATATGTGTATAATAGCAATAAACAATTGGGAAATGAAATAAAAACAATACTAGACTAGCCTATAAAGCATGAAATGATGAAATCTGTGATCTGAACACTGAACACTGACATATATGAAATACTGATGAAATAAAGTACATGTAAGCCTAAGTAAATGTAGAGAAATGTGTTCATAGTTTAGAAGTCTCTATATTGTTAAGGTATGTATTCTCCTGATACTGTTTTTTTTTTTTTTAATTTATTGATTCATTGAACACAAATGGAGTACAGCTATTGTTTCACTGGTTGTACACAAAGTAGTCACACCATCTGTGCGTTCATGCATGTAAACAGGGCAATGGTATCTGTCACACACTCTGTTATTAATTTTACCCCCCACCCGCCCCCACCCTTCCCTTCCCTCTATGCTAGCTATCTTTCCTCCATTCTTGCCACCTTTCCCCCCCGCATTATGCATCATCATTCATTTATCAGAGAGACCATTCGGCTTTTGGATTTTTGGGATTGGCTGATCTCACTTAGCATAACAGTTTCCAACATCATCCATTTACCTACAAATGCCATAATTTTATTCTTCTTTATGGCTGAATAATATTACATTGTGTATATATACCACAGTTTCTTTATCCATTTATCTACTGAAGGGCATCTAGGTTGATTCCATAATCTAGCTATTGTGAATTGAGCAGCTATGAACATTGATGTGGCTGCATCACTGTAGTAATCTGATTTTAAGTCCTTTGGGTATAAGCCAAGGAGTGGGATAGCAGGGTCAAATGGTGGATCCATTCCAAGTTTTCTAAGGAATCTCCACACTGTTTTCCAGAGTGGCTGCACCAACTTGCAATCCCACCAGCAATGTATGAGTGTACCCTTTTCCCCACATCCTCGCTAACACCTGTTGTTGCCTGTGTTCTTGATGAAAGACATTCTAATTGGGGTAAGATGAAATCTTAAGGTGGTTTTGATTTGCATTTCTCTTATAACGAGTGATGTTGAACATTTTTTCATAAATCTGTTGATTGCTTGTAGATCTTCCTCTGTAAAGTGTCCATTTCCTTGGCCCATTTATTGATTGGGTTATTGGTGTTCGTGGTGT
>JAJEJO010000134.1:858754-968937 GCA_020662805.1 Glaucomys volans
TTTTCTTTCAGAGCTTGAAATATGTTGTTCCAGGCCCTTCTTGCTTTTAGGGTCTGGGCTGATAAATCTGCTGATATACGTATCGGTTTCCCCCTGTAGGTAATCTGATTCTTTTCTCTCGCCGCCTTTAAAATTCTATCTTTGTTTTGTATGTTAGGCATTTTCATTATAATGTGCCTTGGTGTGGATCTGTTGTAATTCTGTGCATTTGGTGTCCTGTAAGCTTCTTGTAATTGATTTTCCATCTCATTCATCATATTAGGGAAATTTTCTGATAATATTTCCTTGAATAGATTATTCATACCCTTGGTTTGTATCTCTGCGCCTTCCTCAATCCCGATTACTCTTAAATTTGGTCTTTTCATGATGTCCCATATTTCTTGGAGGTTTCGTTCATGATTCCTAACCATCTTCTCTGTTTGTTCGACTTTGTTTTCAAGATTAAATATTTTGTCTTCATTGTCTGAGGTTCTGTCTTCCAAGTGATCTATTCTGTTAATTATGCTTTCTATTGAGTTTTTAACTTGGTTTATTGTTTCCTTCATTTCCTTGTTTCCTTCAAGAATTTCTGTTTGTTTTTTTCTCAGAATTTCTATCTCCTTATTGAAGTAATTTTTTGCTTCCTGCAATTGCTCTATTAGCTGATTATTCATAGCCTGAATCTGCTCTCTCGTCACATCATTCTCTTCTCGGATCACTTTAATTATGAACATTCTGAACTCCCTTTCTGTCATTCCTTCTACCATGCTGTCTTTGGGTTCTCTTGATATATCATCTAGGTTTAATTGGGACACTTTCTTCCCGTGTTTTCTCACGGTGCTCATGTATCTTCCCCTCTGTTGCTTGAGGGGTGCTTGATCAGGCGGTGACCCAAGAAAGGTGCTGTCCCATTACCTCCAGGTTGGGAATGACCAGTGCTTCTGGGCAGAGGCAGCCTAGTGTTGATAGACAATTAGATACAGCAAGGTGATAGACTCCGGGCCTGGGTGTGGGCCTGGGCACTAGATCAAGTTGGGGTGGTGTCACAGAACTGTTCTCAGTGATGGAGACACTGGGCTTGAGAGCCCAGCCTGACCTGAACTCCTCGCTGGGGGTTCAGGCAGTGGCAGGTGGTTGCTCTCTCCTGGGGACACTGTAAGCTGGCGCCAAAGGCCCTAAGCTCCCCGCCGGAGTCAGCAATTCCAGAGGCTCCAAGCCGGACCACTCCAGACACCGCTGGCAGCCCCAGGAAGCTGGAAATGGACCCCCTCTGCCAGGGAAGCCGCCAAACTCAGAGCAGTTCCAACTCCCCGCCGGAGTCAGCGATCCCAGCGCTCCTGGCCGACCTCTCCAGGTGCAGCTGGAGGCCCCAGGAAGCCGGAGATGGGCACTCTCCGCCAGGGAAGCTGCCGATGTGGCGCGGAATAGTTCCCACTCCCCGCCAGAGACTGCGATCCCAGAGTTTCCCGGCCAGACCTCCCCAGACGCAGCTGGAGGCCCCAGGAAGCTGGAAACGGGCCTTCTCCGCCAGTTAAGCTGCCAAAATGGCGTGGAGTAGTTCCAACTCCCCGCCAGAGTCTGCGATCCCAGAGTTTCCCGGCCGGACCTCCCCGGACGCCGCTGGATGCCCCAGGTAGCCTGAGATGCTAGGTCTCTGCCTGGGAGGCCACTGGCTGGTGCTGGAGCCGCGGCCAGTGACTCCAAAGCCGCTGCTGGGGACCCGCACTCACTTGTTGGCTGGCGCAGACCCAGGTCGGTGGCTCCGAAGCAGCTTCAGGGTCCGGCGCTCCCGGATGGTAGCTGCCTGCGGCGGGGCCGAGCCCAGCCCGGCTCAGTTGGTTCTGTAGCAGCACCTGGGGACCCCTTATATGTGCTTTGAATATAAAATCTCGTTGAGAGTCATATTCCTGCTGTTTGAATCCCGAGCAAGTAGGAATCCACGGAGCAAGTAGGAATGCAGCCTTCCTCTAGCCCGCCATCTTGGATCTCTCCTGATATTGTAGTATCTCTTCAAGATGATTTTAGAAACTATTCCATCAGGCTTTTTTTTTTTTTTTTAAGAAATTGACATGTTGGTTCTTTAATTCACACACAAAAATGCATAAATTATAAAAGACATTTAGGAAAAAATGAGAATAGAGTTGGAGGAGTTAAAAACCTAGTTTCAACATGAGACAGTAAATCAAGACAAGTTGGGTATCAGCCTAAGGACTGACATATACAACTATGGATCAAAATATAGTCCAAAAATCTGTCTGTGGTCATTTGGCTTTTGACAAAGGTAGCAAGGTGATGAGAAACAGACTCACCTGTCCAAGCCCGAAGAATGGACTAAGAGACATAAGGAATAGCAAAAAGTGAGACTTGACTTTAATGATGGTCTTACAGGATCAGGTGCCTGGTGGTTAGGGACTGCCAGATTTATCCCCTAGAGTGCAAGATCCCTCCCCCAGTTCCTCATTTGTTGTGTACTATGGGTTGCATAGCACATCACCTAGATTTTACTGTCCCCTATTGGGGTATGTAAAGAAATATACGTTTAGTTGTCCCCACCGCCCTTTGTTCTCTTGTGATGGGAAAGTCCCCTTGGATTGAGTGCCTGATGCAGTAAACCTAGTGCCTATGAATGAGATGACATAGATGCCTAGTGCCTAGTGTCAATGTATGTCTCATAAAAGACAAAGTGGGCCCCTTTCTTCTCACCTTCTGTTTGTCAAGGGACTGTGAATTTTTATACTCTGGTGTTAACTGCTTGCTCTCCCCTCCAGTTGTCTTTCTCACATCCCAAGTAATTTTACATTTAAATCTAAATACTGTATTCTGAAAATGGACCACTGGACTTTCTGTTTCTCACAAAATATAGTCTCATTTTGAGATATTACGAATTCAGGCTTTACCCTACAAATTTTAGGGAGACAATTAAGCCCATAGCAGGGCACAGAGGAACTTTTTAGGATATCATAAATGTTTTGCATTTTGATTATGGTGGGAGTTTTTAAAGTGCATTTGTCAAAATTATTAGCTTAAAATGAAAGCATTTTTGTATGTAAATTATACCTCAATAAAGTTACTTTTTAAACAGTAAAATGTTAACCCAAATAAAAATTTGCTTTGCAAATATGATTGAAAGTTCACTAAAATATGTTTGTCTGGAAAGGATATAAGATCTTCCCACACAGGAATATTATGTATCTCTGTACTTTGTAGTGTTTTTATGTCCTCAGTAAAATTAGTTAAGCCAACAAAAAAACAGTTCCTTTACCACTTTCCTTTTGACATAAGTACATAAATGGATACATTCTGCCTTTCATTAGGTTAGCTGGTGTTTCAATATAAATAAAGTTTAAAATTTTGACATGAAAATCTGTATGTTTGAATATAGTACAAATCTAATTCTAAAATGAATGCTTAGAATTGTTTACAAATTGGCATACTTTCAGTTTTCAGGTAAGTCAATGTGTTTATATTCCCAACAATCTCCTGCTTATCCTTATGAAGTCTACAATGTTTCATAATGTAGGCACAAGAAGCAGGCTGTTCAGCTGAAGCAAATTATTAGCCATTCTCATATTAAACACCATAGCTGTGGCATAACTGTCACAACCAACTGTTGTTGTCTTGTGTGTACATAATTCAGAGTTCTAAAACATGTCTAATGATGATAACATTGTAAATAACTTCCAAAGAAAGGTCAATAACTCACTAATGATGAATCATTCGAAAATTTATAGGCATTTGACTTTTTCTTTTTATTGGATACTTTGTCTTTTATGAGACATACATTGACTCATCTCATTCATAGGCTCTAGGTTTACTGCATCTCATTGCAGACAGGTTGGCAACATGAACAGTAATGGTTTATATCTTAGTCATGTTTAAAAGCATCTTCTATATCTAAGCAATTTTAATGTCTGACACTCAAGGTTTTTTTTAATAACATCACTTCTTTTGCCATAAGTGTAAGCGCAAAAAGGAAAACGGGAGGCAGACCTCAACGGATTCAGAGAAGCCTTTATTCTTTTGCAGATTCAGGTCTCATTTGGGTCCACTTTCCGGAAGAGAAAATGGCCCCTTTCAGGTCCACTTTCCTGATGGAAAATGGCCATCAGTTACAGAGGAGACTTTGGTTTTATAGGGTACAATGATGTCATCATTGGGAACGGTTGAACAGGTTAAAACCTTAATTTAGGAAGGCAGTTGTAAAAGGTTGAAACACTGAGGAGATAAGAGTCTAGATCCCAGGGATGAGTACTCAAATCTTGCCCATTGGTGTTAGCTGTGCTTCCATTTGGGACTGATTAGCCGTGGGGGGAGGCCATGGTTTAGGGCCCAGCATTCAGTATCTGCCCCTTTCCCCCAGGGCCCATTGTTATCAGGAATGCACTGGGAGAGGTTTAATGGTTGACCAGTTTCCTTTCCCACTTCTCGAGCCACACAGTCCCTTCATTTTTCTTGGGGAGTTATTTTATAGGAATATTATTTTCCATAACCCTTCAATAAGTATGTATATAGCATGTTAATAACATTCTGAACTTAATGTTGTCACCAATGTAGATATATTACTCATTAAAAACAGAATTTCATTATTTTGTTTCTTTTTAAAATTTTATCTTCCATTTTTATTCTTTCTGGCTAATAATTTGCTTCAGCTGAAATGCTTGCTTCTTGTATATACATTATGAAACATTCTAGACTTCATAAAGGATAAGCAGGAGATTGTTGGCAATGTAACAGATTGGTTTACCCAAAAACTTAAAGCTTGCCAACTTGTAAGCAATTCTCAGTATCCTTTTTTTTTTCTTTTTTTTGGGTGGTGCTGGGGATTGAACCCAGGGCCTTGTGCTTGCAAGGCAAGCACTCTACCAACTGAGCTATATCCCCAGCTCTCAGCATTCATTTTTGAATTGGATTTGTACTCTATTCAAACATATAGGCTTTAAATATATCTGCTTCTGAATATATCTTTACCTTGTTTTCTAATAATTAAAGAAATCCTATAAATGACACATCATGAATAAGGGATTGTATTAATCAGGGTTTTCCAGAGAAATGAACTGAGAGATACAGAGAGATAAAGACAGAGAGTTGTGATTATGGAGGTTGAGAATTCCCAGTTTGCCACCTGCAAGCAGGAGACCTAGGAAATCCCAAGGTCTAGTTCAAAGGCCTTAGAGCCAGAGAGTTAATGGTATAGGTTGCAATCGGTCAGTCGGAGTCTAAAGTTCTGAGAACTAGGAGCACTGAGGGCAGGAGAAGATCAGTGTCCAAGATTGAACTACTGGGAAAGAAAATTCTACCATTCTCCTCCTTTTTGTTCTATGCAAGTTTTCAAGGGGTTGGATAATTCCCTTCTATGTTTAGGAAGACTTTCTACATTACTGAGTTCACTCATTCAATTGTTAATCTGTTCAGAAACACCCTCACAGACCTATCAAAAATAAGAGATAAATATTAAAAATATATATAGATATATAAATATAGATAAATATATATCAAAAATAATAGATAAATATTAAATAGATACCTATGTATCCCATGGCACAAGTAAGTTGACTCATAATGAACATCACAAGTCCATTTTCTAGATAGATAAACATTTAAGTTTATAAGAAATTGGTTTTATTATAATAAATATTGCATATGTAAATTTTATGTTGAATATAGTTTTCATATCATAAGTATACTGTAGTCTAGAAAAGCTCACAATAGAAGGCCTCTAGTTTTTGGGGTTTTTTTGTAGAAGGCAAATGCCATATTAAAAGTTCATTCATCCTGAAGCATATAATATTAAGGACATTAAAAGTTTTTTGTTTTTTTTTTGTTTGTTTGTTTTTGTGTTTTTGATCCTGGACTGAGTTAGCTAAGTAGCGGGGGCTAATCTGGAACTTGCAATCCTTTTACCTCTACTTCCTGAGTCATTGGGATTACAGGTTTGCACCACCACACTGACTGGTGTGTCATTTTGAGAACAATTATTTCATAATTTTAAAAGATATATTTAAAGCAGGCATTATTCCTGATCTAATTATGCATTTTGATTAGTTTTTTTTCAAAATCTTGAATTTTTTTTCAAAATCTGAAAATTTAGAAGCCTACTGATGACTTTTCCCCTTATTAATTTTTTTTCTTTTTTTCTTTTTTCCATATTTTTTATTGGTGCATTAAATTATACATAATGGTGGAATTCATTGTTACATATTCATACCTGTACACAATTTAACAATATAACTTGGTCAATATCATTCCCCAGTATTTCCTCTTGTAATTTTTTTTCTTAATGTTAAGTCATCTCCTTTCTCTTTTTAAAGAGATTATTCTCTTAATATATAACTCCCATACTACATAATTCTCCCACTTAAAATATAGAATTCAGTTTTCTGTATATTCACAAAGTTGTGAACCATCATCACTACCTAATCAGAGAACATTTTTCTGACTCCAAAAAGAAAACCTTTACCCAGAAACCCCCCTGCATTTATTGGTTACTTCTACCTCCTTCTATCCCCTTGTACCCACTAATTTGCTTTCCCTTTCTATAGAATTACTTTTTCTGGACATTTCATCTAAGTGGAATAATATAATAGGTAGCATTTTAATTTGAATTGTTTGAATTTTCATTTCACATATGGTTTTCAAGGTTCATCTGTGTTATAGAATGATTAATACTCTTCCTTTTATGGTTGAATAATAAACCTTTTACAGAGTGTCTTCAAATATAAAATGTATCTTTTGTAGACAACATAGTTGGATCATTTTTTTTCAGTTTGTCTTTTAAGTGGAGTATTTAGATTATATTTAATATAATTGCTGATGTGGTAGTTTAAATTAATATCATTTTGCTTTTTGTTTCTGTGTGTCTGATGCTCCTTTCCCCCTTCTATTCTTCTATTACTGTCTCTTTGAGTTAAATGGATATCTTCTAGTGTGCCAATTAAATTTTTCTTACGTGCTATTTTGATTCCCTTAGCTTTTCTTCCCCCCTGTGTACTTTTGGATTATTTTCTTAGTGGTTGTTCTGAGAATTACATCATGCATCTCAATTTTTAACATTGTAGTTTAGATCACCACTAACTTAACTTTTAGTAGTAGGCAAAAACTTTGATTCTGATAGCTGTATTCCGTCCTACTTCCTTTATAAACTTATTCTCATAAAAATTACCTCTTTATAGTTTTTATTTTTCCAGCATTAGAGGTTGAATCCAAAGGTACTCTATCATAGAGCTGTATCTCCAGCCCTGCTCCCCACTTTTTTTTTAAATTTTGAGACAGGTTCTCACTAAGTTGCTGATGCTGACCCTGAACTTGTGATCCTCCTGCCTCAGCCTCCTGAGTCACTGGGAACTGTGTGAGCCACCAGTCTCAGCCCAACTTATATGCTGTATACCTATGAATATAGATTTATAATTATTGCTTTATGTAGTTGACTTTTAAAATCAGATAGGAGACTGCAGTTATAAACAAAAAGTAAAATTCATACTACCTTTTACATTTACCAAAGTAATTATCTTTACTAGTGCTCTTTAGTTCTTAATGTGAATTTGAGTTACTCTCTAATGTCTCTAAGACCTCTTTTTTTTCCTTTTCTTTCTTTTTTTTTTTTTTTTTTTGGTACTGGGGACTGAACCCAAGGGCACTTTACCAATGAGTTATTACATCCCCAATCTTTTTTGTTTGTTTGTTTAACTGAGAAAATAATTTATTCAGTTGTAAGTCACAAATTTTGTTAAAAAGTGTTCAAGCATTATCATTAATGAGATCTTGAATTTGTCCATTGAGGATTTAAATTTAAGTGAATTTAAATTAAAAAATTCACTTACAATTCTTTCGACCCTTTTCTTTAAACTTTCAGGAGATGATTTCTTTGGTTCAGGACTTAAACCATTAAACTCTCCCTACTCTAGACTGGTTCCAACACACCTTGAATAAAAGAGAAGCAAGACTCTGAACTGATGTGTGGTCTCCATTTATTTTTTGGTGTTTGTTGGAATGTGGTCTTTTTGGCAACAACTGAAGGCACAGTGAAATAGTAGAGGAAATGTGGGTTTCATTTCATGAAAGGAGCCCCCTGTGCTGTACATCAAAGCATGCATTGGCTCTTCAAATAAATTGCTTAAAAAATGGAAACAAATGACCCATACTGGAACGGAACACAAGCAAAATATAAGTATATGTGCATATGTAAGTATGGCCTACCAACTTCCTTTACATTAATTTGCTTAACTTATAATATGTAGGATGTTGCCACTTCTAGAGAAGGGAGCTGATGCTCAGCTGATCAGTTGTGATAACTGGGCCTCCCACTGCTATCCCTTTGTGCTTTTTGTTATAAAATAGTTAACCATTTTTTCAAATACATCTTGTTGTTACACTTCCAAAGTGCAGATGGAACAGGGGAAAATGAGAGGTCACTCAACAGGAACACTTTTCTCCAGTCTGCTCCTTGATTCATTCCTTCAAGTCAGGACATGATAGGCTGAGGAACCCCGAGGTTTAGAACAGGTACCAGTACCAGCTAATGGCAGATTGTCCTCTGATGAGCCCTGGTCCCCACAGGCCTCTTCATTCCACTGTGGGCCTTTACTTCCTCTGACACCATCCACTTCCCCTCACCAAGGTGCTGAAGACACAAGTCCTGTAGGCCAAATATGACTTGGGAAACACAAGAAGCACCTTCCATTCAACTCTTTGGGATTGAGGAGACTGATAATCACCCATGCTGCTTTCTGTTTGGAGCCTGCATATGCAGAGTAATTCAAGTGCCAAGCTCATGCCCTGTGTCCCTCTAGAATGACCTGGCCCCACAGTGGTCAGCCCCTCTCTTTGCTATCTCATGACAGACTCGTTGTTGAGGCTTTGTTTTCATGTCAAGCTGAGCCCATTGGCTCATCAGATTCCCTGGGACTCTGAACATGCACCACCATTGGAAATCTCCACCGATCTTTTGCATAGAAGCTAAACAGCATCCCAATGAGAAAAAATATGGATTACAAATGGCCCAAGGCAATCAGCTTTGAAGCCCTTGAGGACTGCCAAGGTAGATGTTGTCCTTACCAGGGTTTTTCTGCTGTAAATCAACTCTGTGTTGCTCTAGACACATAAAAGCCAGGAAGACATTGAAACCAAGGAACAGACACCCCTCCAGATACAACTTACCTTGTTGCCAACACTTCCCTTAGCACACTATTCTTCAGTACATTCTCTGACACACAGTGTTCTAGCTTTTCTTTGCCTATGGCAAATTTTTTGGTTTAGCTAATAATGTTTTCCCCAAACCCAGAATAGATAAGAAATTACTGGAATTTACATCTGATTACCATAGATTAATTCTCCCATATTACAAGTCTCAAAAGTACAAGGAGGAATAGTATGTGTCTGCCATGTTGGTGTTTTGTTAGTATTTTTTTTTTTTTTAGGGGGGGTACTGGGGATTGAACCCAGGGGCACTCGACCACTGAGCCACATCCCCAGCCCTATTTTGTATTTTATTTAGAGACAGGGTCTCACTGAGTTGCTAAGGGCCTCGCTAAGTTGCTGAGGCTGGCTTTGAACTCGTGATCCTCCTGACTCAGCCTCCCAAGTCGCTTGGATTACAGGCGTGCGCCACCACGCCCGGCGTTAGTATTTTTTAAAGTTAAAATTAAGTATTACTTTTCTGAGGAACTAGCCAGAATAATACTCTCTCAAATTCAGAAACCTACTGATGCAATTTGAAAGCAGACATTACTCCTAACCAAAGTATACTTTTTTTTCTTCCAAGATATCTTGACAACTTTAATATCAGAAGATAAGCGTATATGATAATCCCAGCAGAATTCTGGAGATAAGATTTTAGTAGGTTTGTTGAGAAGGAAATACTTGTTTAGATGGCTTTCATCATGCCACGCAGCTTCAATGTGATTTTTCTTGTCCTGGAGGATTCCCTTAAAGCACTCTTGTGTGAGGTTAAGAAGCTGAATGGGTGTTCCTCCAAAAATGGCTGCATGGTAATAAAAATCCCCCTTTCCAAATGGAATGTATGCTGCTGACTCTTTCCGCCTCTCATAGGGAAACCTACCAGGATTTTCTTTGTACCACCAGGCCTGTAACTGAGCCACTAACTGGCCCAGAGTCTCCACACCAAAATCATCTTGGAAGACCTGGTCCACGTCCATGCAGAAGAGGTAGTCGACCTCATGCTGAATGTGGGTTAAGATGTGCTCCCCAATAATCTTCATTCGCATCATGCTGATGTCCTGCCACCTCTTCTCAGGCTTGATCTCAAACACTTTGAAGGAACGCAGAGGACCCAGCTCTATCAAAGGCATCCTGGAGACATCATCTATCATGATGTAAAATATGACCTTATGGCCAAACATGAAGAAACTGTTAGCAGATAATAGGAAATCCTCCAAGTAATGCTCAATGTATCGTCCAACAGCAAAAACCGTCAGCCCCACAGTGATTTTCTGTTTGGCATAATAATTTTCCAGGATGGCTCTGTTGTAAGTGCCTTCCCATACAACCGGTACCTTCCATTCTGTCACTGTCAAAACCTTTCCGCGGTTCTTTGGATTAAACCAGTCCCTCAGTCCTTCATCCTCATCTTCCTTTCTTTGTTTCTTTACTTTTCTTTTTTCTATATCCTCCTCTTCTCCCGGGTAATTGTGGGTCCTATTTTTAAACCAACTTGGAAACCGGCAGCCCTTCTGGGTGCCGCTGTCACCACCAGTTGGGTCTTTTGAGTGATAAGTCCACAAGAGAGAGCTTTCTCGACTGTTGATATATTCCCAAAACACAACAATCACAGTTGAGACAATCAGCATTGACAACATTAATTTTCCTTTGTCATTCATTATTTTCTCCTTGAATCCTTCAGAGAAAAGTCCAGGCCACAGCCACAGCCAGCTGCAGCCCTACGAGGTCCTTATCCTCTTCTTCTCTCCTTCCAGAGCAAAAGGCAAAATAATAAGGTTCTGTGGACCTCTTCCTGCAGAAGGAGGCAGAGCTCAGAGGAAGGAAAGGTGTTGCGTTCCAGTTCCTGATCCTCAGAACCCGGGTGCCAGGACCCGCGTGGCCAGCCGGGGGCGCTCGGGGCTGGACAGGGCCGGGCGCACCTTTCGCTGACCGAACAGTCGCTGCGCTGTCCGGGCCTGGGCGGGAGGAAGTGGGGCGTGCCAGAGTGAGGTGCGGGCCCGCCATCCCGCGTGGGCAGTGGCGGGCTGAGCGCCTCTTCCCAGCCGTGGGCAGCGGACGGTGGCGCGAGGAGGGCTTTGAGATGTAATGTTAGGTCATTTGTTTGTTGACTTTATTCTTTTAATGTATGAGCTCAATGCAATGAACTTTCCTCTTAGAATTGCCTTCATGGTGTCTCAGAGATTTTGATATGTTGTATTGGTATTCTCATTTACCTCTAAGTGTTTTTTTTTTTTTCCTTCTTGATTTCTTCTTTTATCCAGTCATCTTTCAATAGCATGCTATTTAATTTCCAGGTATTAGAGTAGCTTCTATTTTTTATTTTACCATTTCATTCCGTTATGATCTGATAAAATGCAGGGTAGTATTTTTACTTTTTTGTATTTGCTGAGAGTTCCTTTGTGAGATAATTAGAGAAGATCCTTGTGCTGCTGAGAAGAAAATGTATTTGTTTGATGGATGAAATACTCTATATGTCCGTTAAATCTAAATCTTTGATTGTATTATTTATTTCTTTAGTTTCTTTGTTTAGTTTTTGTTTGGAAGGTCTATCCAGTAATGAGAGAGGTGTCACCCAGTATTACTGTTTTGTAGTTTGATTCTGGAAATTGAAGCAATTATTTGACGTATGTAGATGCTCCATTGTTTGGGGCACATATATTTACAATTGTTATGTCTTGTTGGTGTATGATTCCCTTAAGCAGTATGAAATGTTCTTCTTTATCCCTTCTGACTAACTTTGGTTTGAAGTCTACTTTGTCATTTACATAGTCTGTGTGAATGACATGACCTTCAGTCTGTGGATGTCTTCCTAGAAAGTGGGTGTCTTGAAGACAGCATATTGTTGGGTCTTTTTTTAAAAAATTCAATCTACTAGTCTATGTCTTTTGATTGGTGAGTTTAGGCCATTAACATTCAGGAGTGTTATTGAGATATGATTTGCATTCCTGGTCATTTTGGTTTATTTTGGGTTTTTTAGCTTGACTCTGTTTCCTTTGATTGACCTTTCCTTTAGTATAGTTTCTCCCTTTGCTGGTTTTCATTTTTTTTGTTTTGTTTTTCCTCCTCATGGAATATTTTGCTGAGAATTTTCTGTAGTGCAGGCTTTCTAGCTGTGAATTTTTTTAACTTTTGTTTATCATGGAAGGTTTTTATTTCATCTTCAAATCTGAAGCTTAATTTTGCTGGATATAAAATTCTCAGTTGAGCCGGGTGCGGTGGCGCACGCCTGTAATCCCAGCACTTGGGAGGCTGAGGCAGGAGGATCTCGAGTCAAAGCCAGCCTCAGCAACTGAGCGAGGCCCTAAGCAACTCAGTGAGACCCTGTCTCTAAACAAAATAGGGCTGGGGATGTGGCTCAGTGGTGGAGTGCCCCTGGGTTCAATCCCCAGTACCAAAAAAATTCTCAGTTGGTGTCCATTTTCTTTCAGAGCTTGATATATGTTATTCCAAGACCTCTTGGCCTTGAGGGTCTGGGTTGAGAAATCAGCTCAGATCTGAATTGGTTTCCCCTATATGTAATTTGCTTTTTTTCTCTTGCAGCCTTTAAAATTCTATCTTTATTCTATATGTTAGTCATTCTCATTATAATGTGCCTTGGTGTGGGTACATTTGGGGTCCTGTAAGTTCTCATAATTGATTTTCCATTTCATTCTTTAGATTTGGAAAGTTTTCTGATATTATGTCATTGAAAAGATTGTGCATTTCTTTGGTTTGTATCTCCTTGCCTTCATCGATTCCAATAAATCTTAAATTTGTTCTTTTCATATTATCCCATATTTCCTGAAAGTTCTATTCATGGTTTCTTAGTGTCTTCTCTGTGTAGTCAACTTTATTTTCAAGAGTGTATATTTTGTCTTCATTGTCTGAGGTTCTGTCTTCAAGTGGTCTAGTCTTGGTGATTTCTTTCCACTGAATTTTTAATTTTTAATTTTTATTTTTTACTTCATTTTGAGGATATCTGTTTGATTCCTTTTTATAATCTCTGCCTCTTTATTGAAGTGTTCTTTCACTTTCTGTATTTTCTCTCCATTATCTTCCTTTCTTTCGACAATCAGTCTAACTATATATTACCTAACCTCCTTCTCTGACAATTCTTCTACTGTGTTGTCTGTGAATTTTATTGTTGGAACATCTTGGTTTGTTTGAAGCACTTTGTTACCTTATTTTTTCCTGTTGTTTGTGTGTCTTCTCATCTAGTGGTGTGGAGCTGAGGCAGTAGTCTTACAGTATCCCTGAAGGCTTCCAGTACTTCACCTTTAAGGGGAAGACCAGTATTAACAGCACCCAGTGCAAACAGTAAATCACCTTAAACCAAATGGATCCTATTAAGGTGTTTATAGTTTTGTCACAATAGACAGAAATGAAGTGTTCAATTATTGTCTAAAATATGAACAGTAAGTTTGCTGAAAGGGTTTACTGTTTCAAATGATGGACAGTGAATGAGCAGAAGTAGTGTAAGATGTGATGTTTATGAGGGACAGGGAGAGAAGGTAGAGGTAAAAATTTATAGTAAGAGTGAGGGAGGAATTAATAGGTTGGCTGTTAGTATGAGAGAAGTGAGAGAGAATCCAGGGAGACAGGTAGGTGAGAGAAAGAAATATGTACATATTTTTAAAAAGTAAAAATATAAGAGTATACAACAAAACTGTCATATACTATTCAGATATCCCATTTCTCAATAAATTGATGCATGAAAAATATTTGGATTCAAAGATGGTAGAGGTATAAGAGAGAAGATCGAAAAGAAAAAAAGGAGGAAAGTCTCAATGGAAAATTGAATGATTGCTTCTGTTGGCTTTCAGAAATTTTCTCCTTTCTCCGCCAATAGTTGGAGTTGTCTTAAGTTTGTTATTACCTCCAGTCCTGTGGGTTGCCAGACTTGTTGGGTGGGTGAGCCAATAGCAAGATGCCCTTGCACCCTTTTACAGTCTTCCTACCTGTTGTAGCTGGCCCCTTCTGTCCCTGCACAATTCAGGACTCACTGAGCTGGAGAGAGCCAGGTTTTCTCCAGTTTCTCCAACCTGTGCTCTCCCTGGGGAACTGCCCCTAGTCTCTGGCTTTCTTCAGGCTTGCCAGACCCAGTCTGGCCCACACAAACCCAGCTGCAATCTCATGGACCTGGGCTTTAGCGTCAGTAGACCATATCTTGCTGTAGTCCCAAGATCTCAATGCCCTTGCAACATGCAGAGAGACCACTTGGGTCACACAAAGGATCAACCCTGCAAAGAGGCAGCCAAATAGCAGCCACTACCACAGCAAGCAGAAAGATCTCAGGTGCAGCCAGACCTGCAGGTACCCCAATATATCTCCAGGCCCTAGTCCAAGTCCTCAGACCGAAGTGGCCATGCCCCCAAATGGCAGCAGCTGTGGCAGAAAACCTGCAGGACCTGGCTGGTGTCCCAAGATGGTGGGAGCTGTTTGTAACCAAACCTGTGGGTACTGTAATATTGGACTTCCAGGCAACAGCAGGCAGCAGGTGATCCGCTGGTGGTCTGCAGGTGGTGTGCAGGGTAATGGTGGACAATCGGCAGGTGGACATGGGGCAGTGGGTGATGGGCAAGCAAGGGGCAGGCAAACAGTCAAATGGCAGATGATAGGTGATTGTCAGTGAGTGATGTGCACCCAGGGCAGGTGATATGCTGTCAGATGGTGGGTGATTGTGGCAGACGAATGAGGTAAACAGCAGGAGATTGGTAGGCAGTGATGACTGCCTCACAGAGAAACATATTTCCTCTACTCGAATCTGAGTTATAAAGCAACAAGGAATGCAGCCTCCTTCTAGTCCGCCATCTTGGATTTCCCTCTGAAACTTAAAAACTCATTCTTTTTTTTTTTTTTTTTGTACTGGGGATTGAACCCAGGGCACTCCACCACTGAGCCACATCCCCAACCCTATTTTGTATTTCATTTAGAGATAGGGCCTCACTGAGTTGCTTAGAGCCTTGCTAAATTGCTGAGGCTGGCTTTGAACTCACGATTCTCCTGCCTCAGTCTCCCAAGTGCTGGGATTACAGGCGTGCGCCACCGCGCCTGGCAAAACCTCATTTTAAATAGAGTCCAAACCCTGCAGCTCTCAGCTGTAATCCACTGCTATTATTCTGGAGATCTATCCAGGTGGTCTTAAGATATGTGTGGATGGAAAATATCTTGTAATAGTTTGATTATGTCTTAGTCTTTTAGTCGAACTGTCTCTCTTGCCTGTGATCTTCATGGGTACTTCTCAACTCTTTTTTAAGCTCATTACATGAGACAGGGAGTCTAGAGGGAGCTGGAATTTAGGTAATATTCCCTTCCTTCATGTTGAATAAGGCTTTGGAACCTGGGAGAAATCTTCCTTACTGGTGGACTGGCCTTTGTTATGGGTAATACTTTGACTGAATTTCAAAATGATTACTTTTTTCCCTCCTATGCCAAGGTCTGGAGGGTTTTCCTTGGCTTTTTACTGTGAGAACTGTGGAGCTCCTGGGGTTAATATGTTTGGAAATGTGAGGGCCCTCTAAGACTGTAGCCCCAAGATATTTCTCACTTGTAAACTAGTTGATATTCTGTTTCCAAGAATTTGTCAAAATTATCTTTTAATTATGCCTCTCAGTTTATGATTTTAATGGCTTTTCCTCCCTTGTAAGCATACCTTAGTATGATTCTCTATATTCACTCATCTTTTGTGATTTCCATGTGGCAGTTTGCACTGTGACCTCAATTCTTTGATGAATCCCAGAAAAATAATTGATTTAGCTTGTTTTGTTTTTTCTTATTGTAAGGCAGGCTTCTAAGTTCTTTATATATTTGAAATTGGAAGTCCTAATTGCATCTTTTTAAAAGTATGTTTTTAGTTGAATTTCAGAATTTACATATAATTTATTGAAATGTCAAACCAGCATATTTTAATAGTATTTTGTCAGTGTCTCTGCCAACAGTCACATAGTCCAGTTACTAGGTTTAAATTTATATGAACTCTAAATGTATTTTGCCTGTTTTTCATTTTAAAGGGGTTGACATTAAACATGGAGGAGACAAGAAAACCTATATTAGAATTTCCTTTGGAGGGAATTTTAGGGACTAGGATTAAAATATAAATAGAGGAGTTGTATTCATTGTCTATTGTTGCATAACAAATTGCCATTAACTAACTTAGCACCTTAAAACAATTACACGTTTACTATCTCTTTCTGTAGGTCAGGAATCTGGGCACAGCTTAACTGGATTTCTGCTCAGTGTATCAAAAGACCATCAGGAGTCAGCTGGGGGTCAGCAGTGTCCTTAGAGTATTGGGGAAAGTTTCATTTCCATAGTCTCATAGTTTGTTGGCAAAATTTATCTCCTTGTAGTGGTAGGTTTATAGTACCCAGTATCTTACTGTCTGCTGTCTGGAGATCATTCTTAGGTCTTAGAAGATACATCAGGCCCTAGTCCTTTCAATAACATGACCATTTACTTCTTCAAAGACAACAGGTTCTCTCTTTAGAAGACAATCTGTCATCTAAGGCTTCTTGCCTAATTAAGTCAGGCCCACCCAGGACAAGTCAGGTCCATCCACAGAAATCCCTACACTTTGCCACATAATATAACCTAATCACAGGAGTGAAATCTTGTTATTTTTATTTTTGCACTCACATTCAAGGGGAGGAGTTTACATAGAATAGGTACAGGGGTGGGAATCTTAGGGGCTATTTTATGTTAGGCTTCTTTCACCAGCGTTAATTTGTCAGTGTACAAAAAAGGTTAAGAAGAAATATTAAAATAAAGATTTGTTGCTGTGGTGTATGAGAAGATTGATAAAAATCATATGATATCCATGAGATGTAGTTAGGTGGCAAAAGCATCCATGACTGGCACATAATTGCATAAAAGCTTTTCATAAATAAGTACACACGTGAATGTATACTAACTTTCCTTATTCCACATCTTAATTTTTTTGAAATCAGAGGTATTACAACTGCAAACTAAAATCCCTGTGATTGGCATCATAGAACACTATATCCTAATTCCATAAACTAATAAATCTGTAGTGAGAAAGAACCTTCTCAATGTAATATTTTTAATTGGATTTCTTTAAAATACCAAAATTATTTGCATTGAGAACCTTGCTTACACTGCATTTAAGATCTAAGAAATTTGATACCTTTACTTCACATTTATTTTTGTTTATTTAAGACAATGAGGAAGTAATTATTGGATATATACTTTGTATAAAGGACTTTGCTAAACCCTGTTAAAGATTCAAACATGAACAAGTTATTATCTCTTCAGGAAGATTTAAGTTTGGTTATGGTATAAAATAGATGTACATACCCCTATTGTACTTCACAAAATCTAAAGTCACAAGAGAGAGGAGTGATTTTAGAAGTAAGAGTAGAAAGAGATCACATTTGATTAAATGATCAGGGATGTTATTTTAATGGGTATTAAAGAAACTGGATAGATTTCCACTAGTAGATGTGGGATTGAGAAAGTATAGCATTCTAGATGAAGGAGATGCCATTAGCAAAGTCATAGAAAATGTTTTCATAATCACAGCTTAACTTGTGTGAAAAATATAGTGGAAAGACTGGACAGGAACTTACCCGTTTTTATAAAAGAAACAAAAAGTCTGAACATTTTCAAGCCACACATTTCAAAGGTATTTTTTTTTTCCTGCATGTCTTTTTCACTGAGAGAACTAAGACTGATTTCCTTTTATTATAAACTGCATTATTTGTGTAAGGCTTAGTATGAGAAACATTTTAGATCCCCCCACCAGCATTTCTTTCAGTGCCTTCTAAATTTACTAGGAATTACAATAGTTTCATGAAGAATGCCATTCCTCCACTAAGATAAATTTGATTTTTGACTCTATTGTCATTTAACTGGTAGCACCACTGTTTTAGAACTCTGCAAGAGATCATTTTTATGGGTAGAAGAGTTTTTAAGCTCTTTATATGGATTGAAAGTTTCCATTAAATAATTTTTTAAAAGAGACTGGTGCCAAAGTAGCAACTTGGATCTTTTTATTTGTCCATTATAGACTTTGATTTTCTTTTATCTTTGTGAATAAGATGCATAAACCATTTTCCCTGAAGGAACATTTTGCATCCTCCACTGAATGTCAGATAAGGAAAATGGAAATGTTTCTCTTCAGTCTCCAGTTATAGTTTTTATAAGTATTCTTTAGTATTAAATTTGTATGTTGAGAAATTTGTATTGCTACTTTTTTTTGTGATACTGAGATTATAACCCAGGACCTTGGGCAAATGATAGGCAAATGCTCTGCCAGTAAGCTATACCCCCAACCCTAAATTGTTACACTTAAAGGTATTATTATTATTATTATTATTATTATTATTAATTTTATTATTTTACTTATTTAGATGGTTGAAATTTCTGCATGTTACATTTGCCTTATTTTCAAATGATCAGCTGAGCCTTTTCAAGAAGCATGTTTTCTAAAACTGTTAGGTAGGAGGGATTTTCATGATGTTGAGGCCTTTGCAGTGTGGTAGGGAGGTTATGCAACTGTCAGAGGTTATGTATATGTAGTTCTTGGGAACTTAGTACTAAACACCAAACATTTATTCCTTTGTTTGTTCTTTCATTTATTCATTTGATACACATTTATTGGGCACATACTACATTCTGGGTAGAAAATTCAAAAGACTTGGTCAAGGTCACATGATTAATTATTAAAAACACTTGCCTTGGAACTCTTGATTTTTCTAGTCCAATGCTATCTTTATAAAGGATTCTGAGCTGGGTGCGGTGGCGCACTCCTGTAATCCCAGCACTTGGGAGGCTGAGACAGGAGGATCGAGAGTTCAAAGCCAGCCTCAGCAACTTAGCGAGGCCCTAAGTAACTCAGTGAGACCCTGTCTCTAAATAAAATACAAAATAGGGCTGGGGAGTGGCTCAGTGGCCAAGTGTCCCTGAGTTCAATCCCTGGTTCCAAAAATAAATAAAGAAAGAAAGAAAGAAAGAAAGAAAGAAAGAAAGGATTCTGAAATTTAATGTATGGAGCATGGTTGACCTGGAAAATATTAATTTGGCCTATAATTTTCATTGAGAATAGTTTGCAAAGATTCACAAATACTTGTATATTGGTATATCTGTATTTATATTTGCTTTTTTCACATTTATTTTTTGCATGAGTTAATCTGTTATCCTGAGAAGATAAAATATAAGAGCTACTCTGAAATAGTAGGCTGAAAAGCTTCTTTAATGTGTGAGTGATTGAATAATCTGAAAAATAGTAAGGCAACTTGAAAGTAACAATGTAAACGACCAAGTTATTTTTCTTTCTGCTTCGTTTTATTTTATGTGTATGTGTACATGTCTGTTTGTTCATACCACTTATTTGTTAATATCCTGCATACATTTGTGTCACATCTGGTTCTAAAAAGGCTATAAAAATATATTTATAAGTATAATTTTTAAAGTAAAAAACCTAGGGATAATAAGGCAGGGAAATTAAGACTATTAGAGTTAAGGGTGTCGGGGTAATCTGTTTTGAAGAGGCAGGGATCAAGTAGTAAATTTTAAGTTGTATTCATCCTAACTCCCTGTGCTTGTCCCAGCCCTAGGTTCTAAAATACACTTTTCAAGAATGAAAGGATAGACATGGAAAGTGCTTTCTGGAAAGTGGCAGATTGGTTAAATATAACATTATTAATTAGCATCACATTTTTTCATATTAAAGAAAAAATTTTTGAACTTGATATGGGCTAGGAAATCCTGGAGGCTCTAGGCATTATATCTGTGTTATGATCTTTAATATCATTTTGTCATTAATCTTTTTTTAAATGTTTTTAGTTTTTGATGGACCTTTATTTTATTCATTTATTTACATGTGGTGCTGGGAATCGAACCCAGTGCCTCACACATGCTAGGCAAGCACTCTACCACTGAGCCACAATCCCAGCCCACTGTCATTAATCTTCATAATGACAACCAATTGATTTTTCTTTTAGACTGACAGTTTCAGATTGGCAGCTTTTGAGTTTAGATGATTTGGGTGTTGTGTCAAGAGGGAAGTTACCTTAATTCAATAGTAACTTCCAAATAAATCTATCAAGAGGTTAAAAAAGATATAACAGACCAAATGAAGACTTGGAGCATGTAGTTTGTTTTCACTCAGTGAAACTGGTTTTATAGAGTGATTTTGCTATATTAGTTCAAATATGGTTGTTCAAAAATGCTTCCATTTCCTGTGGATATTGGGGAGAGCTAATACATAAAACATATCATGTGTCCCTTCTAAGAAAATATAAATAACAATATCATTGTTTTGTCATTATAGCAAGTACTGCAAAGTAGTGATATATAAATAATAGCTTTTCACTTAGACCCAATTCTGAATATGGCAGAAAATAATGATAGTTTGTTCTAGAATCATGTAGTTTATTAAGTAAATTTAAAACACATCTGGAAGCAAAGGAAAAGAGTTTGAAATAGGTAACACATTCAAGCTAAAGTGAACAGAAGTATGACACTACCTTAATCCTGTTTGTCTTCTCATATCAACTTTCTTGCTAATGGTGTGTTTTCAAAGACTGGAAATGAGGCCTGGCATGGTAGCACAAACCTAGAGGAAGATTGCAATTTCAAGGCCATTCTTGGCATTTTGGTGAAACCCTGTGTCCAAAAAAAAAAAAAAAAAAAAAAAAAAAAAAGGAAAAGGAAATAAATCAGTGAAACAGTGTCCCTGGGTTCAATCCCTAGTACCAAAAAATAAAATATGATAAGATAAAATAAAATAAAATGGTGAGACTTTCATTAAGGGAGCATATCCTGGCCTAATTTGTGTTGCTGTAAAAGAATACCACAGACTGGGTAAATGATAAAGAAATTTCTCACATTCCTGGGGGTTGGGAAGTTCAATAGCAAGGTGCTGGTATCTAGTGTGGACCTTTTTGTTATATCATTCCATGGTAAAAGGTGCAAGAGTGAGAGAGGTTGAGAGAAAGCAAGAGATTAAAGTTAAAGCCTCAAATTCTGTTATAATTGGCATAAATCTATTAATGAGGGCTCTACCCTCATGACCTAAACACTTCTGATAAAGCTCCAACACTGTTCTTTTGGGGATTAAGTTTCCAACAAATGCTTTTAGGGGAATATACTCGAACCATAGCAGGATGCAGAGTTCTCAAGGATACTAACACTCACTTAAATAAAGAAAGGCAGTGGCAACTGCACCTGTCCATACCTGTCATCCATCACTTCACCTGCTGGGGCACTATAGATATTATTTGCTTTTCTTGGGTAGAAGATATATGGAGCCAGAGTAGGTGTCACCACTTGGGTAGTTGAATAAGATTTCATGAATACTGAATGTTTCATATACCTCAAGTTATTTGCTCTAACTTGAATATTTGGTCTTCATGTATATTTAGTGTCTTTCAATCCCTTTTCATCTGTGTTCTGATACAAATGCTATATTTATCTGTTTAACATTTCTGAAAGGTTTCCAACCTCTATGATTTAGTGTCTTAGGAATTTCACCCATCCATTTGGGTTTTTGTGTTTTACACTAGGATGGAATATTTTTAAAGACTATACATACATAAAGTTTCCCAATATCTTACCTTTACTTTTAAGGTGCTAGGTTAACCCAGGGGTCATTTAAACAAATGGTACTTTCTATAGGACATGGTAAATGAATGATTAGAGCGCATATCAACAATTTGGTAATTTTATTTTTTAGATTAGTTTTAGGTTTACAACAAAATTGAATGGAGATTATAGAAAGCTCTCATGTAACCAATGCCCCCATTCACGTATAACCTTCCTTACTATGAACATCCCACACTAGCCGTGCTGTGCCTGAACTTCTAACCTACAGAAACTGAAGTAACAAATGGGTGTTTTCATGCCACCACGTGGATGAAATTGGAGAATAATATACTAAGTGAAATAACTGAATTACAAAAAAGCAAATACTATACAATTCCACTTTTATGAAGTACCTTGAGTGGTCAAATTCATATATACAGTAGAACTGTGCTTGCCAGGGGGTGGAAGAAAAGAATGGAGAGTCATTTAATAGGTATAGAGTTTCAGTTTTGCTAGCTGAAAAGAGTTCTGAAGATTGGTTGTATGACAGTGTGAATGTATTTAACACTACTGAACTATCTACTTAAAAATGGTTAAGATGGTAAGTTTATGTTATATGTATTTTGTCTCAACAAATATTTTTTAAATGGATATTGTTTTATATCACTAAATTCATGGTGATTTGTTATGTAGCAGTGGAAAACATGTAATGCATTTGTTTATAGTGTTGTGTCTGCTCGGACTCCACTCTAGCTTTTTTATTATCCAGACATTTTGTACTCTATATTCAGCTCAGAGGTCTACTATTTTAAACTATCCTTATCCCTCAGGCAAAGTCAGTCACACTTTCCTCTACCTGGCCACATTTATATGTAGCTTTAATACTACTTACCACATTGTATTTTTTAAAAATCTTTATTTTACCCCAGCATTGCCAAAAAGTGTTTAAATTGCTGACTTATAATTATATATATTTATGGGGTACAAAGTGATTTTATGACTTATGAGTACAATGTGGATGTTCTGGTTTGGATCTTAAGTGTCCTCCAAAGGTTCATGTGTTAAAAGCTTGGTCCCAATTAATGGTGCTATTGGGAGCCGGTAGAATCTTTAAGAGGTGGAGCATAGTGGAAAGTCATCGAGAGCATGTCCTTGACGGGAATTTCGGGATCCCAGCCCCATCACTCCAGCCTTCTTTTCTCTCCCTTTTTGCTTCTTTGCCACCATCAGGTGAGCAGATTTCTCTTGTCAGGTACTCTCCACTATGACGTTCTGCCTTGCAACAGGGCCAGACAACCATGAATGTGAACCATGAGTCAAAATAATATGTCCTCTTTTTAAAGTTTCTTTTCTTTATTTTGTTTACTTATTTATATGCAGTACTAAGGATCGAACTCAGTGTCTCACACATGCTCGGCAAATACTCTACCACTGAGCCAAACCCCAGCCCCAATTTTTAAGTTTTTTATCTCAAGTATTTTGTCACAGAGACAGAAAACTGACTAATGGTGGAATAATTAAATCAAACTATTAACATGTCTGTCACCTCAAATACTTAGCATTTTTATAGTGAGAACATTTGAAATATACTCTCAGCAATTTTGAAAAGTGCAATATTATTTAAAATTATTTAAATAATTTTTAGTCTTATTTAAAATACCACAAACTGGGTAATTTATGATGAACAGAAATTTATTCTCTCACAGTTTTGGAGACTGGGAAATCAAAGGTGCAGGCATGTTTGGTTGTCTGGTGATGTCTGTTCTGTTTCCCAGATGATGCCTTATGCTTAAAATCCTCTAGAATGGAGGAACACAGTGCCCTCACATGGTAGAAGGGTGGAAAAGCAAGTGAGCTGAATTCTGCATAAAGCCTCTTTTATAAGGAGCCTAATCCTGTTCCTGCAGAAAGAGCCCTCATGGCCTAGTCACTTCTTACTTCTATCATGTTGGGCGTTATATTTCAACACCAGAATTTTAGAGAGGACTCATTCAAACCATAGCAGCACTACCAACTGTATTCACTATATTATATCTCAAAAGACAAAACAAAATTTATTCCTCCTGTCAAACTGAGACTTTGTAGCTTTGATTACCATCTTCTCATTCCCTCATAGCCTGTGATAAACATCCTTCTCTCTATTTCTGTGAGTTAGATTGTTTTAGAATCCACATGTGAGACTTAAGTGGTGTTTTTTGTGCTTGGCTTATTTCACTGAGCCTAACATTCTCTAATTCCATTCATGTTGTTGCAAATGATAGAATTTTCTTCCTTTTTAAATCTGAATACGTAGGCGTACCTGAGGATACAGAGCTCAGGCGTTTTCTCTTCCCTTAATTGGTCTGATCACGAGCCTAGCATGAGCATGATCCGGAGCGTGGCACGGGGTGTTAACAGCTGTTGGCAATTTGTAATTAGTGAATGTCTGCTATATAAGCTTGCTTGTTCCGCATCAAACCGAGCCTGGTCTTCAGAACTTGAGCTCCTGGCGTGGTGTTAGTGCCCTTGCACTTATCCTCCTTACCCCCACAGGCTGCTCCTGTTCCACTTTACAACATGAATAGTGTTTCATTTTGCATATATACGACATTGTCTTTATCTATTCTTCTGTTAATCAGTTTAGGTTGATTCCACAAATTTGGCTATTGTGAACAGTAAGTGGTGTAGTGAACATGGAATTGCAGACATCTTTTCAGCATATTGATTTCAAATCTCTTGGGTAAATATCCAGAAGTAGGATTGCTGTATTGTATGGTAATTTTTTAGTCTTTTGAGGAACCACTATACAGTTTTCAATAACGGCTATACTAATACATATTCTTACCAACAGTGTACGTGAGTTCCCATTTCTCCACTGCCTTCCCAATACTTTTGTCTTTTTGCTTATAACCATTGTAACACATTTGAGGTGATTATCTTATTGTGGTTTTAATTTGCATTTCCCTAAGTGATTAGTGATGTTGAGCCTTTTTTTGGTAAGACTATTAGGCATTTTTATGTCGTCTTTTGAGAAACGTCTGTTCAGGTCCTTCTCCCATTTTCTAAGTGGAGATATTTGTTTTCTTGCTCTTGAGTTGAGTTCTTTATTTTGGATATTAACCCTTTATTGGATGTATGGCTTACGAATATTTTCTCACAGTCTGTAGAGTGACTCTTTACTTTGTAGTTTGATGTCACCCCATTTGTCTACTTCTCCTTTAGTTGCCTGTGCTTTTGGGATCAAATCTAAAACCTTTTTGCCCCAACCAATGTCATGTTATTTTTGCCTTGTGTTTTCTTACAGTTTTTCAGTTGCAGGTCTTAGGTTAAGACTAATCCATTTTGAGTTGTTTTTGTATGTAGCCTTAGATTGGGTTTTGAAGTTCCATCCTTGTGCATTCAGTTTTCCCAGCACCTTTTATTAAAGAGACTGTTCTTTTTAATTGTATATTATTGGAACCTTTGTGAAAAATCAATTAACTGTATACATGTGGGTTAATTTCTTACCTCTTTATTCTATAGTTGATATATCTGTTTTTATCCCAGTTATAGAGAATTACAACAACTATAATATTTTTTGGTACCAGGAAACAGCTGTAATTTGTAGTATAGTTTAAAATAAGATAGTATGATGCCTCCATCTTTGTTATTTTTGCTTCTGAAAGCCTTAGCTTGCCTTTTTTGTTGTTGTTGTTCCATGTGACTTTAAGGATTATTTTTTCTATTTCAATGAAAAATGACAATGAATTTTGACAGGGCTTGCATAGACTCTGTAGACTGCTTTAAACAGTGTGGACACTTTGACAATATTCTTCTAACCTATGAATATAGGTTATCTTTTCATTTATTTGTGTTGCTTTCAATTTTTTTATCAACATTTTATAGTTTTCAATGTATAGGTATGTCACCTTGTTGAAATTATCTGTATTTTATTATTTTCATGATAGTATTAAATGGGATTATTCTCTTGATTTTTTTTTTTTTTGCATAGTTTGTTGTTAGTATACAGAAACACCACAGATTTTTGTGTGTTGATTTTTGTATCCTGTAACTTTGCTGTATTTGTTTTTGGGTTTTCTGTGTATAAGATTATGTTGTCAGCAAATAGTGACCACTTCAGGGTTTTTTTTTTCCTCCTCCCTATTTGTTTTTCTTTTTTCTTTCTCTGCAATTGCTCTAGCAAGGATTTACGGTACTGTGTGAACAGAAGTGACAATAATAGACATCTTTGTCTTATTCCAGATCTAGAGGAAAGCCTTTCAGTTTTTCGTTGTTGAGTATAGTATTAGGTGTGGGTTTATTATATATAGACTTTATCATGTTGAGGTATAGTCCTTCTACTTCTAATTTTATGAGAATTTTTATCATGCAAGCATGTAGAATTTCTTTTTCTTTTCTTTTTTTCCTCTTCTTTTTTTTTGCAATGCTGGGGATTGAACCCAGGGCCTTGTCCATGCAAGGCAAGCTATATCCCCAGCCCAGCATGTTGAATTTTTATCAAATGTTTTTTCTGCATCTAATGAGATGATCATATGGTTTTTGTCCTTCATGCTATTAATGTGAAATAATCACATTTATTAATTTCTGTATGTTGAACTATCCTTACTTCCCATGGGTAATCCCTTTAATCATGGTGATTAATCATTTTAATATGCTGTTGAATTTGGTTTGCTAGCATTTTATTGAGAATTTTTGTTTCTGTGCTTATTAGGGATATTCACGTGTAGTTTTCTTTTCTTGTAATATACTTGTCTGACTTTAGGATCAGGATAATGCTGATCTTGTAAAAAGTGTTTGGAAGTATTCCTCTTTAATAATTGGAAAAATTTGAAAAACATTGGTATTCTTTAAATATTTGTTGGGATTCAGTAGTGAAGCCATCAGGTCGTGAGATTTTCCTTGATGAGATACCTTGTTATAAGTTGTACATCTGTTCAGATTTACTCTTCCTTCATAATTCAGTCTTGGTAGGTTGTATATGTCTAGGAGTTTACCTGTTTCTTCTAGGCTATACAATTCATTGGCATAAACTTGTTCATAATAATCACTTGTGATCCTTTGTATTTCCGTGGCGTGAATCCTGTCTCCTCATGTTTCTGATTTTGAGCCTTCCCCCAACCCTCTCTTTTTAGTCTAGCTAAAGGTTGTTGAGCTTTATGTTTTCAAAGTACTAATTCTTAGAGAACTCTCCGTAATCAGAAGGTCACATCAGTTGGGAGTACTAGGAATAAGCACAAAAATAGGTCTGCACAGGGCACAGAATCAGGCTAATAGAGGAAAACATTGTGGATCTGAATGAGGACAGCAACTTTTCCCCAGCCAAAATCACACAAGTCAGAAATGCCCAATAGATTTTATCCTAGATCTATGATTAGTTGCGGCTACTTTCATTACCTTCCTGAGGGGACTCCCCCAAAAAAAGTCCTAACGTAAACCCCCTTTCACATGATTGATACTTACAATTCTATGTTCCATTTTTTTCCCTTATTCATTGAATCATAAACATCTTTCCATGTTGTTGGGAAAAAAAAAAAAAATTTGGATTTGTTGATTTTTTTTTTCATTATTTCATTTATGTCCTCTTTGATCTTTATTCTTTCCTTCCTTTTGCTAACCT
Organism: Glaucomys volans; assembly: GCA_020662805.1. Taxonomy (NCBI): domain Eukaryota; kingdom Metazoa; phylum Chordata; class Mammalia; order Rodentia; family Sciuridae; genus Glaucomys; species Glaucomys volans. The sequence continues at coordinate 886,026 of JAJEJO010000134.1, forward strand.
TGGGCGTGGTGTTCTTTTTGTAGTTTCTTGAGAAGTAGCATTGTTTGATATATTCTTTTTTAACATAAATTTTCCTATAAAACTGTTTTTTCTACATCTCGTAAGTTTTGGTATGTCGTGTTTCCATTTTCATTTAAGATATTTTTTTTTTACTTCTGTTTTCATTTCTTCATGGACCCATTGGTTATTTAGGAGCATATTGCTTAATTTTCATGAATTTGTGAATTTCCAGAATTCCTCCAGTTATTAACTTCTAGTTTCTTACCATTGAGACTGGAACAGATACTCAGTATGATTTCAATTTGAGTAAATCTTCTAAGACTTGCTTTGTGGCCTACCAAAAGAATATTACTACCCGAAGAATATTCCATGTGGGCTTGAGATGAATGAGTATTTCATTGTTTTTGGATGGAATATTTTGTAATTTTCTGTCTGGATAATCTGTGCATTGTTAAAATTGTAACATTTAAGTCTCCTGCTGTAATAGTATTAGAATCTGTCCTCCTGATCCTTAAATACTTGCTTTATATATTTATGTGTCTGGTGGGTTCATATGTTTATAACTGTTATATCCTCTTGATGAATTGACCCCCTTTATTATTAAATAACATCTTTTTCTCTTTTTAGTTTTTGAATTAAAGTCCATTTTATCTAAGTATAGCTATCTCTTCTGTCTTGTTTTCCATTTCTGTAGAATCTTTCCATCCCTTCACTTTCAATTCCATGTACCCCCACCCGCTCCTTACTGAGGATTGAACCAAAGGTCTCATACACGCTAGGCAAGCTGTCTATCACTGAATATCCACACACACACCCTTTTTTTATATATTAAAAATTTATTTCAAGACACAGCCTTCCTAAGTTGCTGAGGCTGACCCATGAGTGTTTTTCTTTTGGGTCTTCTCTACTAGTTTGTGAAGTGATGCTTTTCCCAGAGCATTTCACCCTCAAGTTTTATGCCAACAGATTTATAGCAGATGTAGGTTGACAATACTTCAAAGTAGTAGCTTTTAGGGGAACACTGTAGTGGTTGCTTATTATTCATTTGCTTCTTTCAGCTTAGATTCTATCTAGATTCCAATAGTATAAATGTACTGATCTCATTATAGTTAACATCAATTCTAGCCTTTTTACAGAAGTACAGAAATACAATTATGGTTAGTTGGTTGTTTTTTGGTTTTTCCTCTACTTAATCTGCTCAGGCAGGGAATGAAGCATATAGTTGAATATATGTTAATAAATTTATTCATTCATATGTCAGCTAATATTTACTAAGTCAACATTTCTTGACTCTAAAATCGCAAAGCTGTTCAAATGTATGCATTTAGTTAAAAATAACTAAGTGGTTACTTTGGACATTGATGACCCATCTATGTTGATAAATCAACAGAAATTCAGAAATTGTATTTTGAAGAGTTCATTATTTCTCCCATGTGTAAATAGATATTGATTCTTGTAAGTTTTCTGTTTAAGAGATTTTTAAAAAGTAGATTGTCACAAGGAAACGTGAGGTTTTTTTAGAAATGCTATTTAAAAAATTTTCACATTATAATTATCAGTTTTATCAGAATACATCAGTAAGCAACTAAAAATAAATGCTATCAGTAGTACAGATCTAATGTTTTCACAGTTCTCAATCATTTAATTTTTGAGAGAAAATACTCTTTTTCTCTCATTTCCACTTAGTTATCAAGAACCGTGAGGATATTATTTTCACTTCAAGGCAGGATTCCTCCATATTATTCCACCATGTCTGTGACTGACTATTTATGTATTTATTGAGAGTTTGATCCTGAAATATAATCCAGCCTCTTGAGGTAGAAATACTATGTCAGATATAACCAAATAAGAAAGCGTTTCAATGGAAATAATATTTTTGATCTTCTCATATTTGTTTGAATAGAGCAAAAATTAAGAATAGCTGGGTGCTTTGGCACATGTCTGTAATCCCAGCAACTTGGGAGGCAAGAAGATCACTAGTTTGAGGTCAACCTCAGCAACTTAGTAAGATCCTGTCTCAAAATAAAAAGTAAAAAGGACTGGGGATATAACTTAGTGGTAAAGCACCCCTGGGTACCCAGTAGCAAAAGAAAAAGAAAAGATTTAAAAATATGCTTATTTTTAGATAATCAAAGAGGTTATTTAAAAACACTTATTTTTTATTTTTATTAGTATTTAAAATGTCCTGTACTTTATTTCTAACTTATGTCACCTATAGGTACATGTCAACTAAATAAAGTAAACATTTGTCAAATATTAATACCTCATGAAATCAATAGTATAGAATCATCTTTAGATGGAAAAATATGATGGATTTTACCTATGAAATAAATTATGTGAAAAGATTACAAAAGATGGTAGTCTGTTTTGGCAGAACTATTTAAAAGCATTAAGACTTGAGTACTGGCTATTAAAGTGAGTAAATGGCAATATTATAAAGTTAAACACATGCCAAAAAACATTTTCCAGAGATCTGGGATTGTAACAATACCATTAATGAGGGCAAAGAGGTCTTAATGCAATTTGCACTTTCTAAAGTTTCAAAAAGAGGCTTTGAGTTAGTGTATTATTAATGTACTGAACATCTGGAACTGTGTAAAAGCTATGGACATTGAGAAAATGCAGGATTTCCCCACTAGTTTGCATTCTTACTTATTGCCTCCCTAGTGAGGTACTGGTTTTAAGAAGTTTGAAAAAGTAAAATGACAATGTCCAGATAAGACACAGACATTCCAAAGTATCTTTTAATTTGTGAGGTTTGACTTTAAAAAATTTTGCCTCTGAGATTAACAAGTCCAAGTAATATGAACATCAATTGGTGAATTAAAATAATCTCCATCACTATATGTTTGCTGGTCTTTCTGTGTGGATAGTATTTACCTTTTATGAGCTATTAAGTAAAATAGCATGTAACAGATTTCATATTTTTCACATATGTAAACCCTAAAGCCTAAGAGACAGCTCTGTGTCAGTGTACTTTCCTTTAAGTTATTTTATTTTTAGGTACCTGGTTAGGATATTTAAGAGAATTTAATAATCAATTGTTATTTGTATGTTTAGTTAGTACTGTAATTTCTCTGGCAAGAGGGAAATAGTTCAGCTGTATAAATGTGCAATTTGAGTGTCACCACCAATGAGAATGGAAGAGCTGTTGAACTAAATATTCTGTTTTCTGAAATTGAAAAATTGTGATAGACCATTATCATGTAAATAATCAAAATGTTTTGGTTATAGAACTTACTCCCGGACTCACATGTAGCCCTGTGAGGTTGTTAATGGAAGGCTTTTAAGGTACTTTTTAAAAAATCTCCACTGAAGAGATTGAAATAAACACATTGTACTTGGTGTAAATATTGTCTCATAATCATCAAATTTCCCCCTCTTCAAAGTGTTCCTTATATTTCTTTACCTGAACTAAAATCTGGACATACCCAGAGGATATTCTCTTCCTTGTCAGTTCTTTCAAGTTGTGACTCTTTGGGGGGATGGGGGGAGGTACCAGGGATTGAACCTAGTGAGCCACATCCCCAGCCCTTATTTGTATTTTATTTAGAGACAGGCTCTTGGTGAGTTCCTCAGGACCTCGCTACATTGCTGAGGCTGGCTCTGAACTCTCCATCCTCTTGCCTTAGCTCCTAAGCTGCTGGGAGTGTGCCACCATGCCTGGCATGACCATTTTTTCCTCTCAACTTATAGTACCTCAGATTTAGTATCTTATCTACTCTATATTGTGCTTTCTGAACCTTTACATATGTATTTTAAATAAGAAGGGAGAAAGGGAAAGAAAGAGACAGGAGGAAGGGAAGGAAGGAAGGAAAGGGAAAGCTTTGGGACTCATTAATAACAACTGTAGTCTCTTGAGCACGTGTCTTGTAATCCTATCACTCCCCTTTGTTTTTATTATCATCTTACAAATTCCTGAATATTCTTTTTTGAGGATTTTGGTTCCTGATTTTATAATTGTTTTTCCTTTTCCTTATTCTCTGACTTTCCATTATTTTGGACCTTCCTTTTTTCTTCATTTATTAAATTCATCCAACAATTATTTATTGAGTATTTGCTACGTGTGGAGTGCCACTCTAGGTACTAGACAATCAGCTATGTGCAAAACAAACAAAAGTTATTGTCCTCTTATATTCTGGGGAGCGTTGGGGGAAGGGAGGGAAGGAAGGAGGGAGGGAAACCAGATACATAGAAAGATACCAGTATGTTAGATCATATTATGAATTGAAGGGATCTCACCAAATTTCTTATGTTGAAGCCCTAACCCCTGATGTGGTTATGTTTGAAAATGGAGCCTCTAAGACATTAATTAAAGTGAACTGAGGTCTTGAGAGCGCGGCCCTGGTCTGATAGGATTAGTGTCCTTAAAGGAAGAGGTGCCAGAGAGCTCCCTTGCTGTCTCCTCTGCCCGAGCACAGAGGAGAGGACACAAGAGAAAAGGCCTCTGCCTAGGTGGAGAGCCCTCACCAGAAATCAAGGTGGTCAATATACTGTTTTTATATTTCTCATCCTCCAGAATGGTAAGAAATAAATTTCTATTGTTTAAACTACCCAGTCTGTGATATTTTGTTATGACAGCCCAAGGGCACTAATACAGATGGTGGCAAGTGCTATGTATATGTAGAAAGCTAAAGCAAAAAAAGAAGAAAAGAGAATCCTGGGGACTTGAGAAATGGTTTAGAATTTTAATTGGGTGGTTTGGGAAGTCCTGTCTGAGAAGGTGAGATTGAATGGTCTAAAGGAGAGGAAGAGAAAATGTTGTTCAGACAGGGAATGTTAGGTAGAAGAGAGACTGATTATATTGAGCAATTAGGAGATAGTGTGGCTGCAACAGTGTTGGGGGTGAGATAAGGGGAATAGGATATACAGCCAGAGAAGTAACTGGGGTAAAATCATGGCTCAGTAAGAATTTAGATTTTATTCTGCATGCCATAGGAAGCCATTGAAGGCTTAGTTTTTAAAGAATTATAATGGCTACCCTGTGGAAAATGAACTGAATCTACAGAGCACAGGGAGAAGCAAGGTGACTATTTAGCAAAATCTCTTGTAATAATTCAGGTTAGAGATGGTGGTTAATAGTACCATTGTGGTAGCAGTGAAGATAATAAGAACTGTTTGAAGCCTAGCTATAATTTGAAGGTAATGCTGGCAGGTTTGTTGATGAATTAGGTGTGCAATATGAGAGAGAGAGAGAAGGTAAGGTTTTCCTGCTGGACCCTTTTCCATATGCTTTCATCTATATGTATTCTTAGTTTCATCCTCTGTCTTGTTTTCCTAATTTATAATTTATAATTATAATTATAATCTGTAATATATAATTTCTCACCTCTCCTAAGTACTACACCCATATATTTAACTGCCAGATCAACATTTCAATTTGGGTATCTTGAAGGCAACAAACTTGTAATCTTTCCTTCCAGTCTTGGCCCTTTCCAGTGTTGCTCATATGAGTGAATGACACTATAATCTATATTTGGATTAATCAGACACCAATGGGGCATCTGTGAACCTTTTTCTCTCCTGTCTTATCCAGTCCAACTACCTTATTCATTTTATTTTATTTTTTTAGTTATAGGTGAACACAGTACCTTTTTATTTTATTTATTTATTTTTATGTGGTGCTGAGGATCGAACCCAGTGTCTCACACATGCTAGGCAAGCGCTATACCACTGAGCCCCAGCCCCAGCCCCATCATTTTGAATTTTAAACATTTTTATAATCTGATTTCTTTCTCTGTGGTATAATTCATGGTTGTTTTGTTTTGTTTTGTTTTGCTTTTTTAAAAAAGTAAAATCATGGCTCATATGTAAAGTGGACACATAAAAAATTTTATTAAACTCACTGATTAATGAGGAAATGAACATGATGGTAAGGGCAATTCAAAAACATTTGAAAGGCAATATATTTATAGGCAATTAATAAAAGAATAGAATATAAGATACCTGGCCTGAATATAAAACAGGTTAATGTGCTTTAGGCTAGTAAACTGTAACTGTAAAAGATAAACCTTTGCTGTTATTTTTTTCTTGGAGAGAAATAATTTGAATTTCTTCTGGACAAAAGTATACAAGTTAAAATATAATTCCACTAAGTCTGGGTTCTTAATAATAAACAGTAAATTCAACAAAATGTGTTAAATACTTCTGTAGTGGAGTCTTTTGCTCTGTTAGAAATAGAAAGTTTGTGCTGCCTGGTTTTCTTTTCTTTCTTTCTTTCTTTCTTTTTTTTTTGTTGGTTTGTTTTTTGTTTTTTGCCTTCCTATCAAGTATTGGATATTTTTTTCTTAACTCTTTCTAATTCAAACCACCTTTATCTTTGACTTACTTTATTAGTAGTCTAAATGTATCCAGTCTTTTCACTCCTCTTACTTATATTAATAGCAGAGTAATGTAGTTTGATCATTGTTTTTTTTATTGTGAAATATGATGTGGGTATGTAAGTGTAATGTGTACATTTTAAGTAATAATAATAAAATGGACATCTGAGTATCCACTACTCTATGAGTTTTATATTGAGTTAATTTTTGCATTCTGTAAAGGCAAGATCTAACTTCATTTTTTTGGCATGTCATTATCCAGTGTTCCCAGTTCTGTTTGTTGACAAGACTGTCATGTATTATCTTGGTAGATATAGAAAAAGCATTTGACAAAATTCAGCCCTTTTGCATGTTTAAAAAAAAAGAAAAACTTTAAGTCAACTTGATATAGAAGGAAGTTATCCCTTAATAAAGTCCATATCTGTAAAGCTCACAACTAACAACACATTCACTGGTGAAAAAAACGAAAACTTTCCTATAAGATTAGCAACAAAGCAAGGATGTTGCCTCTCACCCTTAAATATGGTATAGTTCTAAAAGTTCTAGACAGCAATTAAACAAGAAAAAGAAACAAAAGACACCAGAATAGGAAAGAAAGAAGAAAAATTGTTGCTGTTTATAGCCAACATGATCTTAGATAAAGAAACCCTAAGAGGCTGGAGTTGTGGCTCAGTAGTTGCCTGGCATGTGTGAGGCCTTGGGTTCAATTCTTAGCTCCACATAGAAATAAAATTTAAAAAGATCCATTGACAACTAAAGAAAAATATTTTTTAAAAAAGAAAACCCTAAAGGCTCCATTAAAAATCTATTAGAACGAATAAATTCAGTAAAGTTACAGAATACAAAGTCAATAAACAAAAATCAGTTGCATTTTTGTACATTAACAATAAACTATCTGAAAAGGAAAGAGGAAAAGGAAACAATCCCATTTGCAATAGCACCAAAATGAATAAACTAAGTATGTAAAAGATTTATGTTCTAAAAACTACAAAACACTGCCAGAAAAAATTAAAGATTTTTTTTGTAGTATATTTTGATTCTTTTTTCCTTTTGTTTCAACAATGGCAACCAAAACATAAGGAATCTCTACAACTCAATACCAAAACAATAACCCAACTGAAAAATGGGCAAAGGATTTGAATAGACATTTCTCCAAAGATGACAGAGAAATGGCGTACAAGTTTATGTAAAGACACTCACATCATTAATCATTAGGAGATACAAATTAAAACCACAATGAGATACCACCACATACATTAGCAAAAACTGAAAATAGCAAGTATTGGCAAGGTTGAGAAATCAGAAGAATACTTGTGCATTGTTGATAGAAATGTTAAATTAATTTTTTATTATGGCTTCACTTATACAAAGCAGCCATTGAGATTTTAATAGATTGCATGGAATGTATATTTGTTTTAGAGTTTCTGTATATGTTTGGTAGACTTGAGCACTGAAGTCATCAGGTCATAGGTTTTTCTTTGGTAGGTCACTTTGTTGCTAATTCAATCTTACTAAGTAAAACTCTCTCAGACTTTTCTTTAAGATCAGCTTGGTAGATCCTATGTTTTCAGGAATTCATCAATTTCTTCTAGGTTATTCAGTTTAAAATCCTTTTTATTTCCATGGCATCATTTGTAATATTGCCTCTTTTTTTCTATTTTAAGCTCTTTTTTTCTAGTTAATCAATTTTATTGATCTCAAAAGAACAACTTATTTTTATTTGATTTATTCATTTGTTTTTTTTTTCTATTTTCTGTTTTGTTTGGGGTTTTTTTGGTTTTTGTTTTTTTGGTATTGGGGATTGAACTCAGGGACACTCAACCACTGAGTCACATTCCCAACCTTATTTTGTATTTTATTTAGAGACAGGGTCTCACTCACTGAGTTGTTTAGCACTTCGCTTTTGCTGAGGCTGACTTTGAACTCATGATCCTCCTACCTCAGCCTCCTAAGCTGCTGGGATTACAGGCATGCACCACTGTGCCTGGCTAATCTAAGAAAGATTAGAAATAAGCAATTTCCTTTCTTCTGCCAACTTTTTCTAGTTTCTTGAGGTATACCTTTGGTTTATTTACTTGCGATCTTATTTCGTTTTTAATGTAGGCATTTATATTCATATACTTTCCTCTTAGTATTGCTTCTGTTGCATACTTTAAGCTTGGTATCTTGTGTTTTATTTTTTGTTGGTCTGAAGATAATTTCATTCTTTTCACCCATTTTTGAACTTATTTCCTTTTTAAATATATATATTCTTAGATGTTGATAGAACTTTATGTTATTCATTTATTTATATGTGGTGCTGAGAATCAAACCCAATGCTAGGCAAGTACTCTAACACTGAGCCACAACCCTAGCCCCTGAATTTATTTTTTAATGTTTTTATTAGTTCATTATTGTTGTACAATAATGTTGAGATTCATTTTGATATAACCATATATGCATGGAATGTAATTTTCTCCACTTTCATCCCCAGTACTTTCTTTTTCACTCCCCTCCTCCCCTGCTGTGTTCTCCTTCCTCTACTCTATTGGTCTTCCTTCTATTTATTTATAGGGTTTTTAAATTGGTGCTTCATAGATATGTGTAAAGGTGACATTTACTGTGGTATGTTAATATATGTACATAGCATAGTTTGGTCAATTTCATTCTACAGTTCTTCTCCTTTCCTTTTGTTCCCTCTCCTTCTCTCCCCTTCCTCTAATCCATTGATCTCCCTTAGGTTTTCATGGGGTCCTCCCCCACTTTTTTTCCTTATTGTACTCTAGCTTCTGCATATGAGAGAAAGCTTTTGACCCTGGACTTTCTGAGTCTGGTTTATTTCACATCTCACTCCGGTCAGAATGGCAGTCATCAAGAATACAAATAATAATACATGCTGGTGAGAGTGTGGGGAAAAAGGTCCACTTGTACATATTCTTGGTGGGACTGCAAATTAGTACAACTACTTTGGAAAGCAGCATGGAGATTTCTCAAAAGACTAGGAATGGAACCACCATATGACCCAGCTATCTCACTTCTTGGTATTCATCCAAAAGAACTAAAATTAGCATACTATAGTGATACAGGCACATGAATGTTTATAGCAGTGCAGTTTACAATAGTCAAGTTATGGAACCAGCTGGGTACCCATCAATAGATGAATGGATAAAGAAAATTTGGTATGTATACACAATGGAGTTTCACTCAGCCATAAAGAAGAATGAAATTATGGCATTTGTTGGTAAATGAATGGAACTGGAGAACATCATGCTAAGTGATTCTTTTTTGAACCATGCACATAGTATTCAAAACTGTACTGCTTAATTTCCACATATTTGTGCATTGTCGAGTTTTCTTTTTGCTGTTGAATTCTACTTTTATTCCATTGTGGTTGAAAAAGATTCACGTTATTGATTTTAGTCTTCTTAAATTTTTTAATACCTGTTTTGTGACGTAATGTGATCTATGCTAGAGAACATCCTGTATGCATTTGAGAAGAATGCGTATTCTGCTGCTGTTGGGAAAAATATTCTACATATGTCTGTTAGGTCCTTCTGGTCTCTGGGGTAGTTTAGATTTTCTGTTTCCTTACTGATCTTCTGCCTGGATGTCTTATCCATCATCAAAGGTAGACATTGAAATCTCCTATTATTGTGTGGCTTCCTACTATTATTGTGTGAACTCCTTTCAATTCTGTCAATATTTGCTTGAAATATTCTCTGATGTTGGGTACATATATAATTGTTAAATGTTCCTGGTGAATTAACTTATTTATTCTTGTGTAATCTTTTTGTCTCTTATGACAATTTTTGACTTAAAATCTATTTAGTTGATGACATCAGTATCCTGTCTTATTTTGATTATTTATAAGGAATGTCTTTTTCCTAACCTTCTACTTTCAGCCTATTTGGAGCCTTCTTAAATCTACAGTGAGTCATTTATCTATGGGATCAGGTTTTTTTCTATTCAGCATTTTATGTTTTTTTGTTGTTTTATTTTTTTGTGGTGCTGGGGATTGAACCCAGGGCCTTGTGCTTGCAAGGCAAGCACTCTACCAACTGAGCTATATCCCCCAGCCTCCATTTTATGTTTTCTGATTGGGTAATTTAATCCATCTTATTTAAATTGATGACTAATTGTTTGTTTTCTTTCGATGTGCAACCTTATTGTCCCATTTTGCCTCGTTATCTTTTTTCCTGGAAAACAAAAAATAGTTTAATAACTTAGCTATGTTTGGAAAATTAAAATAGTTCTTCCTTTTTAATTAAGGCCAATTTGAGTGATTTCTGTGTGAGGAAAAGTTTTGTTCAAGTTATAAAATTTGCATTAACAATAAGTTTTAAAGTTGTGATGCAAACCTCTAAGACAACCTAGAAAAATACATTCTGTATCTCTGCTTTCTTCTTTTTGTTCTTGCCTAATCCCTGAATTATGGTCTTACATATAATTATTATATGCTGATAATTTTGTTTAAAAATTGGATAGAATCAACAAACTTTAGAGCTAGAAGTAACTCAGATATATCAATGAACTCAACAGCATTATCTTGCAGACAAGTTTCTTAAAGACTCAGTAATATGTAAAAATTTTGGTTTTCTTATCAAATTTTAAAAATAGAATCAGTATTCCATATTGTGCTTTATTATTTTGGTATTTAAGATTTATTATGAATCTATTCCAATTTGCTTATATATAAATTTCTGAAGTTCTTAGAAACCTCAAAAAAAGAATGTTTGCTTTCTTAAACTCTTATACTAAATTTGAAATAATTGGATTTATCATACCTGCTTTTAAATTTTTTAAATCATCTTTAATTCCCTAATATTCTGAATTATTTTATCTATAATGGGAAAAATCTCTGCTGGGTTTCTTTAGTGGAAATTTTGCACATTGAACTAATTCTTTGTTATTTCTCAAACTTTCTTTTTAAAATAGATTTCTTCTAAACTAGTTGTGGTATGTATCTTGAGTTATCAACAAAATTGTCTTACCCAAGTAGCATGAGAGGGTTTTCTCCAGATCTTGAATATTTGTGAACTACAGTGTTAAATGTTGTTATCTCAGGGTCAATAAATCAAAGATGAAATGTCAGTGTTTTCAAATATAGAAAAAACAGTATATCATGGATTAAATTCCATTAAATATTAATAGTCATGCAAATTCATGACAGTTCATTTGGTTTTATATATTTTTGAGATACTTTATCCTTTTTTCTAATTTTAGTACAGAAATTTAAATAATTTAATAAATTATAATGAATGTTACTGATTCTTCCAGTCTTCCCTGAAAATTCAGTCTTACTGTTGCTGTAAATACTATCAGGAGTTGGTTTTTTGTTTTGTCTTGCTTGCCTATACTTTGTAAGCACTGGAGAGACTTTGATTCAGAAATAGGACATAATCCAAAAGCAGATTCTAATAGCCAATTTGTGGTGCACTCAAAATAGAAGACTTTTAGACTAATGATAACCCTATATTACCATCTTATAAAATGGGTTCATTTTCATTGCATTGGTTTTTTACCTACATTGTAAAAACCAGTCCACATTGTATAGAATGCATGCCATACAATAATGGGTAAAATGGTTGAACTTAAATTATACTCTGTACTGTTGACTTTTGTCTTTTTCATGTATTTATCTTTCATCTTTGTTCTTTCTATTTTTTGTATTTGCTTTATTTCACTTTGTTGCTTCTTGAAATTCTTTTAGTTTCAAAAATTTTAAATAAGGATATTCTAAGCTGTAAGACCATTTCTAAGTGTTGCCTTTGCTGCATCTCAGGTTGAATTGTGAATTTTTTTCATCATTCATATCTAAAGGTGATCCTTTGCAATCCATGTTTTTTTAAGAATATGAGGTTAAATGTTGGGGTTTCCTATTTTTTTCAGTGATTTTGTATTATTTATTTTTAATCTAACCTTCCATTATTAGAATGTGTGTTCAACTTGATAAAGTTTGCTTGAAATTCATTTAAATTTCTTTTCTAATAGAGCCCATTGTTATTTCTATAAATATTCCTTACATGCCCATTTGTTTTCTATTGTTGGTTAAGTCTTTGTTTATATATTTATTCAATTTGGGTTATCGATGATCACATTTTCAAACAGTGAGCTTTGTTGCCTATGTACTTAGTAAAATGATCTTAAGAATCTTCCCTTAAGGATTCTCTTGTTAAGAATAGTAAGGAACTTTACCTTAGACTTAAAGAACTTAAAATATATCAACATTAGAGATTGAGGGTATAGCCCTAGTGGAAGAGCACATGCTCAGCATGTGCAAAACCCTGAATTCAGTCCCCAGCACCACAAGAGGAAAAAAAATCAATTCTAACAGAAGTAATTTTTTTTCTGCTTTTGAAATCACCATGATGCAATAATAGTAGTAGCAGCAGCAGCAGCAGCAGCAGGAGTGCTAATGGCAAAAGTACTAGTAACACAAGTATCTGATGACATTTATTCAGCTCTTACTCTGTGCCAGGCATTGTTCAAACCTCTTTAAATTTGTTAAGGAATTTCACCCAATAACAGGTGTATGAAATATTGCTTACCTTATATATACATGAGAAAAAACACAGAAAAGTTAATACATTTGCCATAGTTACATTATAGTCATATTAGCACTAAACAAACAAAGGTAAATTTGTTCAGCTGGATACACAAAAATTTAATCTTTTTCTTTCCCTGTTTCAGCTATTAGAAAAATTAAGAGAACGTTGGCTCTACACTGGTTTGTGGCATAATCTGGAGTTGGTGAAGACAGTCATTGTGGAACCACAGGGAGGAGAAAAAACTAATTTTGATGAATTGTTGCAGGTGTACTATGACTCAATCAAGTATAAAGGAGAGAAAGGTAACTGGAAATTATTTCATGGTCAATGAAAAAAATTTTTATTATAAAGTAAGAAGTTGGTATTAGAATTTCATTTCTATTATATTTTTAAATGAATTGCAGTTAGGAGAAAATTTATATGTTATAACCTTAGGTGAAAAGAAAATAAGAAATTCTTTTGTTTGGAATTATCCTCCTATAACATTTTCACTTGTGTGTACCAATTCCACTTTTAAGAAACAGAATGCTTTCGGGTATTATCCCGTAGTTTTCCTTACACTGACTGAAATATTTTGTGCAAGAAGGCAGTTAGGATATGTATAAATATTTTCCTTACTAGCCAGATGGAACATGTATTTTTATGCAAACAATGTACTTTGTGCTTAAGATACATTTTGAGTTTTTAAAACATAACTGAGGACTCAGTTTTCAGGTTTGAGAATTTCCATACAGTTTTATGTGAAGGACTATTAGCAATGATTTATGAACAATGCAGCAATGAAGATATTATAATTGTCAATATCTTTTTAATGATGAGTATGTATTGTGTTTGGTATGTGTGTTTTGAACATTTTTCAATATAATATTTATTCAGTCTCATAATTAGTACAAATAAGTTATTTAAATTATTCTGAGAACTTTCTGTTGGTAAAAGGTAATGATTGAAACTTCAATTTTTAGTTCATATTTGCTCAGTTTATATACAGTTGCTACTCTGGTATGGTTTTACTGCATAATTTATTGGGAAGATATACAGTTTATAAATTAGTTTGCTACCATATTGCCTCTAATTTTGTTTTGTTTGTATGTATGTATTTTTGCAATGCTGGGTATTGAACCAAGGGCCTTGCACATACAAAGCAAGTGCTCGACCACTGAGCTGCATTCCCAGCCTTTTTATTTATTTATTTGTTTATGATACTAGGGATTTAACCCAGGATCATTCTACCACTGAACTACACCCCCAGCTCTTTTTTTAATTTTTATTTTGAGACAAGACCTCACTAAGTTTCTGAGGCTGACCTTAAACTTGAGGTTCTCCCATCTCAGCCTCCTGAGTAGCTGGGATTACAGGAATGCACCACCACCCAGCTTATTTCCGTTATTTATTTAAAGACAATAAACTTAAAACTATGCCTCTTAAAAGTGTTTTATTTTGATTATTTTAAATTTGATTATTTTAAACATGATAATAATGAGTCTTTACAAAATGACAAGAATAAGCAGCTGAGAATTTTGAGCGTGCTTTTTAAAATGTTTATTTTCTGTTGATTAAGATGGAGCCCTGCTCATAGCAGTTTGTCGTGGTAAAGTGAGTGAGGGTCTGGATTTCTCAGATGACAATGCACGTGCTGTCATAACAATAGGAATTCCTTTTCCAAATGTGAAAGATTTACAGGTAGGCCGTCAAATCTTTAAGTTTTATCATAGAAATTGATTTGTATAAAGTTGACTATACATTTTTCTTGTATCCTCATTTTATCTTTATGGAGAGTCTGAAAAATGTGTAGTAGAAAATGTTTATTTTATTTTTAACTTATATTGCCTTTTGCTCAATAAGAGTGGTTTTCCAGTGTGATCCTCAGTCAGGAGCACCAGTATCCCAGGGAACTTGATAGAAGTACAGATTTTTAGGCTGTATTCCAGAATTGCTGAATCAGAAATGCTTGATGTGGAGCCCCACAAGTTCTATTTGGTAAGCTCTTAGTTCTAGACTCATAGGCCCTCCAACAGATTCTAGGATCCTCTCTCTAGTGCACTACCCTGCATATTTCACAGTTTTAGCTGCACCATATTCTGATCTCTTCCACTTCAGCTCAGTAGCACCAGTGTACTCTGCTTGTATTTAAGTGTTGTGTGCTATAACCAGGAAATTATACCCAAGCAGAGAACTGAAAATAATGGCTCACAGAGCCTGAAAAGTTCCATAATGGCCATTTGCAAGCTGGTTTCATGACTCTTTCCAAGCTGGAAGCCTTAGAATTAGGAGTATTGATGATGCAGTCTAAGGCCAAGGGCCCCAAGAGGCCCCCAAGGACTTATAAGTCTTAGAATTCAAAGGCCAAAGTATCGTGTAGTCTGATATCTAAAGGCAGTAGTAGCAGAAACCTGTCAGCTCTAGAAGAAACATATAGAGAAAGTTTTCTCCCTGCCACTTTTCCTCTTTCATCCTGACCCTCAACGGTTACAAAGTGCCTGTTATGGTTTAAATATTAAGTGTGCCCCCAAAACTCATGTGTGAGGCAATGCAAGGTTTAGAGATGAAATGATTGGGTTATGAGAGCCTTAACCCAATCAACGAATTAATCCCCCTATAGAGATTAACTGAGTGGTAACTGAAGGCCAGTGGATGTGGCTAGAGGGCATCGCTCCGTTTGGGGTATGTATTTTTTTTGATCTGGCAAGTGTCATCTCAGCTGCTTTCCTCTACCACACTCTTCTGCCATAATGTTCTACCTCACTTTAACCCTAAGGAATGGAGCCAGCTGTCTATGGACTGAGATCTCCAAAACTGTAAACCTCCAAATAAATTTTTCCTCCTTGAAGATTGTTCTTGTCAGGTCTTTTAGTCAAAGCAGTGAAAAAGCTGACGAAAGCAGTACCCCATTCATGTTCAGATCTGATCTTTCCCACTCATTTTGCTGACCACACACCAATCTTCTCCCAAACACACTCAAAATAGTGATTTACCAATTCTCTAGGCATCTGTCATACTAGTCAGAAGCCAAAATTAACCATCACAGTTGATGTTATCTTTCGTCAGGGAAGATATTCTATAATTTCTTCTAGCCATTTGAAGGTACTAGCAATCTGAGACCAAAACTTGAGGTGTTCTTGCCATTGAGGTGACTCACTGTATATGACCTAGATCTTTCTTCTCTGGGTGTGACCAGTTAAGATCTCATACCAAAATACAAGTTTTTCAGTAGGATGGTTATCTTCTTTATTAATACTTTTCTGGGCACTATGAATTATATAATTTTATTTACTTATTTTCTCTAAGTATACCAGTCTTTGTGTAACATTAACAATAATAAAGACCATTAGCTACCACTTCTCCCATAACCTCTACGACTCTTCAGAACTTCTGAAAGTCCTCAGGAGGTATGTCACCTGACAATTCATAAAGTAATCCTTTCAGCCACTGCTGACTTTGGTGGCTTCTACTACCTTTCTCCAACTACCAGTGCTACCACTAAGGGTGCTGTTGGCCAAATGCTGGCCTACGACTCCAGTTCTAAAATGGCTTATTCTGTCTTGACAGCTACTTACTTGCTGCTACTGATGAAACAGTTCACATCTACTCTAGAAAACTATTGTATCAGCTGCATTTATTAGCGCTGCATTCCACACAAGCTGAGTGTTGCTGATGGCACTGCTATATTGACACTGTTACTGTTGCTCTCTGATGTCTTATCATTTTACCCTGTCCCCACATTACTGCATTATTGCTGCTTTGTTGAAGTGGAGAGAATTCCTTTCCCTCTTTATACTACATGGTTTTCCAATATCTTTTTTTTTTTAAAGCTTTTATTCTTAATTTTTTTAGTTGTCAATGAATCTTTTATTTATTTACATGTGGTGCTGAGAATTGAACCCAAGACCTCACACATGCCAGGCAAGCACTCTACCACTAGGCCACAACTCCAGCCCCTCCAATATCTTAGACATTTTTTCCTCTAAAACTAGTTTGTACATTTTTACTAATATTCCTTCTACTTCTTGAATCTATATGTAAGGTTTTTTTAATAATGTGTTTCTATTTAGTTAGTTGTGGATGGACACAATACCTTTGTTTTACTTATTATTTATTTTTATGTGGTGCTGGGGATCAAACCAGTGCCTCACACAAGCTAGGCAAGGGTTCCACCACTGAGCCACAACCCTAGCCCTCTATGTGAGTTCTTTAGAGCTGGAAAAGAAGATAAGTTTTATGACTAATATTAGACTGTACTGATATTACACTTGCAAAATAGTGAAGCTTGATTCACATCAACCTTACAGTACCGATTACATCCGAGGAGAGATGATATTGGAGGAGAAAGGTATGATACTGGAAATAGTTATCAAAGGGGACTTTACCTTTTTCCATAATTTTTAATTTTAAAATTATGAAGCTTTTTAAAAAGCTTCAAGAAAATATGGAGAGAGGGCTGGGGTTGTGGCTCAGTGGTAGAGCACTTGCCTAGCATATGTGAGGCACTGGATTTGATCCTCAGCACCACATATAAGTAAGAAAGTAAATAAATAAATAAATAAATAAATAAATAAATAAATAAATAAAGAGGTCTATGGACAACTAAAAAAATATTTTAAAAATGGTGAGAATATTGTTATTCTTTTTTATAAAAATTCTTAAAATTTAAAATGTGTATTAGTGAAGAAAAAATATGACATTTTACCTCCCATTTTCTCCGCTTTTACCTTATGGTAAGGGAAATTGCTCACTTTTGCCATGTTAGAGGAAATTACACACCTTATGTCAGCCAAGAAGCAGAGAGAGGGGTTGAAATGTGAGGAAAGGGTGGAGGGTCCCGATACCCCCTTCAAGGGCTGTCCCAGAGTCCTAGCTTCCTCCCACTAGACCCCACTTCTTAACGATTCAGCTACCTCCCAATAGCACGATAGGCTGGTTACCAAGCCTTTAACACATGGGTCTTGGGGGACATTTATCCAAAACAGTACTTTCCTTAGAATAAATTCCTTCCAGGCAATATCTCAGTCTGTCATGGTGGGGGCTGTGGAAGACACTGGTGACCTGCTCTGACATTCCTGTCACGATCCTGCTTGTCATTGTTCTACTTATCCAAATCCCAGTGGCTCAAGTACATAAAATCATGAAACAGAAGTGTCATTGAATTCTGGACAGAGAAGAAGAGGGTGTTCTAAACATTTTCCCCTAGTGCTTCCCAAAAAGTGCAAGTATGGTGGACCCAAGAATAGTCCAAGCTGTAGAGTCAAGGGACAGGGAAAGAAAGAAATGCAAGGAAAGTGTATTTCTTGTTGCCATATGTCTAGATCAGTTCTTCCTGTAGAGCAGTTCTAAAATTCAGTGACTTAAAACAATAATCATTTATTATAGATCATACATTTGTGGAGTGACTAGGCAGAACAAGTTACTGATAATATTTATTTGTGTGCATCTATGGGATAGAAGAGAAATAGAAAACTTTCATATTTTAATAAAATCCAATTTATCTTTTTGTTTGTTACCTATGCTTTTGGTATCATACTTGGAAACCATAAGCAGATCCAAGGTTATGAAATGTGCCACTAATGTTTTCTTTGAAGAGTTTTATAATTTTATCTCTAGTTACTGAAAGGAAAAGGGTTTTGCCATTTAGCAGTTTTCTGTGTTATATGCTTTTCGTTCCTCAATTCCATCATTACCTGTTTTGTATTTTGTTGATTTGTGGTATACTACAGATTGAATATATATTATCCAAAATGCTTGGGAACAGAAGTGTTTCAGATTTGGGAGTTTTTCAAATTTTGAATTATTTGCACAGGCTTTACTGGTTGTGTTATTAAAGAGAATGGCTTTACTACTCATGACTCTACTGAAAACTTAGGAGGCAGTTTGGTGAGAAAATAGGTTTATTCAGAACCAGCTTTGAGGAAGATAGAGGAGAACTTCCTGTCTCAAATCTCTATCTTAATGGAGATAAGGGTGTAGAAGGCTTTTGTTTTATTTATTTTGCAGTACTGGGTATCAAACCCAGGTCCTTGCATATGGTAGGCAAGCACTTTGCCACTGAGCTTCATTGACAACCCTTTTTAATTTTTTTTGAGACAGAGTCTAAGTTGCTTGGGCTAGCCTTGAACTTGAGATCCCCCTGCCTCAGTCTTCCAAGTAGCTGGGATTACAGGCCAGTACCAAGGCATCCAGTTTTGAAAGCTTTTATAAGAGAAGGTAGAGTGGGACAAAAAACAGGAAATACACATTTGTAGATTTAAACTGACTGTTAATCAGAAACAGTTCAGTCTCAGATTCCCCCATGTCAATCAGTCTTGGGGACAGCTCTTCAGTCTTTACTCTTGGTATGGGGAAACACAGGATGCAGAAAAAGTTATCAGGAAGTTGCCCTTAATTTTAAAGGGAATCTGTTTCAGTTGAACACCCCTAATCCAAAATCTGAAATCTAAAATTTTCCAAACTCCAAAACTTTTTGAGTTTCATGTTGGTGATTAAAACATTTTAGATTGTCACATTACAGATCCTCAGCCTGTCTTTCGATTCTTTTCTTTTTTGTATACTTTTTAGTTATTTTGCCAGAGTTTATGTTGTGGATAGTAACTATCATCTTAATCTCTATTCTTCCTCATTTATATTATCACATTGTATCTTTAAACATTTTGTGCAAATTAATATGTAATTGTTAAAAATGATGTCATTTTTCTGTATTTTAATTAATTTTTAATTAATGGTTGAATAGAGGGTTGATATAAACTTATTAAGACTGCATTTGGGGGGCTGGGGTTGTAGCTCAGTGGTAGAGCATTTGCCTGGCACATGTGAGGCACTGGATTCCTTCCTCAGCACCACATAAAAGTAAATAAATAAAATAAAGGTATTGTGTCTGTCTCCAACTAAAATTTTTTTTTAATTAAAAAAAATAGTTTACATTTGGTTGTGTTGTTTTAAACAAAACAATGCCTCCATTCCTAAATTTAATTAAGGCACAGTAATAATAGTAATTATTAAATGATCATGAACAGAATGGTAATAAACATTGATGTGACTCATAAAAGGGCAATCAGAGCCTGGTGCAATGGCACACACCTACAGTTCAAAGCCAGTGTGAGCAACGGTGAGGTGCTAAGACCCTGTCTCTAGATAAAAATACAAAATAGGGCTGGGGATGTGTCTCAGTGGCCCTGAGTTCAATCCCTGGTACCCAAAAATTTAAAAAAATAATAAAATAAATAAATAAAAGGGCAAGTAGTGTAATATAGTCTTAAGATATTAAAGGAGTTGTGGAAGAAAATGCTCAATCCCAAATAGCATCTTACATTTTATATAATAAATAGTGGAACCTAATAAACAGGGTGTATCTTATATTGATTGTACTCGCTATCACTCTTTGTATAACAGATTACCACATAGTACCTTAAAACAACACACATTTATTAACTCCATGTATCATGGATCTGGACATGGCTGAGATGAGTCCTTCGTTCAGAGTTCCACAAGGCTGCATTCTCATCTGGAGCTTGGGCTCCTCTCCCAAGTTCATTCAACTTATTGTCAAATAATAATTCTGAATTATTATCAGAGTTCAGTTCCTTTTGGTTGTAGGACTGAGATTCCTTATAACCCAGGACCTCTCTTGGCTCTAAGAAAGCTGCTCGAAGTTCCTTGTCATGTGGCCTCCTCACACTCTCTCATGGCACAGTAGTTTACTTCTTCAAGACCAATAAGATACTTTCTAGCACCAGTCAACGAAGACAGGATCTTATATAATTCTAATCCTGAGAGTTACTTCCCATCCCTTTGCCATATAACACAATCTAATTAAGGGAGTGACTCTTCCATACTCTTGCCATATTCTGTTGGCTAGAAGGAAGTCAAGATTCTGCCCTCAAGGGAAGAGCACATAAAGTATCACTTTAGGACAGATCTGCCATCCTGTATTCTGTAAAAAGAGTTGACAGACTCAATGATTTTCATAAATGCCTCTTCCAAACTATGCTTCAAATTATTGGACTTTAAGCTAGAACTTTATAGTTTTCTTTTACATTAATACTCAGTTTAACATACGGAAATAATGAAATTTATTCATAAGTGAACATTGTAAATATTCTATCTTATAGAAATGAAACAACTTATTTCAACATTATTTTCTCCATTTCATTTTATTTCACATTTGAAAAGGTTCAGATCGGTGAGTTAGAAAGTGATTTCAGTGGGAAAAATAAGGCAATGACATTAATTTTATGATAGTCACTTTTTTCTTAAATTTAAGAAAGATTATGGAAGTAAAAATTAAACTACAGTTTAAAATACTAACTTAAGACTTTAGAATCTCAATACCAGAGTTTGGCTTTTAGAGAAGCAGGAAAATGTATGTTAGAGCCAAAAATACGACGACTTTGGCTGTGACCAGGATTTCCTCTTCCCACCTTGGGGACTAGAAAATAGAGGTAGGAAAATTTCATTTTGGAGCCAAGTGTGACTTGTTTAGTTCAAGTCATAATTTATTGCACATACCTCAGGGACCTGAAAATAAAGAAACCCACTATGAAATGTTGATAATGGGCCACTCTGAAGGGCAAGCATTAAGCTAACTTTCCCAGTGAGAATTTTTTTCTCTTCTACCTTTCCCAGATGCTTCTGATCATTCTATAAGAACATACTTAATAGTATAATAGTTAAAAAGAAAACTTTCTATGCATTAAAATGAAGTATTTCAGGGGCATGAGAGTGAACCAGGGCTTTTATATGAATGGATGTCCGTGGAAAAGTATAACTAAAAAAGAAGTTGTTTTCTTTTAATGCAATTAAGCCATAGTATAACAAGGCTGCCTTTTTAGTGGGTATTTAAAGCAAACCCTTTGGTCAGGTACAACTACAAAAGCCTTCAACATTATGATTTAGTCATCCACATCTCAGATTGATAACATGGACATAGTTTGTGAGATATGATAAAATACAATATTAAGATTTTAAAATGTCATTCTGTTTTGTATTCCTTAAGATAGTCCTTTGTGAGCTTTGTACTTTTACTCCTCTGAGGAAAAATTAATAAACAAAGCATGTGGTTAAAATTTTTATACTTTAAAAATGTTGAAGTAGTATGTTAAAATTTTTATAATTGGTTTAATAAAATTTGATAATAATATTCATTGTCAGAAGTGCTTTTACAATGATGAAAATAATTTATTCAGGTAATAAACTGTGTATATTTTTAGCAGTATAATATGTTTAGTTTCCAAAATGATTTTCTTTTTTTCAGTACTAGGGATTGAACCCAGGGCCTCCTGCATGTTGGGCAAGTGCTCTGTCATTAAGCCACATCCCCAGGCCTCAAAATAGATTTTATTTGGAAACTACTTAAAATTAAGATAGTGATCTAAATATCTATTTTAGCATTGGCCTATAATAGCCATTTGAATTCCTTCTTTTTTCTTCTTAATTTTGGAAACTTCTTTTAGCTTTCAGTGTCAAACTATTTGAATATATTATTTTAATCAACCTTTTAAAATTACATTCATAACAACAAATAAAAAAGAAAATTGCATTCACGATTGAAAAATACAAGCATCTACTTTAATTTTATTACATTAGTTATTGTCTCTAACAAACATACACTATAAATAGGTTTCCATGCACTGTGAGCATTTTGTAAGACACAATACAACAGGGTGCTTGCTGTGAAGATGGCAGCGTTAATAAATATATAGCACACATTAAACTAGTGCTTTCAAGTGTCAAAATATCAGATGATGGCAGTACTAGAGTTCTTAAATCTGACAGATTTCTTTATAAGGAGAATAAGTTTGTTCCTACGTTATTTTGGTTTGCTATGACAGCAGTATGAATATTCATGAGATGAATGGGGGAGGGATGCAAAGCACTGTAGTAATCAAACAATTTCACAAAAACACTTTTTGAGTAGATTCATCCATCCTTTTAGAGTAGATTTATTTACTCCTATAGAATTACTTTTCTATTATAATTATGTTAATGATCAAGTGTTTCAGTATTCATTTATTAATTCATTTAACAAACATTTACTAAGAGCCTAATTTGTACTAAATACAGTAGATGCAAAAATGAACAACATGCTATCTCTATACAAGTGATGTCTATAATTTACATATAACATTGTTTTGGTGGAATAGAAACTAGGTGCTCAATTGCTTAGGAAAAATGGAGTTGATCACCACCTTTCACCTCCTCTACAGACATCAATTTACTTCTCTTGATTTGCCTAAAAGGGATGGAGGGGCCAGAAAGATGAGATATGAATCTTATCTTCACTGTAATTTAAACATACAAACATTTGATAAAGTGGAATGGGCTCATTAGAGACCAGATTACAACAAAAACTATTCAGATTCTAAGACTACTCAGAATAATGAAACAACTTTTTTTTTTTTTTTTTTTTAATACCTGGCTAGAATACAAAGTACTACTGGAGACTCTGGGAACACAGTGATATACTACATAGATTCTAGCCCCTTGTCTCATAGAACTTATAGTCCAGCAAGGAATGTTCACATTAATGTAATAAACAATCACAGTTGTGATGAAGGCTATAAGAAAAGTCACAGGAACCATGAGAATG
The DNA here is from genome assembly GCA_020662805.1 of Glaucomys volans. Taxonomy (NCBI): domain Eukaryota; kingdom Metazoa; phylum Chordata; class Mammalia; order Rodentia; family Sciuridae; genus Glaucomys; species Glaucomys volans. The sequence goes on from JAJEJO010000134.1 coordinate 909,446, forward strand.
TTATAACAGGTCTTTATGGGTCAAGAAAGGCTTCCTGAGGAAGTGATATTTAAGCTGACACAGGAAAGAAGGCTGGGAGTTATGTAGGTGAACAGAATGGATAAACAGTATTCTCAACAGAGAGAACAGCACATGCTAAGGCCCTAATGTGTGAAAGAGAGTAGCAGTTTCCAGGAATTGAAAGAAGCTGGGTTGGAGAGTAAGTTGGAGACTGGCATGTGAATATAGACCAGAAGAGGTATTTTGGAGCCAAATCACTTAGAGCTGTATATGCCATTTTCAGGATTTGGGAGTTAATTCTAAACTATGGGAAACCAGATCCAGGAACAGAGCCTGAGGTCAGAGTGGAGTGGAGTTCTGGTTATAGTGTAGCATCTGATACAGAAACCCACCTGGATCCAGCCCCAATAATAACATGTGGTTACCCAAGGGAAATGCTATGTATATAAACTTAAAGGGCTGTAATACTAAACTCTTTAACATTTAGGAGTCCAGCAACTTGCTCTTAGAATTGTTGGAAATACTTACACAAAATCAGAGATATGGGAGAAAAACCTTGTCACTTCTAAAAATCTAGAATAAGTTTAGCTTCCTTTGCTTATGCTTTCCCTCCTTAGAATATTTTTTAACAGCTTAAAAAGCTTGGTCAAAAGAAGTATTACTAAAAGAAGTTCCTAACTTGAAGTTCTAAAATCAAAAACTAGTTTGAATCTAAGTAAGCTGTCTAGGTTGACAACTTGTATCTCCCCCTGGGCAGTGAAAAATGAGACAACAAAACATTTTGTTCCTGTCTCTTCTGAAAAATGAACAAACAACAACAAAGCAGCAACAGTACCTCAAAGGAAGCTATGGAATGTTTTTTGACTTTCGTCTTCTCTAAAAAGAATTCTTTTTCTTCAAAGTGGAATTTTGGTTGTAGATTTTCATCAGTTTTCTCTTTCAGTTACCCTCAAAGCTGACAGGGTGCAAACATGTAGATGGGCTTTGGATGTATTATGTCACTTGTTTTTCCAACAACAGAGTTTTAAGGTCTCAGGTAAACTATGCTATAGTAGACATCGCTGTTCAGTGTTTATAATATTGAAAGTTTGAAACTTCAAGAATGAGTTCAGTTTATGCTTTCTAACTATAGGACAGATAACACCAATGCACCAGGGAAAATAGTAAGCTGTACAATAGCTCATAGTACCTTTTCCTGTTGCATCAAATTTACCAGACTTGTGGCTTAAAATTACTATACATCAGAGTGTTTTAAGTTTGGTACTGTTGACACTTTGGACAGGATAATTCTTTTTTGTGAGGTCTGTCCTGTGCATTGTAGGACATTTAGGGGCATCTCTGGCCCTTATCTACTAGCTGCCAGTAGCAACAGGCCCCTCACCCAGGGCTGCCATGTTTTAACAACCAAAAATACCTCTTTAGACATTGCAAATACCTTCCTGGCAGGCAAAATTTCTCTCAATTGAGCACCACTGCTTTATATAGTAAGATGTATAAATGTATGTCGTGAATTAAAATGAACTATTTGCAATTATTTTAAAATTATTTTTTATCAAGTTGAAAAAAAGTCCAATAAAGCTTTTACTAAGAGTCTAATATATGCTAGATACAGTAGGTAGCTTTTTATAATAACAATCCCTTGACTTCCACCCCGCTCCCAGCCCCTGCTTCTGAGAGGTGGTGGTTTTCACTTCTTTTAGCTGTATTTACCTCCATATTTTATTTTTATTTTAATTGGTTTTAGACATATAAACTTCCACTTGAAATAAGGATTTTAGCTCACTCTACTTTTTTCTTATATCATCTGAATATAGTTAAGTCACAATTTTAAAGTTGTCTATTATCAATATTGATATTACCATGATTATGAAAATACTATTAATGTAGTCAAACGATTTCCTTCCTCTCTTGAACTGTTAGTAATACGCCCCTCTACCCACCTTTTTCTTTTTTTTAGATGTTTCATCTTCATCTAAATCTGTTTCCTTCAAATAGATCTCACTACAATTTTTTTATTAGACCTGTCAGATAATGTGTCATTTTCTTCCTCTGGAGTCATCACTTCTTAAGCTTCTGATCTGCCACTTCAGTCAGGACTAAGTTGCTCTTTAAGCCTAAGTGTTGATATCCTGAAATTTTTTTCCATTGCTATCATCCTAGGAATTTGATTTGCATACATTTTCTGTGTTAGATTGCCCATTTCCTGGATCTTGGATTTTTCCCCATGTCTTGTTTACTTCTCTCACTTCATGTTTTTTGGGTTTTTTCCTTTTTGCAGTGCTAGGGAATGAACCCAGGGTATCAAGTAGGTACTTCCCACTGATCTATACCTATAGCCTTCTTATTTTTCTTATAAGAGATAAGGTCCTCCTGTGTTGCCCAGTCCAGCCTCAAAGTTGCAATATTCCTGTCTCAGCCTCCCAAGTAGCTAAGACTACATTCGAACACCACTATACCTAGCCTACTCTTTGATCTTTGTGGTACACATCTTCTAATAGTTTCCTGAGTTGGTTCCTTATACTTCCATTTCCTGAGACTTTCTGGACTTCTGCAGGCCAAACTGGCTTATTTCCCAAAATAGTTCTGTAGGTACATCAGTTTGAACTTTGTCCTTTCTGCACATTTACCATTTGTCCATCTGCTTTTCATATATTAGGGACTGGAGTTAGATGTTTCTCAGTTTAACTGAAGTTGAAGATTGTTTCTCTTATCTTTTAATGGAGGGCAGTTTTGGGGAAGGGAAGAGATAATGTCTTTTTTTTTTTTTTTTTTCTTTTTAACTTCTTAAAACCCAAAGTCTTCATTACTAAGATAAAGCATTAGTTGTTAAAGTGCTATGATCCAATATGTCTTACTCTCACACTCTCATGCATATTTGTGAAACTCTGAATTGTATATTCTTGGAAATAATATTTTAAATGTAGAAAGTACTAGTATAATTTTTAAATCAGAACTTATGTTTAGAAGATAATTTGGGTGTAAATGGTAGAAAAATAGAAATCTCCAATTGGACTGTGGAGGTAATAAACTGAGTTTTGACATTTTAGGTGTATTTTCAGTATTTTCTAATATTCACTTAATCTTTTTTCTAATGAACATACTTTTTCTTGCTGGTGTTTTAAAATGTTTGATCTTGCAAAATCTGAGGCTGACCCCACTATCATTGGAATTCTCCTTTCTACACCTGCCATTGCCACCATACCTTTATCTAACTTTCCCAGGGCCATCATGCTTATTACTATATCATCTGGCATCCATAAGACTCTTCCGTAAAAGATCTTGCCTTCTTCCAGAGTGTATAGATGTGGATATAGGTATAGGTGTAGGTCTCTGACACTTGCTGAATGCTACACTACTCATTCCCTTTAACAAAGCCTCTTAATATTGTCTCATTCTTTTAAACCTTACAGTGCTTTCTCCTCCCACTTTTTTTTTTTTTTTTTTTTTTTTTTTTTTTAGTGCTGGGGTATTAAACCCAGGAAGTAAGATATTTGAATGAAACAATATTTAGACTAATGCAGGACTAATCATGCTATCATTCTCATAAATTGTAAAAACCCTGATTTGAGGTCAATAGCATAAGAAAATGACCATATAGCCTACATAGTCCTTTGACTTTTTTCCATTTACATAAAACAGGATATTACAACAGAATGTAAAATCCACAAAAACCCTCACTGGGTTTCAGAAATATGAGATAGTAATGACTTTCTAGCCTGCTTTCCCCTAATGTATGATGCTTTACTGTGTCATGCTCATTGTCATTTATTCAGCCACCTCTGTAAGTTAAGGTTGGCAGGAATTATTTTCTTCTTTTTACAGAAGAAACTCAGAAAGCAAGCTATATATCAGTACTGTGGCCTATCCAAGGTCAAAGAGCTGCTTAGTATCAAAGCCTTGACTTTAAACTATGTGCTTTTGCCAGTCCACTTCCTTTCTTCAAAATAGACCATGGCATGAATGGTGGCATTTTTTAGAGATGATAATTTAAGCACTTGCAGGTTTATCTGAGCAATATTTTAACAAGGATGGCCTAACTAAATGGCCACAAAGCCTATTGCTCTTTTTAAAAAATTTAAACTTAGCCCTTTACAGAAAAGCATATTTTAAATTTCTTGTATGTCTCAAAGTATTAACTGTTTTTCTTTTTAGTAAGAAATATTAATTTCTATTTTTGTCCCATGCTTTTATATTGACAGTTGGTTTTGTAATAATAAAAAACTAAAATCTAATGCTCCATTTCAACTGAGATGGAGAGATCCAAGATGGCAGACTAGAGGGAGGCTGTGTTCTTTGTCGCTCCTTAACTTGGGTTTCAAGTAGAGGAAAATCTGTTTCTCTGTGAGGCAGTCTTTGCTGCTCATCGATTCCCTGCTGTTTACCCCATTTGTCTACCTCGATTACCTGCATTCTGCCAGCATATTGACTACATTTTGAGTGTAGATTGCTCACTGACTCCTGCCTGTCATCCACCATTTACCTGTTTGCTGCCTCTGGCCTGCTCATCGCCTATCTTTCAGCTACCCATCACCCACTAACCGAGGTCCAACTGAGATGTTTTTATGTCATTATTGTTGAAACATTTACTAGGAGTGTTTAAATGTTACCCAATAAACTCTTGGACAGTAGCCACAAGCTAACTTATTTTAACCAGTGAGATTGAATATGTGGAGACCAGAAGATACCTGACTTGAACTTTTTTTTTTTTTTCTCTTCCCTTTCCCTCACTCCCTTCCTTCCTTTCTGTTTGTGGTGGGCAGTGAACCTCGGGCCTTGTGCATGCTGGACTAGCCCTACATTCCTGAGCCACACTCCCAGCCCTATTTCTTAAATTTGAAATTTCAGGTATTTTTTCCCCAACACTGACAATTTATGACACAAAGTTTAATTTAACCAATCTTATTTGTTAAATAAGCATCTTAACCAAAGCAGTCTTAAAGTATGTGTGAAATCAGTTATATTGTTGTTATTATGTCTTGATTCTTCTTTCTTGGTACATTATTTTGGTTAAGTCCTAATGTAACAGAAAGTAAGTACCAATTGTAAACTATTTCTACTATAATTTGTTTTTATTTTAAAAGTGATCCTGTCTTCTTAACTCTGGGCAGAAACTTTTTTCCCCCTTCATTTAGAAAAAGTTTGTACTATATTTAGCTAACTCACTGTCTTAGAACTCTTGAAAATATGCCAGATGAAATAAAACCAGCTATATTCCTTTTATCTAGCTCAATTATTTCACATATGAGATCTGATGCTGAATTTAGAATTCTAACTGTTGGAATTTATATTGTGATACAATGATAAAAGTGTTTACACTGTAATGATATGGAGTAGAAAATGTCTCTAATGCACAGTCTCTGTTTTCCAGATTTGGTTAGCTATAAATGTTTAGGTTTTAGGCCCTGTACCTTGGCTAGAGTTAAAACTATTCTTCTTGAGTGTTTGCTAGACAAATGTGTTTATTTTTCTGAAGAAAAGTTTTCTTAATATTTTTAATTAATGAGCTTAGCTGGTTATTTGTTCTTTATTTTATTTGGACACTTGAACTTTTGTCTTCAAGCTTACATGAAAGAAAAAACTATATTCATCTAAGTAGATTGCTTTCAGGAAAGTATTTATTACTGAAATCATAGTACATATTTATCTGAAATGGGATAAAATCCACCATTTTTCATGTGAGGTAGAGGTAAAGTGAAGAGATGCATTTATAGTTTCAGCTCATAACTGTCACACCATTTATCTCTTCAGAAGCTACTTATAAAACTCCTAAAAGGCTACTCTTGCACAGAGCTATTTAAGACCAACACAGTTAGGTTTGACTGAAAGTTGAAAAAATGATCCAGTGTTCAAAATCGTGACCTAAATTTGTTGTTGACATGTGGAACATAATATTTTTGATTAATTTATGGTGTCTATTACCTTTAGAAGTAATATGCTATTTGTACTGTTTCTAATAAAATTAAGACATGGAGAATTTAAGGAACTTGCAGTTTGATCTCAAGTATATTATAATGGTAAAAATCAGAATACAAAAATCATATAATTTCTACTCAAATACTATCTGTCTATTGGAAATCTTTATAAAATTCTCTGAGTACCCCCTCAGACAGACTTGCTTGCCAATGTCTTTGCTATTTTGGATTTTCTCCTTAAGTTAAATTTTGATCCAGATATGTTTTTAGTTGTCTCAAAACTACCAAATTTAAGGGTGCTTTTTGTTTTGTATGAACTTTGGAATTCAGTTATCAAAAATTTTTGTGAATTCATGCAGTATCTGAACTGATGGTTTGTAAACTCCAATAGCTACTTGAGTTAAATAGATTATTTAAATAAGTGAGCTTAATTGAAGACCCTGATAAAACACAAATTTTTAGATGTTGGCAAATAATGCTCATTATTTGAAGCTGTAGTAAGGTCCACACAAAACACAACTGTGAAACTTCAATTTGCAACCTTCGATAAAATAACTCACCTTTTCCTCCCTTCTACTCTCACACCCCTCCAAATTTACACATATACAAATTTATTAGTGTTGGGGAGCAAGTGATTTAAACTCCTTCCAGAGAGTACAATTAAGTATAGCTTTCTATTTTGGGAAAGACTTGTAAAATGTATTTGAGAAGTAATGTTAAATGACCTAAAAGATCATCTTTCCAAACCACACTTGAGCTCAATTTATGGTGTTTACTTTTTGTCAAAACTTAGAAAAAACATTCACAGTTAACTTCCATAATATGAAATGTCTGTCTCATTAGGCATTAAAGAAGCATTGGTCAACAGGTATAATATTGTTAGACTATATAGCTAATGTGAATGTGGGCAGTGACCTCCCAAATAGATCAAAGACTAATCTCTTTGACAGTTACAAGATGGCAGAGCTTGCCTTGGGCCTTATGCTGCTTCATATTGAAACTATTTGTTTGGAAAGCATGCCTGAGGGATAAGAATGTGTTTATAAGGATGAGCAGGTAAAAGTAAAAGGTTGTCTTTTGACATTTCAACTAATCCCTTCCAGCCTTTGGTTTACTTAACATTTAGGCTATTTGCTGGCAGGAGAAACTGGCTTTTTCACATATGCTGTATGTCATTTTAAATTGAGCATTGATTTTCATGCCTGATAATCACTAAATCTACAATATGAAATAGATTCTGATGTTATTAAAATGAAGTGTATTGTCTTCCTATCTTTTCTAAGCCATTAGTTTTATCTTTAATTAAATATGATTACCCAATAAAACTTTTATTTAAAAAAATAAATAAATATGATTACCCAAAGATAATTTATTTATTAATGAATTATTTATTAATTGAAAAGATTTTATATTAAAAATATTTCAAAGCTAACTTTTATATATGGTTAATTTCAAGTTTGTTCTGTTGTTGTTGTTTATTTATTGTTTTTTTATTTTTCACCTAAAATAATTCCCCAAGGTAAAACATTGAAGTATTTTAAAGGTCTTTTGGATTATTAAAAAGTGTTTGAAAATTTGCAAGAAATGGGGGCTGGGGATATAGCTCAGTTGGGTAGAGTGTTTGCCTCACAAGCACAAGGCCCTGGGTTCAATCCCCAGCACCACACACACACACACACACACACACAAACAATCAAGAAATGTAATATTGTACAGGGAAGTTCATTTATTTTAAAGAAAGATAAATGACTAAGAAGAGCCAGGCATGGTGGTACACACCTGTAATCCCAGCAACTCAGGCTAAGGCAGGAGGATTCCAAGTTCAAAGCCAGTCTCTGCAACTTAGCAAGACCCTGTCTCTAAATAAAAATGTATTTTTAAAAAAGAGCTGGGAATGTAGTTCAATGGTTAAGCACCCCTAGGTTTAATCCCCAGTACCAAAAACAAAACAAAACAAAAGACCAAGAAGACATAATTTTGCTTATTTAATCTAAAAGTTGCTATATTATCTCTAAATATTTCATTTATAAATAATACTTTCTAAAGTAACTGTTGTCATAGGAACAATCACCATTACAAAGTATGAGTCTATAGCAGAGGCAATTTTGAAAACTCCTCAACTGTTAGCTCTGACAAAGTATAGAAGTCAAATTTCTCTGAGGAAGAAAAAGAAAAAAGTGCATTTCAAGAGATAGGAAATATTTATTTTTCTCTCAGATAAAATTTTTTAAAGTAATTCTTCTAATCTCTAAATATTATAATGTACCTTATTGCAGAATTTTCAGAAATTTTTTTACATTATCTAATATGTGAAATTATCTAATGGTGCCATATTATTTACCTGTCTTACTGTACAAACTAAATTCACTTTATTAAGTTTTAATTTAGAAATCGACAGGTTCTTTTGAGAGAATATAAAATCAAATGTATTCCCTACCAATTTGAAAGCTCTTTGTCAGAAAGTATTATTCTGTTTTCTTTCCTAAAGCATGTCCTTTTGTTTAAAAAGTTAACGAAATTACAGGCTCAGTATCCTTTATCTGAAATGCTTGGGACAAGAAGTATTTGGATTTTTAATTTTTTTTTTAATTTTTTGATTCATTGAACACAAATGGAGTACAGCAATTGTTTTTCTGGTTGTACACAAAGTAGAGTCACCCCATCTGTGCATTCTGTGAATAAGGTACATATGGAAAGAAATGAATTTTGTATTTAGATTCGAGTCTTATCCCGAGGTATCTAAATTGTATTTATATATATGTATATAAATAGATGTCTATGCATAAATATTCCAAAATTTGAAAAAAAAATCTGAAAAAATTAAAAATCCAGAATAATAACAGTATGGATTTTTAATTTTTCCAGAATTAGTATTCTAATTCATATGTACCTTATTCACATAGCTTGAAGGTAATTTGTACAATACCTTTGGTGTGCTTGCATTTTGACTGTGATCCAGCACATGATGAATGGTATCTACGCCCAGGAAATTTTGGATTTTGGAGCATTTTCAATTTCAGATTATGAATGTTCAACCTACACTGAAAAGACTGCTTTTTCTTGCATAGTTTTACAACTTCTTAGAGTATAAACTCTAATCTTGAAATCTAATCTTGGAAGTCCAAAATTTTTCCAGGAATATAACTCTAGTTTTCTACCTTTAGTTAGGCTAGTACTACAAAAATATGCTATTGTATACTTGCCTAGGAATGTTACATAAAGAAGGTACCTTTTAAAATTGACTAGCTGAAGGGAGCCCAAGCCAACTCCTGCTTTTTCATATTAGATTAGCTAGTTGCTGAGAATCATAGTAAATATCTGTGAGCTTTCAATGCTAGCAGTTTGTTATAGGTGAATAAATTACTGTCCTTAAATTCTAGAACCATTTTTTTACTTACTTACCTTATTTATTTATTTATTTTATTTTTTAAAAAATATTTTTTTAGTTGTCAATGAACCTTTATTTTATTAATTTGTATGTGGTGCTGAGGGTCAAACCCAGTGCCTCACATGCTAGGCAAGTGTTCTACCACTGAGCTACAACTGTAACCCTACCTTATTGTTTTCAATCTTAATTTTCTTATTTGTAAAATGAAGTAGTAACATCTATTTTGTAAGACTGTTGTGAGGATTAAATGAAGTAACACCTGTTAATATTGCACTATGCATGAAACTGTATAAAATCTCAATAAATGTTCTTAACATTAGTAAGATCCTTGGCTCCCAGCTTTTCCCATTTTGAATGTTTTAACTTTTTGAAATCTTTTTTATAATGTTATTTTATTTTTATACCTTTATTTTACTTCTTTATTTTTTTGTGGTGTGGAGGATCGAATCCAGTGCCTCACGCATAAGAGACAAGCTCTCACTCCATCGCTGAGCTACAACTGCAGCTTCCCTGTTTTTACTTTTATTGTCAATTTTAGCTCATAGTTTAGAAATTTTTTCTTCAACATTAAGCTAAATTTATCTTCTTCCTCAAATATATGTCTTCTTGTCTTTTCTGGGTTGATCACTGGACTCCTCTCAGAAGCTGGAAAATCAAAAAATATTGGGGCTTTTTTTCTCTTTAATAAGTCCCACCTCTACTTGGTCGTGTAAGTCCTGTAGCTCGACAGGGTGTAACAACCCAGACCTCTTTTCCATTCCTTCACCATTCCTTCACCTTTTCGAGTCAGGCTTTCATTACTGTTGCACCAAATTCATAGCATGTCTTCCTTTCTCAACTCTCCTAACTTCTGTACACTGTAATAAAAATTAACATTTAACACATTTTTTGATAGTCATTTGTGTTTATATTCTTTTCTGCTTATCGTAAACTGTTGCTAGGCAGAAACTATTTTTTTAACTCCCGTTTATATTCCTAAAACCTAGCATAGAAATCTTTTGCCAAGCCAAAACTACAAATATTGAACTGAATTCAAGTTTTCTTTCAGCTCCAAATTTTTTTCTTCACATTATACCAATTTTTGTACTTTGAACATTGCTTTTAATGTCTCTGCAGCATTCTTGAGAGATGCTTAAAACTTTTCATTCAGTGTGAAAAGTCTAAAATCATAATACATTCATCTTTCAGTATCCGTGGGGGATTGGTTCCAGAACTCACTGTGGTTACCAAAATACACAGATACTCAAGTCCCTTCTGTGAAATGGTGTAATATTTGCATATAATCTACATATATCCTCTCATATACTTCAGTTCATCTCTATATTATTTATAATGCCTAATACAGTATGAATGCTACATAAATAGGTGTTATACCATATTGTTTAGAGAATAACAAGAAGGAAAAAAAATCTGTGCATGTTCATTCAAGACCATGCTTTTTCTGAATATTTTCATTCTATGATTGGTTGAATCCACTGATATAGAACTCAGCAATATGTAGGAACAAGTATACATTGTTCTCTTTCACTCAGAACTTGCATTTTACTTTTTAAAGGAGAATTTTTTTTACAGGGAAAAGTTCATTAATTTATTTCTCTGTGTGTGTGTAAATAGATTAGTCCGAATTGTTTGTGCCATATAAACTTCTTTTAAAAAGGTTTACAGACTTCATTTTGATTCATTGTACACAAATGGGGTACAACTTTTCATTTCTATGGTTGTACATGATGTACGTTCATACCATTCATATAATCATACATGTACATAGGGTAATGATATCTGTCACATTCCACCATTTTTCATACTCTCACCCCCCATTTCCCTCTTCATAATCTAAAGTTCTTCCATTCTTCTCTCACCCCTGACTCCCCCAACCTGATTCTATAAACATTTTTTAAAAATATATAAAATAGTTCACTCTGATGATGATAACGTTTTAAAGATTTAAGAGTAGAGATGTTGAGACACTATGAGTTATGTTAAATACATTAGTGCTATTTCAGCTTTGAATTTTATATTTGTGTAGGTCATAACTGAATGCATTTATATATTGATTCTTTTATACCAGAAATGTGCCTTCATGTGTGTGAAGTTTCTTTGCTCTTATTGATGGGTTTTATTGCTTCTGTTGATCTCTCTTCATTCTAAGTCTTCTTCCTTCTTCAAAATTGTTATGAAATTCGTTGGATGAATTTTTATTTTAGTTACTGTATTTTTCTTTTGTAGCATTCTCATTTGAACCTTTTAAAAATAATTTTCAGTCTGCTGAGATTCAAATTCATTGATTAAACAATATGTTTTTATATGTTTTTGTAACAGCTGCTTTAAAGTCTTTGCTATTATCCCCGTCTTGGTTTCTGTTGACTGCTCTCTTTTATTTTTTCCCTATTTTGAGCTACTTTCCTTACTGATTTTTATTAAATACGACATTGTGGATGGTACATTATGGAGATTCTGGATTCTGTTATCTTCTTCTGAAGAATATTAATTTTGTTCTTTGTAGGAAGTTCAATTAGTGTCTGATCATCTTGAACTTGTGTGGGCATGACTTGATGAAATATTTATCAGGGGAGATTTCGGAAAAACTCAAAGCATCTGATCTTTAAACATTGTTTTCCCTATGAATCTTGTCAGGGTTTGGTTTAATTCTTTATTGGGGTTGGTTTGAAATAGGCTTCACTCTGAATTGTGATCCTTATTCCTAACATGACACTTAACCTTCTGTCTCAGATGGCTGGGGTTAACAGGCGATAACAACATATCTTTAGTCTGGCTGGGCCAGAATTCCAACATCTTTAGACATTCCTCAACTGTTCTCATCTCTTTTCTACTCTTTAATTAGGTGCTTTCTGTTAAGTCTTGGATAGTGTTGTCATATAGACCACCAGACCTTCGATCAGGAACTTCTGAAGACCTGCATGTGGACTGTGGGACTGTTCTCCACACTACTCTCTTTTCCTTGCTCTGCCCTACCAATACCAGGAAAGCCACGCTTATTGAATAAACACTTATTGAATGAACTCAGCAAAACCACTGTGTCCAATAATGCAACTCTTTGCACTGAGACTGGAAATTATACTGATAGGAAGATTGAAATGCTTCCCTCTTGAGTGTTCCTTCTCTTCTGAGGTGCTGTCTACCCTTTGTCCTTTGCTGCTGAAATAGTTGCCTCATATACTTTGTCCGTTTTTGTGGTTGTATGAGATAGGAAATTTAGTCCTAGTTACTTCATCATAACTGGTATAGAAATGAACTTATCCTTTAAAATATTTGCCGTTCTCAGATTTGAAAAGTAGCATAGTATTCCTGGTTACTAGTAAGGCATCTTATTTATGTGTATATAAGCTATTTGCATTTTTGCTATGAATAGCAATTTCATGAGACTGCCACTTCTTTTAGAATTTTGCCTTAGCCAGGTGTGGTTGGTACCTGCCTGTAATCCCTGTGATTCAGGAGGCTGAGGCAGGAGGTTCAAAAATTCAAGGCCAGCCTGTTCAACTTTAGCAAAATGCTGTCTCAAAATTTAAAAAGTAAAAAGGGCTGGGAATGCAGCTCAGCGGAAGAGCACTTGCCTAGCATGTTGTGAGGCCCGGGATTAAATCCCCAGTAGCAGAAAAAAGCAGGAAAAAAATTACGTCTTCAAAAAATATATAAATATATATGTAGAAACTCTTTGTACATAAAGATGCTATTAACACTTTATTTATATGTGTTATGTGTGTCACTTTTTTTATCTTTATTTTTGGATTTATTTTACCTTAGAAATTTTTAGTTTTCAGGTAGAGAGTTTACAAAACTTTCTCTGTGGCCTTTTTTTGTTTTTGTTTTTGTTTTTTTACAGTCTTACTTGTGATGGTCTTTCTTACTTCAGAATTATAAAATCATTTTCTGTACTTTCTTAAGAACTTTTATAGTTTTTCAGTATATCCTGAATTTATTTTTATAAATGACAAAAGATAGATATCCAACTTTACTCTTTTTTAATTGATAACTTTTTCAAAGGTTGTCCCTAATGTTTAATAGTTTATCTTTTTTTCACTGGTTTAAAATTCTATCTGTAATATGTGCAAAGTAAGGAATGGTTGTTTCCAGACTCTTCTGTTTTCCAATATTCTCTTTATCAGTTTCCATATCAGTATTGCACTGTTTAAATAGGATGTTTTTGCATCTAGCTGAAAAATCACTTTTATATTATACAGTTTTTTTAAATATTAACTTTGGAGTTGTTTTATTCAGTTCAGTACAACTTACCTAGCAATTCAGTTTACAGAATGAGTTTACTGTTGAGGATGTTATAAAGTAGTGGCTCTTGGTACTTTAGTGTCTTAGGACCTTTTTGAGTATATTATAAGATCTCTGAACTCAGAAATATGCACATGGGCATTCACAAACTACAGAAGTCTGTCTTTCTGCCCTCTAATGCTATATGGATTGAGCTTTAACCCCTATTTTAGAAGGAATTATTTCAGCATTTAATAATTACTTTTCTAACTAAGAATAGCTTCTCAGATGTAGCTGAGAAAGATTTGAACGGTACCAAGTTATAAATCATCCTATGCTTTAAAATGCCCAATGCTCCTTGTTTGGCACACGTAGACACACACGCGTGCGCGTTCAAGGATACATTTTAAACAAAATGGATAAAATATTGTCAATATTGCATAGTGAAGGTACAGTAAGCAGTTCTCTTTGTGTATAGGCAGATTTTTCCATAACAAAATAGTTTTTTAAAATTCAGTACTGAGGGAATAACAGAGACTAGATATACCTTCCTACTTAATTAGAAAACTGAATGTTATGATGAAACAGTGTTTTAGATATAGGACAGTATGCACAATAGAACAGATATTCCTGAGAGGAAGAAAATATAGAAGATGAAACCTCCAATTGTACCAGATTATTTCCTGGAGATAGTTACAAGTTACATTACATAATGCAGAGAGAATTAGCTTAAACTGAGCTCAGCAGTTTCACTGAGAGAAGAGAACAGAGTTCTAGGAGGCTGTGGCAACAAGAATTTGCAGAGTACCAGAGAGGATGTAGCTATACAGAAAGTAAGTTCCAGATGCCTGAAAAGAGGTCCCCTTGACTCTTTGGTTGACCAGCAATTGGCACATACATAAGAGGCCAAGAAGAAGAGGCAGAACAATTTCTTGAATGATTGGGAATAATTTGTGTTCTCATTAGCCAAAGTGGGAGGGAGGGCCCCTCATAATACATATTAATACTTTGGAATATAATCAACAGAAGAGTTTCACCCTTATACTAGGGATAAATTAGCCCTAATGGCTGCTCTGGACCTGACCTAAGAACACATAAAAGCAAGCCTCAAAAAAATCAACTGGTTCCACATAACCTAGTATAGACAACACAACACTGTTAACACTATTAAAATAATACACTATTAAAACAATACAACAAAGTCCAGTAACTATTGATGTAATATTTATAATATCGAGTGCTCTCAATTAAAAAGCAAAGATTAACCAGGTGTGGTGGTGCACACCTGTAAACCCAGCAATTTGGAAGGCTGGGACAGGAGGATCACATGTCTGAGACCAGCTTCAGCAATTTAACAAGACCCTGTCTCAAAATATAAAATAAAAAGGGCAGGGGCATAGCTTAATGATAAAGTGCCCTTGTTTCAGTCCACACCCCCCACCCCCCCATAAAAGGACAAAATTATCAGGCTGGATAAATATCAAAGATTGAACTACTTATATACATTTTAACATGGATTAATTCCAAAAAAAGATATGCTAAGTAAAAAAAAAAAAAAGATGCAAATGATTACAAATGTACAGTACAATAACATTTACGAAATTTTAGAAAAAAAGGCAAAACAAAGCAGATCATTTGTTACCAGGGCCCAACAGCAGAGGAAGGAAATCAACTGAAAAGAGATAAGAATGAACTTTTAGCAGCAATAAAAGGTTTTATATTATGATGGCATGGTAGTTAATGTACTGCAAGTGTGTGAATTTTATTGTATGTATATTATCTCAAAACTGATATCATACAATTATATTGCATGAGGGATTTAAGGGATTTAAGTATGAATAAAATTTTGAAATGAATAAAAAAAAGGTACTGAAAAACGAAATATTTCTTTACCCTAAATTACTGTTAATATGATTTTTTAAAATAAGCTTTAATTATTTACTACATTTCTAATATATTTTTAAATTATTAGGTTGAACTAAAGCGACAATATAATGACCACCATTCAAAATTGAGAGGTCTTTTACCTGGCCATCAGTGGTATGAAATTCAAGCTTATAGGGCCTTAAATCAGGCCCTAGGTAGGTAAGTAGGATAAAATTTTTTATTATATTACTGTAATATTATCTGCGATCAGAACTGTGTGTAGAACTAGTATTGCTACTTTACTCTTTGTTAAATGTGGTAAACTTTATTTAACTAGAACCCTAAGAAGATATATTTTTAGTGTTAGATGTCACAAGTAAAAGTTGAAAAGAATAAATTAGACCCTCAAAACCCTCAACATTTGCTAAAGTTTCAAGAAAGATTATGATGGGTAAACAATGAGTGGCATGTTACTCAGCAGAGATGCTGAGTAAATGTTAATTAAAGGAAGCATGCTGACAAACTAAAAAATTTTGTCATATGAACATTAAAATAATGATCCAGATAATGATTTTATAGATGAAAATTGTTTCTTACCCAAAATATGTCAGGAAACAAAATTGATATGCCAGCTATGTGAGGAGGTATTCTGTTTTTAAAGTGTACTTTGTCACTAAAGATGTGTAGAATACTTGTATTTGTTAAGTAACTTTTATCAAATACAAACACAATCTATTACAAAACCTAGTGAGATCTTGCAATTGTATCATTTTTTATTCTTTTTTCTATATAAAGAAGACAATTGATGGGAAAAAAGTATTTTCATTTTAATGTCACTCCTAAGGTTTAGATAACAAGGTGATTGCAATCTACATTGTCAGTGTTTTCTCTGCAGTTATAATATTGATGGGTAACTGTGAAACTGAAGAATATTGAATAATTTTATAAAGATAAAATAGTTACTTTTTAAAAAGTGGAATTGGACATATAGCTATGGTCGTAGTAGTAAAGAACACCAACTAAACATTTAATCATACCACTCTTGGTACTGGGCATTGAATCCAGGGGCACTGTACCACTGAGCTATATCCCTAGCCCATTTTATTTATTTTGAGATAGGGTCTTTATTAAGTTGCTAGGCTGGCCTCAGATTTGCAATCCTCCTGCCTCAGCCTCTCCAGTTGCCACTTTGCCCAGCTAACATTTAATCATAATACCCCTTTTTCTAGGGATTCTGGTCCTTCAAGATGGGTGCTTTGTGGAACAAGCTTTTAAATCATCATTTTATATCATAATTTTTTATTGTATTACAACTTCCAAATTTTAAACACTATACTCAGATTTTGTATAAACTAATTTAAAATTTTATACTCTATTTGTAAAATGTAATTAGCTTATTCATGGAATATTTTGTTTCTTAAGAAACGGTGAGATTTAGTAGTAATTTTAAATAAAAGAAACAGGTTAAAGCTGGGCACATGCCTGTGCTCAAGGCCAACCTCCACAACTTAGTGAGATCCTCAGCAACTTAGTGAGAACGTGTCTTGAAATAAAAAATAAAAAGGGCTGGTGATGTAACTTGGTGGCAAAGCACCCCTGGATTCAGTTCTTAGTATCAATCAATCAGTAAATTGTGAAAAATTAGGTTAGAATAAAATTACATAAACATAACACATGACATTTGCAATTCAAATGGAAAAAAAGGAAATAATAAAAATAAACCAATGAATCTAAAAGCAGCCTCTTTGAAAAGAACAATAAAATTAATAAGCCTCTAAAAAAGTTAAGAGAGAGAAGCCACAATTACTAATATCAGGAATGAAAGAGGTAATGGCACTATAAACCCCACAGGCATGAAAAGGCTATGGGAATATTGTGGACATTTGTATACATTTGACAACTTAAATTAAATGGACTAATTCCTCAAGATTGACAAAATTCCAAAATTTATCCAAGGTGAAATACGTAACTTCAACAAATATCTGTTGAATTCAAAATAAAAAAATAAAAAAGGTCTGATGATGTGACTCAGTGGTAGAGCTCTTGGCTAGCATGTATGAGCCTTAACATGCGTGAACCTCTGGGTTCAATCGCCAATATCACACACACACACACACACACACACACACACAAATTTTAAATAAAAAAAAAAAGATCAAGTTAATATTTTACATCACTTGATAAGACTCATAATGTATGTTAATTGATAGAAAAGGTACTTCTACTCTGAGGTGCCCCTTTATAAGTGATACATCAATCTAAAGCAGAAATCAATTGATTATTTTAATACTATCTTTTTTAAGCCCACGTGAGACTATTAAAGTATTTGGAATAGCATAACTCTATGAAATATAATAAGTCTTCAAAAACATACCAGATGGTTTTGTAACCCAGGTTACAACTGCATTGTGAGTTTTTTCACTAGTCTGCTTTACTAAAAGTAAACTCTTTTCTCAAGTGGGCATAATTTATTTGAGGAAGGCAGTGTAAAAACAATGGAAAAAGAAAAGGTAGAGTCTTTTTTCTCTTAGCTGTTTTATTAACATAAATACCTCAATAGCGTAGTTTAAGCAGAAATCAAGGACTGGGGATATAGCTCAGTGGTAGAGTGCTTGCAGTAACTCCTGTTTCCTCCTCCGTCTGCTCCTAGTAAAAGTACTGTTCTGCTTTCTAAACTCTACCAATTTGATGAGTGAGTACAGTCAAATTTAGGGTATAATACTCTACAGGCAGCATTCCTTGGTGGCATCCTCTGCCCTTCATTAAAGTTTTACCCTTTGATCCTCAGAAGTTTTTTCCCTACCCTAGCACTGTAGGAAAAGGATGGGGAAAAAAGAACCAAAATAGAGGTGTATCCTTTCCATTGATTTTTCAACACTATGCTATAATACCAAAATATTTATTTGCTAAGTTAATCTGAATGGGAGAGGAGACTGTCTTCCTGCTTCACATACTTTTCTGTAAACTGATAATCCTGTTTGTAACTTCATTCTCATTGACACTTTAGAGTACCTCAAGTTCTAAGTTTTTCCAAGAATTAATCTGACAGCTTTGGATTCAATTCCCAACATCACCATCACCATGATGATGATGATGATGACGATGACGACGATGATATCCAGAAAGAACAATATCAAAGGTTCAGGGATCAGGTTCCAACTCCAAAGAAAGGCAAAAAAAAATTCTCAAAATAATTAGGAAGGGAAGGAAGCTCTGAGATGCCAGCTGTGCAGCAGGCCTGACTATTAGCATAAATTGGCTCCGGAGCATAGAGGGTTTGATCTTAACTGAGAAGAACTTGTGTAGCTGTGGCAAAGTTTGGGAATCAGTTAATGACAGAAGAAAATACATCACCAATCAGACATAGTAATCCTAAATGTGTATCTAAAAGCAGAGTTTCAAAATACATGAAACAAAGACCAACTGATCTAGAGAGAAAAATAAATTTACAATCATAGTTGGAGGTTTCAAAATCCCTCTTAGTAATAGAACTAGTAGACGAACTAATAATGGTAGAGAAAATTTGAACATTATTAATCAACTGGACAAATTGACATTATAGAGCACTCCACCCAACAATAGGAAAATAAACATTGATTTCAAATGCATATGGAACATGGATCACCAAAATAAATCATGCTAAGTATGTTGTCTATCCATAAAAAACAGTTGTGTTTTTTTGTTTGTTTTTTGGTTCTTTTTTGGTTTTTTTGCGGTGCTGGCGATTGAACCCAGGGCCTTGTGCTTGACAAGCAAGCACTCTGCCAACTGAGTTATATCCCCAGCCCTATTTTTTTTTCATAGTTTATAAGACTTAAGAACATAAAGATACAGTCTTCAAATTAATTTACATATTCAATGTAATTCTGATCTCAATCCCAATAAATATCAAGAATTTTGATAAGTTGATATAAATAGGTACATTAATGAGCAAAAATCCAAAAATAACCATGACATCCTGAAGACGAGTAAGTTAGGGAGACATCCATGACCATATCTGAAGATGTGTTAAAAAGATATAATATTAAGGTGATATGGTATTGCACCAGGGATAAGCAAATTGCCAGTGAAATAGCATAGACTCTAGTCAGAATTATACATATATACACACAAATTGTATGATATATATAATTATATATATTATGGTAGTTCTTATCAGGATTTCAAATTAAGTACTTTAAGTGGTGCTGAGATATTTGGTTATGTATATGAAAAAAATTGGAAACTTGTCTTATGACCATATATAGATATAATTTACAGATTTGAGACTTAAGTTTAAAATAAAAATCTGAAACTTTTAGAAGAAAATACTTTGGAATACACAAGGGCTTTTTAAACAAGACAAAAATACTGTTCATAAAATAAAATAATGACAAATTCGACTACATCAAAACTAAGAACTTATATATATGAACAGACAACATAAGAAAGTGAAAAGTTACAAATCAGAAAAAATAATTTAATACAAATGGTCCACAAGGGTTTGTATCTAGACTAAAATTTTTTTCTCTTTTTATATCTATTTATTTATTTTATACTCCAATGGGGTACAACTTTTCATTTCTGTGGTTGTACACAGTGTAGATTCACACCATTCATGTAATCAAATATACACATAGGGTAATACTATCTGTCTCAGTCTACTATCATTCCTTCCCTCACCTCCTCCCGCCCCATTTTCCTCTACACCATCCAAAGTTCTTCCATTCTTCTCTTGAGCATGAAGGAGTGTTTTCTCAAATGCTTTCTCTGTATCTATTGAAATAATCGTGTGATTCTTAATCTTAAATCTATGGATGTGATGAATTACATTTATTGATTTCCAGATGTTGAACCAACCTTGCATCCTGGGATAAATCCCACTTGATCGTGGTGCACTATCTTAATATGTTTTTTGTATGTGATTTGCCAGAATTTTGTTAAGAATTTGTGCATCTATATTCATCAGAGATATTGGTCTAAAATTTTCTTTCCTAGATGTGTCTTTGTCTGGTTTTGGTATCAGAGTGATACTAGCTTCATAGAATAAATTTGGAAGGGTTCCTTCCTTTTCTATTTCATGAAATGCTTTCAGGAGTATTGGTATAAGTTCTTCTTTGAAGGTCTTATAGAACTCACCTGAGAATCCGTCTGGTCCTGGGCTTTTCTTGGTTGGTAGGCTTTTGATGGCTTCCTCTATTTCATTACTTGAAATTGATCTGTTTAAATTGTGTATGTCCTCTTGGTTCAGTTTGGGAGGATGATATATCTCTAGAAATTTGTCAGAGTTTTGGGGATTTTCTGTTTTGTTGGAGTATAGATTTTCAAAGTAGCTTCTAATTATGTTTTGTATTTCAATAGTGTCTGTTGTGATATTTCCTTTTTCATCACAGATTTTAGTAATTTGAGTATTCTTTCTCCTCTTTGTTAGTATGGCTAAGGGTTTATCTATTTTGTTTACTTTTTCAAAGAACCAACTTTTTGTTTTGTCAATTTTTTAAATTGTTTCTTTTGTTTCAATTTCATTGATTTCAGCTCTGGTTTTAATTATTTCCTGTCTTCTACTACTTTTGGTGTTGCTCTATTCTTTTTCTACGGCTTTGAGGTGTAATGTTAGGTTGTTTAGTTGTTGACTTTTTATTCTTTTCTTGAATGCCCTCCATGCAATGAGTTTTCCTCTTAGTACTGCTTTCATAGTGTCCCAGAGATTTTGATATGTTGTATCATCATTCTCATTTACCTCTAAGAATTTTTTTATCTCCTCCCTGATGTTTTCTGTTATCCATGCTTCATTCAATAGCATATTATTTAGTCTCCAGGTGTTGGAGTAATTTCTGTTTTTATTTTGTCACTGATTTCTAATTTCATTCCATTATGATCTGATAGAATACAAGGTAGTATCTCCATTTTTTTGCATTTACTAAGGGCTGCTTTGAGGCATAATATATATTCTATTTTAGAGAAGGAACCATGTGCTGCTGAGAAGAAAGTGTATTCGCTCGTTGATGGATGGAATATTCTATATATGTCTGTCAAGTCTAAGTTATTGATTGTGTTATTGAGTTCTCTGGTTTCTTTGTTTAGTTTTTGTTTGGTAGATCTGTCCAGTGGTGACAGTGGTGTGTTAAAGTCATCCAGAATTATTGTGTTGTGGTCTATTTGGTTCCTGAAATTGAGAAGGAGTTGTTTGATGTACATGGATGCACCGTTGTTTGGGGCATAAATATTTATGATTGTTATATCTTCCTGATTTATGGTTCTCTTAAGCAGTATGAAATGACCTTCTTTATCCCTTCTGGCTAGCTTTGGCTTGAAGTCCGCTTTATCTGATATAAGGATGGAAACCCTGCTTTTTTACTGAGTCCGGGTGTGGTAACTTTTTCCCATCCTTTCACCTTTAGTCTGTGGATGTCCTTTTCTGTTAGATGAATCTCTTGAAGGCAGTATATTGTTGGGTCTTTCTTTTTAATCCAATCTGCCAGTCTTATGTCTTTTGATTGATGAGTTTAGGCCATTAACATTCAGGGCTATTATTGAGATATGATTTGTATTCCCAGTCATTTTGGCTTATTTTTGGTTTTTAACTTGATTTGGTTTCTCCTTTGATTGGCTTTTCCTTCATGATAGTTCCTCCCTTTGCTGACTTACATTGTTGTTTTTCATTTCTTCCTTGTGGAATATTTTGCTGAGAATGTTCTGTAGCACAGGCTTTTTATGTGTAAATTCTTTTAACTTTTGTTTGTAGTGGAAGGATTTTATTTTGTCTTCAAATCTGAAGGTTAGTTTTGCTGGATATAAGATTCTTGGTTGGCAACCATGTTCTCTCAGAGCTTGAAATATATTGTTCCAGGCCCTTCCAGCTTTTAAGGTCTGGGCTGAGAAATATGTTGATATCCATATTGGTTTTCCCCTATATGTAATCTGATACTTTTCTCTCTTAGGCTTTAAAATCCTATCTTTATTTTGTATGTTAGGCATTTTCATTGTAATGTGTCTTGGTGTGGATCAACTGCAATTGAGTGCATTTGGTGTTCTGTAAGCCTCTTGTAGTTGATTTTCCATTTCATTCTTCAGGTTTGGGAAATTTTCTGATATTATTTTCATTGAATAGTTTGTTCATTCCTTTGGTGTATCTCTGTGCCTTCCTCAATCCCAATAATTTTTAAATTTGGTCTTTTCATGATATCCCATCATTCTTGTGGGTTCCATTCATGATTTCTTACCATCTTCTCTGTTTGGACAACTTTATTTTCAAGATTAAATATTTTGTCTTCATTGTCTGAGGTTCTGTCTTCCAAGTGATCTAGTCTGTTGGTGATGCTTTCCATTGAGTTTTTTATTTGGTTTATTGTTTCCTTCATTTCAAGGATTTCTGTTTGGTTCTTTTTCAGAATCTCTATCTCTTTGTTGAGGTGATCTTTTGCTTCCTGCGGTTGCCCTTTCAAATGCTTATTGGAGTGATCATTCATTGCCTGCATTTGCTCTCTTATCTCATCCTTTGCTTTGTGTATCATTTTAATTATATATATTCTGAACTCCTTTTCTGACGTTTCTTCTACCATGCTGTCATTGGGTTCTATTAATATAGAATCTTGATTTGTTTGGAATACTTTCTTCCCTTGTTTTTTCATGTTATTCATGTCTCTTCCTCTCTAGCAATGCAGATCTGGGGTATTGCAGTTTCCCCCCTATAGGCCTATAGTGACCCTGCAGGTTTCCAAAACCTCTTCTTTAAGGGGGAGATCCATATTAGCAACACCCAGTACAGACAATATGCAGCCCTAAACCAAATAGCCCCTATGAAGACGTTAACAATATTGTCATAATAAACAGAGAGGATGAATTCAATTATTATCTACAGCATAACAAATAGATTTTCAGTGAGGACTGCAGTTTCTAATGGAGGACAAAGAGGATGGGGAGGAGTGTAGGATGTAACTGTTAATGGGATAAGAAAAGAGTATAAAGAAGTTGTTTAAGTGTAGTCAGAAGAAGTTGGTTGTTAGCATGAGAAAAGGGAGAAAGAGACTCTGAGGAAACAGGTAAACAAAAGGAAAATAGCAAGAAAAATAAAGAAATAAAAACTTAAACTTTTTCAAAAAGGAGGAAAAAGAAAATCTACACTATAACAGTCATATACTATTCAAACCTCCCAGTCTTCAGTAGCCTGATGCATGAGAGGTACCTGACAATGAGCTTCCAGTCTCCAGTGGGCATCTCAGGAAGCAATTTGCCCCACCTAAAGATGACAGTTTCCACTTCCAGGATAATCCAAGATGGCTGCACTGGCTTCCAAATGTGTTGGCAAAAGGGGAGATGCAGTGCAGGGCGTGGGCACTGAGTCTGTGTGGGGTGTAGTCAGTCAAGCTGGGGACCCTGGCGGCAGCCATGTGTAACCAAACCTGCAGGTACTGTGACAGTGGACTTCCAGGCAATAGCAGGCAGCTGGCAATCCACTGGTGGTGTGTGGGCAGTCTGCAGGCTCCCCACAGATGATCAGCAGGTGGACCTCGGTTGATAGGTGATGGGGAGGTGAAAGGAGGCAATGGGCAAGCAAAGGCAGGCAGATGGGCAAATGGTGAACAATAGGCAGCAGTCCGTGAGCAATCTGCACTCAAAATGTAGTCAATATGCTGGCAGACTGTAGGTGATCGAGGTAGACAAATGGGGTAAATAGCAGGGGTTCAACGAGGAGCAAAGAATGCCTCACAGAGGAACAGATTTTCCTCTGCTTGAAACCCAAGTTACAGAGCGACAAGGAACGCAGCCTCCCTCTAGTCTGCCATCTTGGATCTTGGTTATTTTTGTAGTAAACAGTTAAACTAGAAATCACTAAGAGATAAATGTCCACACCCTTGGAAATTAAACAGCATGCTTCTAAGTAATCTGTAATAAAATAGAAAATCTCAAGGAAAATTAGAAAATATTTCAGACTGCTCGAAAATGAAAAAACAGCATATCAAACCTTTAGTTTGCAGCTCATGCAGTGCCTAAGGGGAAATTTATACCATTAAATGATTATTTTAGAAAAGAAGAAAGAGTTGGAATCAATCATAGTTTCTACCTTAACATGCTGGACAAAGAAGAGCAATAATAAACGTAAAGCAAATGGAAAAAAAGGAAATAACAAAAATGACTATAAACCAATGAATCTAAAAGCAACCTCTTTAAAAAGAACAATAAAATTAATAAGCCTCCAAAAAAGTTAAGAGAGAGAAGCCACAATTACTAATATCAGGAATAAAAGAGGTAATGGTACTACAAACCTCACAGGCATGAAAAGGCAATGGGAATATTGTGGACAGTTAAATATGTATACATTTGACAACTTAGATTAAATGGACTAATTCCTCAAGATTTACAAAATTCCAAAACTTACCCAAGGTGAAATAGGTAACTTCAATAGTAACCTATTGAATTCATAGTTAATAACCTTTTGAAAAAATTCTCCACCCAGATGGGTTCACCAGCAAATATTACCAAATATTTAAAGAAGAAATAGCACCAATTCTACATGATTTCTTCTAGGAAATAGAAGATGGGACCCTTTCTAATTCATTTTTTGAGGCCCTCACTAACCAGCTACTAAAACCAGATGAGGACGGTACTCAAAAAAAAGGGGTCAGGTTCAGTGACTCACAGCCTGTAGTCTCAGCAACTCAAGAGACTGATGAATGAGGACTGCAAGTTCAAGGCCAGTCTCAGCAACTTAGTGAGACCCTGTCTCAAATAATAAAAAGGACTGGAGGTATAACTCAGTGGTAAATTACCCTGTCTTCAGTCCCTAGTACTGAAGAGGTAGAGGAGTGTGGAGGGAATAGAGGAAGAAAAAAAAAAAATACTACAGACCTATATCTCTTCTGGACTTATGTGAAAATATCTTTAGGCAAGTATTAGCAAACTGGGTGAAAATTTCAAAAGTGGTACAGCAGAAAACTGAAAATTCTAAAAGCAGTGAGAAAATAGACAAAAATAGTTAAAAATCAACTTTTTCAAAATTCTGGATATTAACCAAAGGTTACACCATTCCAGGAAGCATTTATTCATGATAAATGACTGAAATCTCCTTCAAGAACATTGAGTTCTGTGGCATTTTAGCTTGCCTCATTTCTATATCCCTCTGTCCAAATTCACAGTTTCCTTAAAAACCAATAGCCTACAGTCTTGGTAAAAACCAGCAATGTGACAACTGTTGGGTGGAATATAATTGGGCTAGAATGCATTCACAGAGAATTTTAAAAAGTGTTATGTGACTTGTTCTGTGGTCCCCTGAAAGACCCTAGTCCAAGATTATCTTTATTTGACTTCACTTTGAGCCGCATAAGCAGTTACTTAACTATGAGGCAATGAATAACATTTGGTCAAATAAGAGGCTAACTAAAATTTTGAAGGGAAAAAGCTGAGGAAATGTTAAAGTTCTCACATGGTGGGCTATGGATATAGCTCAGTTGGTAGAGTGCTTGCCTCCCATGCACAAAGCCCTGGGTTCAATCCCCAGCACCACATTAAAAAAAAAAAAAAAATTCTCACATATTCCTGAGACTTCACTAGGCTACACTTATGTGTAGGACTATGCACTTGACTGGGGATCTATACGTGCTCAGAAGACTTGGGAAAACCCTGAGCTATCATCTTGATGTGTTGAAACAATAAGTACATATTAATTAAGGCAGAGTTGTTACCTGCCTAAGCATGTCTGAACATATGCAGAGCTTTTAAGTAAAGAATGGGAGACATATTGGCTCTAGACATTTAAACAATTCTCTGGATGCTCTTTTGCTGATGAGTAAGCTAATTAAGTAATCTTCAATGGCTGCATATAACAGAATACAGTCTTTCCAATATTATCTCAGAAAAAATCACAATAAACAGCAACAAAAAATCTTGAGGAGGGAGAGGAATCTGATTTCTAGAGTTGCCACATTATATTATATAAAATGTACTGTTGTTAACAAAAAATATGACATGGGTAAAGAAAGAATATGTTATTTCAGCAAACTGGGGAAAAAAGCCTACTGATTACTTTTTTTCCCCCAAGGAAGCCCAGGCATTTTACTTAGTAGACAATGCCAGTTAAACATGTTCAAGGACTATGAATAAAGAATTGTAAGAAACCATGTGAATGATGTATCACTTCACTAAGTAGAGACTATCAATAAAGATATAAAAACAAATTTCCATTTGTTTTAGAAATTCTGGAATTGAAAAGGACAATAATTGAAATGAAAAATTCATTAACAAATTTCAACAGTCAGAAGACAGACTCTAGCTACTTAAAGATAACATCAACTGAGATTATATCCATTTTCAGGAACAGAAAGAAAAAGAATGAAAAATAACAATCCCAAAGATATGTGGAACCCTATCAAGCATATTAGTATACATATAATGGTAGTCCCAAAATGAGGAAAGAGAGAAAAAATACAGAAAGAATACTTATAGAAATTATAGCTGAAAACTTTTGGTTAAAAACATTCATTTAAATATCCAAGATCATCAAACTCCCAAGTGCATGAACTCAAGAAAGTCCATACCTAGATAGTCAAAATCAAAGAATCAAAAAACAGATATCTAAAATATAACAAGAGAAAAATAAGGGGGTTGGGATTGTAGCACAGTGGTAGTGTTTGCCTAGCACATATGAGGCACTGGGTTTGATCCTCAACACCACATTAAAAAATAAATAAATAAAATAAAGGTATCATGTCCTTCTACAACTAAAAAAAATTTTTTTAAAGAAAAATAACTCATCATGGACAGGGCATCCGTAATAAGACAGCTGACTTTTTTTTTTTTTTTAAATAAGAAGTCATGGAAATCAAGAAATAGTTGATGAACATGTTTAAAATGCTGAGAAAAAAATACTGTGAACAAAGAATTTTGTATCTAACAAGACAATCCTTCAAGAATGAAGGAAAGAGGGCTGGGGTTGTGGCTCAGTGATAGAGTGCCTGCTTAGCCCATGTGAGACCCTGGGTTCTATCCACATAAAAATCCACCACATAAAAATAATAAATAAAATAAAGTTATTATGTCCATCTGCAAATAAAAATGTTTTAAAGACAAATGAAGGATAGCCAAAATAGTTTAACTGGTAGAACATTAGACTGGAGATCTAAATATGAAGGAAAAATTAAGGTATTCTCAAATAAACAAAATCAGAGAGAATTAATCTCAATTTATCCTACAAGTAATACTAAAAGGTGTATATCAAGCCAAAAATAAAAAGGATTTTAGGTAATAGCTCATAATCCATATGAAGAAATAAATAATGCAAAGGTAAATAAATAAATATAAAAGACAATGCAAAAATTTTTTTTTAATCTGTGGTGATTGGGGCTCCCTAAGACTACTCTTAGGTTCAGTAATTCACTTAGAACAGTGATAGCTTCAGCAAACAGATGTACACATTGCTTGGATTTATTTTAGTAAAAGGATACCAAGCGTAATCAGCCAAAAGAAAAAGTGTATCAGGCAAAGCCCAGGGGAAACCAAACTTATATATCCTCTCCCAGTGGAGTCACACAGGACACAATTCCCCCAGAGTTGTGTCATATGTGTGAAATATTTCCAGAGGAACTTGTTAGAAACTCAGCATTCAGGGTTTGTACTGGGAGCTTCTGCCTCGTGCTCTCTCCATAGTCTACTCTCAGAAGCAAAATAGATATGAAGCCTTCAACATAGCGTTTGTACAAACCATTTAGTTACAGTGAGACACTCATATCAGTCACTTGTAGGATCCCTTCTGATATCTAAGTTCTAAAATACCACCAGTGGTCAACTTTAATCCAGTCTTTCCCAGGATAGTTTAACCTGCTATATTAATCTTGAGTTAATTTTTTTTTATTTTTATAAAATAGGTATATAAATTCTACCTTATCAGTAATCACAGTAAGTATAAATGGATTATGCACTCCAAAAGGCAGAGTTTGGCAGAGTGGACTTTATTTTCCATAATCAATAGAGCAACTAGAAGGAAAATCAACAGAAAATAGAAGTCTTCAACAACACTTAAATCAACAATTTAAATCTAAGAGACATTTTTAGCACACTCTACCCCACAACAGCAGAATACACATTCTTCTGAAGTGAGTATAGTACATTATTCAGGATAGACTGTATGTTAGACCATAAATCATGTCTCCATAAATTTTAAAAGGTCAAAATCATAAAAAGTATCTTCAGATCACAATGGAATGAAGCTACAAATCAGTAACAGCAGGAAAAATGGAAAACTCACAAATATATGGAAATTCAATTAAATAGTGAGTCAAAGAAGAAATCACAGGGAATTTGGAAAATACTGTATAATAAATAAAAATAAAAGCAGCTTGCCAAAATTTGGGGGATACAATGAAAACAGTGCACATACTGAATGCTATAGCTGCAAACACCTGTATTTTTTAAAAAAAAGATTTTGACTGGAGATACAGCTTTAGAGGTAGAGTATTTGCCTTACATGTGCAAGGCCCTGGGTTTAATCCCTACCACTTGGCAGGGAGAGAAAAATAAAAAGAAATCGATAATCTAACCTTCTACCTTAAGGAATTAGGAAAGGAAGAACAAGCTAAATCTAAATCAAGGAGATCAAGGAAATGCTAGCGATTAGAAAGGAAATAAATGAAATAGAGAATTCAAGAAACAGCAGGAAAATACTAAAGTAAGGAAAAATTAATTCATTGAAAAGTTTAGCAAAATTAACAAGACTTTATCTAACATAACCAAGAGAAATACAGAGAGGAGTCAGATTGTTAAAATTAGAAATGAGAGAGAGGGCATTATTAGTGACCTCACACAATTATAAACAGTTATGAAAGAATTCCTTATACATTGTGTGACAACTTAGATAACTTAGATTTAATAGACAAGTTCAGAAAAAGACACTGAAGCTGAAGCAAGAATAAATAGACTATCTGGGGGCGGAGGTTGTGGCTCAGTGGTAGAGAACTTGCCTAGCATGTGTGAGGCACTGGGTTCCATTCTCAGTGCCGCATATAAATAAATAAAGGTCCATCGATAACAAAAAAAAAATTTTTTTAAATAAGGATTATACACTGCAACCAAGTGAGATTTATCCCAGGAATGCAAGGTTGATTTAACATGCTAAAATCAATTAAGGTAATTTGCCATATTAATAGAACACAAGACCAAAACCACATGATCTTCTCAAGGTGCAAAGAAAGCATAATACAATGTGCAACACATCTTCATGATAAAAAAAACAACAAAGTAGGAATATAAATTGCTTCCTTAACTCTAGTAAGGACATCTATGAAAAGCCTATAGCTAACATCACACTAAACCAATAAAATCCTGAAAGTTTTCCCCTAAGTTCAAGATCATGACAAGGATGTCTACTCTCACCATTTCTATTCAATATTGGATGTGTGTTTGTGTGGGGGGGTGCGATTCTAACCAAGCCAGTGAGGCAAAAAATAAAAAATAAAAATATGCAGAGTAAGTAGTAGTAGATGTTAAGAGTATTACGATATTAAGAGTAAAACTATCTTTATTTCCAAATGGCATGATGTTCTGCTTAGAAAATCCTAAGGCATCCTTTAAAAAGAATAAAGTTCAGAAGGTTTGTAAGTTATAAGATTAAAATATAAAAATCAATGGCAGTTTTATTCACTAGCAACTAAAAATTCAAAAATGAAGTTAGGAAAATTTTGATCAAAATAGTATCAAAAGCAATAAAATACTTAGGAATAAATTTAAGGAGATGAGACCTATACATTGAAAACTGAAAAAATTTGTTGAAAGAAAAAACTAAGTAAAAAGAATCCCATGTTCTTGGTCTGGAAGACTTATTGTTAAGATATCCACCCCCACCCACGTTGACCTACAGATTTAATGCAATACCAGTCAAAATACCAGCTGGTTTTCTGACAGAAATTGAAATTCTGATGCTAAAGTGATTATGAGAATATGAGGAACCTGCATAACCAAAACAAGGAAGACAGCAGAGTTTAAGTTTTCTTGATCTTGGGACGAAAACGTTCCTTAGAGTTAATTTCAGAAGTACAACCAACCAAAGAAAATTTGGGTAAATTGGATTTTGTCAAAGTTTAAATTTTTGTTATTCAAAGGACAATATTAAGAAATAGAAAAGACAACTCATATAGAGAAAATATTTGCAAATTTCATATATCAGGATCTAATATCCAAAATGTTTTAAGAACGCTTAGTATTTAACACTAAAAAGACAAACTATGCAATTAAAAGTGAACCGATAGGGGCTGGGGATGTAGCTCAGTTGGTAGAGTGCCTGCCTCGCAAGCACAAGGCCCTGGGTTCAATCGCCAGCACTGCAAAAAAGACCAATAATTCAAAACCTTTTTCCAAAAATAGATATACAATTAGCCAATAAGCACATAAAATGATCCTTGATATTTTTGGTCAATAGGGAAATGCAACTCAAATCGTGATGAAATACCATTTTACAGCTCCTGGGGTAGATATAATTTTTTTAAAAAGAGATATAATAACATCTTTTGAGGATATAGATACATACATAGCTGCTGGTAATGTAAAATTGTGCTGCTACTTTGGAAAACTGTCAGTTCATCAAAAAGTTAAATAGGCCAGGCAGAGTGGCTCATAGCTATATTCCCAGTGGCTCAGGAGGCTGAGGCAGGAGGATCACAGGGTTGAGCTAGCCTCAGCAACTTAGGCTGTATGCAACCTAGTGAAATCCTGTCTCAAAATAAAACCTAAAAGGGTTGGGTATGTGGATGAGTGGTTAATCACCTGGGTCAATCCCTGGTACCAAAAAAAAAAAAGCTAAACAGAGTTTCCATATGACCCAGCATTTCCACTCCTAGGTATACACACAGTAGAATCAAAAACGTGTACAGATGTTCATGGCTGCATTATTCCTAATAGGCAAAAACTGGAAATAAGGCAAATGTCCATTTATTTATGAATGGAGAAATAAAATGCCATGTATCCATATAATGAAATTTTATTCAACCATAAAAGAATGAAGTACTAATACACAATATGAGTGAAACTTGAAAACATTATGCTAAGTAAAACAAGTCAGATACAAAATGTCACATCATATTGTATGATCCCAGTTAAGTAAAATGTCTGAAATAGGCAAAATCTCTTGGGACAGTATACTAGTGGTTGCCAAAGTAATGGGAGAATAAATGGGGGTAATTTGGAGTAACTGCTAATTGGCACAGGATTTCTTCTTGGGGTGGGGAAAAGTTCTAGAATAGATAGTAGCATATGTTATATAAACTTGTAAATATACTAAAATCCACCAAATTGTAAACTTACATTTTTAAATAATTTTTTAGAAAAGAACATATTTTTTAAAATAAGGTAAATTGAATCCAGCAATCCGGAAAAAGAATAATGCATCATGACCAAGTGTGGTTATATTAGAAATGCAAGGCTGCCCGGGTGTGGTGGAGCACACTTATAATCCCAGTGACTTGGGAGACTGAGACAGGAGGATTGTGAGTTCAAAGCGAGCCTTAGCAACTTAGCAGGGCCCTGTCTCAAAATAAAAAACGTAAAAGGGTTAGTGGTTAAGCGCCCTGGGTTCAATCCCTGGTACCAAAAAGAAAAAAAAAAAAAGGAAGGCAAGGCTGGTTCAGTATTTGAATTGACCACTGTAATCCAACATATAAGAGCTGAAAGAAGAAAAATTACATGATTACATCAAATGCAATGTAAAAAATTTTTTTGACAAAATTAAACTTATTCATGATTTTAAAAAAAAAAGTCATCCAACTCTGAAAAAGAACAACTATATATAACTTACAGTTGTTAACAATACCTAAGGTTAAAAAAATAGTCTGTGTTTCTAAGGAGGAAGGTGTTAGAAAATGTTTTGTAGATTTCAAATTAAAATGCATATAACATTTTTGAATATAAGTTTCAGTAGTTGATGTGGAGTTTTGCTGTTTGTGGTGCTGGGTATCAAATCCAGAGCTCATATATCCTAAGTAAACGCTCTACCACTGAGCTACATTCCAAGCTCCAAAGGATTTTTTTGTTTGTTTGTTTTGTATCCCTACTTTGGTACATTATATTGGGTGTTCTCATATTAACAAATTTGATTATAGATATGTATAATTGACACATCATTGATTTTTCTTAATTTTCTGTCAGTTCCTCTAGAAACCTGGATTTAATCTTTCATGTTGTATGTATTTTATTTTCTTCCTATTTGTTGTAGGTGTATTCGACACAGAAATGATTGGGGAGCTCTTATTCTAGTGGATGACCGTTTCAGGAATAACCCAAATCGCTATATATCTGGTAAGATTCTAAGCTGGGTTTAGAGTAAAAACTAGTGACAGTCTTTGTTTTTTCATTATAGTAAAAAACATTAAACTTGAGATCTGCCTGTACAGTGCAATATTGTTAAGAATAAGCACAATACTTACAGCAGATCTCTAGATCTCATATAACTGGAACTTTATACTGACTGAAAGCAGTACCCCATTTCCCACTACCTCACACCCTGGCAACCACCATTGAACTTTCTGTTTCTTTGAGTTTGGTTATTTTAGATATCTTATATAAATTGAGTCATGTGATATTTGTCCTTCTGTGACATTTGTCCCTTCTTTTCTCTTAGTATAAAGTCAAGATTTATCCTGGTCAAAGTATCTGACCAGATTTCCTTCCTTTTTATGATTGAATAATATTTCTTTATTTATCCTTCAGTAGTCTTTTAGGTTGTTTCTACCCATTGGATGTTGGAAACAATACTGCAGTGACCATGGGAGCTAATCTCTTGAGAGTATTTTTATTCTTTTGAATAAACACCAAGAACAAAATAAGTTTTTACCAAGACCAATATTATGAAGTTCTTCCCCTAAATTTTCTTGTAGGTGTTTGACAGTGTTGATTTATTCAATTGTTTTTGTGTTTTCCACTTCATTTATTTCTGCTCTGATCTTCATTATTGCCTTTCTTCTGCTAGCTTTGGGTTTAATTTATTCTTTTGCTAGTTCCTTGAAGTATAGCATTGATCATTTGAGATCTTCTTTTTTAATGTAGATGTTAACTGCTATAAACTTCCCTCTTAGTACTGCTTTTGGTACATCCCTTATTTTAGTGTACTGTTTTTGTTGGTGTGTGTGTGTGTGTGTGTGTGTTTGATGGTACTAGGGATTGTACCCAGGGTCTTGTACATGCTAGGCAAGCATTCTACTACTGAGCTACGTCCTCAGCCCAAGATATTTTCTTATATCTCTTTTTTTCTTCCTTTGCCTATTCATTGGTTGTTCAAGAGAGCATTGTTTTAATTTCACACATTTTGAATTATCCAGTTTTTCTTCTGCTATTTAATTCTAATTTCATTCTGTTGTGGTTTTAAGAGATACTTGGTATAATTTCAGTCTTCTTAACTTTGTTAAGACTTATTTTGTAACCAAACCTGTGATCTTTCTTGGGAAATTTTCCATGTATGCTTGAGAAAAATGTGTATTCTGCTGCAGTTGGGTGAAAGGATATATGTGTGTGTGTGTGTGTGTGTGTGTGTGTGTGTGTGTGTGAGTTATATCTATTTGATCTGCAGTGTTTTTAAACCATAATAGATTGGGTGTGGTTCATTTCCTGGGGTATTGAAATCTTCCATTATTGCCATTTCTTCTTTCAGTTGTCAGTATTTTCTTTAGATATTTGGGTGCTAGAATGTTAAGTGCATATGTTTATAATTATCATATCTTCCTGGTGAATCGACACATTTACCATTATATAATGTCTTTTGGGATCTCTTGTGGCAGATTTTTTTTTCCCCCTGCAATTCTAGAGATTGAACCCAGGGCCTCATGCATGCTAGGCTAGCATTCTACCACTGAACTACATCCACAGCCCCTCTTCTGAGAGTTTCTGACTTAAAGTCTATTTTTGTCTGATAGAAGTATAGCCACCCCAAATCTTTCCCATTCTTCCACTTTCAGCTTGTCTTTTTCCTTAAATCTTAAATGAATCTCATATACAGCACATATTGGATCCATTCAGCCCCTCCATGTCTTCTGATTAGATATCACTTTGGTATGGTCCACCCAACATTCAGTGTTGAAAACCTCAAACACAAGGTGATGGCATTAGGACATGGGGTCTTTGAGAGGTGATTGGTTCATGAAGACAATATCTTCCTGAATGGGATTGTTGTCCTTCTAAAAGACACATGAGAGAGTTACCTTATTCTTCCCTCTGTGTGAGATTATCTAGGTGACCGAAGTCTGTGAACCAGGAAGTAAATGCTTATCAGACACCAGATCTGCTGGTATCTTAATCTCGGACTTCCCAGCCTCCAGAATTGAAAAGGATAGATTTTTATTTTTAGACCACCCACTCTATAGTATTTTGTTATAGCAACCTAAGCAGAGAAAGACAGGGAGCTAATCCATTATATTTAAGGTAATTATTGATAAGAAGGATTTACTATATCTATTTGTGCATTGTTTTGTCTGATTTATAGCTTTTTTGTCCCTCTTTCCCTGTCTTCTTTTGTATTTCATTGATTCCTTTGAAGTGACATGCTTTGATTTCTTTCTCATTTTTTTTTATGTGCCTTCTGTAGGTATTGTCATTGTTGTTACCATGGGTCTTACATGAAACATTTTAGAGTTATAGCAACTTATTTTTAGCTGATAACTAACTTCCATTGCATACAAAATGTTTTCACTTTTATTTTCCTTCACTACACTTTATAATTAAGCCACAAATTACCTCTTTTTTATATGTGTATATCGGTTAACTTTTTTTTTTTTTTTTTTTTCCGGTACTGGGGATTGAACCCAGGGACACTCCACCACTGAGCCACATACATCCCCAGCCCTATTTTATAT
Organism: Glaucomys volans; assembly: GCA_020662805.1. Taxonomy (NCBI): domain Eukaryota; kingdom Metazoa; phylum Chordata; class Mammalia; order Rodentia; family Sciuridae; genus Glaucomys; species Glaucomys volans. The sequence continues at coordinate 944,635 of JAJEJO010000134.1, forward strand.
TTTATTTAGAGACAAGGTCTCACTGAGTTGCTTAGGGCCTCACTAAGTTGCTGAGACTGACTTTGAACTCGAAATCCTCCTACCTCAGCCTCCCAAGTGCTGGGATTACAGGTGTGCGCCACTGTGCCGCCTAACATGTTTTTATAATTAGTTTTTATACTTTTGTCTTTTAAATTCTGTACCAAGATGTAAAGTGATTTATGGGATTGGTAGTATAGATCAATGGTAGAGCACTTGCCCAACATGCATGCGGCCCTGAGTTTGAGCCCTAGTACTCTTAAAAGAGAGATTTATGCATCATTATTATAGACAACATTATCAACAAACTACGCTTTCATATGCTTTTTGTGGTTGTTTAGTAAACTTCCTTTAGCATTTCTTATAAGGTAGGTCTAGTGGTTGTGAACTCTCTCAGCCTCTTTTTTTTTTTTTTTTTTTTTGGTACCGGGAATTGAACCAGGGACACTTAACCACTGAGTCACATCCCCAACCCTTTTTTGTATTTTATTTAGAGACAGAGTCTCACTGAAATGCTTAGCGCCTTGCTTTTGCTGAGACTGGCTTTTAACTTGTGATCCTTTTGCCTCAACCTCCCAAGCCTCTGAAATTACAGGCATGTGTCACCATGCCTGGCCCCTCTCAGTTTTTATTTGTCTGAGAAAGTCTTTATCTCTTCTTCATTTAGATGGAGGGAAAGTTTTGCCTAGAATTCTTTTTTTTAAATTTGTTCTAATTAGCTATACATGACAGTATCATATTCTTTGATACATAATACATAAATGGAATATAATTTCTCATTCTTCTGATTATACATGAGTAGAGTCCCACCAATTATATAGTCATAATGCACATAAGGTAATAATGTCTGATTCATTCTATTATCCTTCTTGTCCCCATACCTCCTCCCCTCCCTTCACTCTCCTTTACCTAACCTAAAGTAACTCTGTTCTTCCCTAGCACCCCCACCCCTTATTGTGAATTAGCATCCACATATCAGAGAAAACATTCAGCCTTTGGTTCTTTGGGATTGGCTTATTTCACTTAGCATGATATTTTCCAGCTCTGTCCATTTACAGGCAAATGCCATAATTTTATTCTTCTTTAGATCTGAGTAATATTCCATTGTATATATATATATACCACACTTTATCCATTCATCTGTTGAAGGGCACCTAAGTTGGTTCCATAGTTTAGCTATTGTGAATTGAGCTGCTATAAACATTGATGTGGCTGCATCACTCTAATTTACTGATTTTAAGTCCTTTGGGTATAAACCTAGGAGTGGGATAGCTGGGTCAAATGGTGGTTCCATTCCAAGTTTTCTGAGGAATCTCCATACAACTTTCCATAATGGATGTACCAATTTGCATTCCAACCAGCAATGTATGAGTGTACCTTTTTCCCCACATTCTTGCCAACATTTATTGTTACTTGTACTTTTGATAATTGCTATTCTGACTGGAAGTAAAATGAAATCTTAGTTCATTGTATTGTGTTCATTCATTAAAAGAATAAAAAGTCAAAAACTAATGACCTAATATTACATCTCAAAGCCCTAGAAAAAGAACAAATAAACACCAAAAACAGTAGAAGACAGGAAATAATTAAAATCAGAGCTGAAATCAATGAAATTGAAACAAAAGAAACAATTCAAAAAATTGACAAAACCAAAAGTTGTTCTTTGAAAAAAACAAATAAGATTGATAAACCCCTAACCACAAGAAAAATAGAGAAAACTCAAATTACTAAAGTACGTGATGAGAAAGGAAATATCACAACAGACACTACTGCCTAGTTTTTTTTTGTTGTTGTTGTTTGTTTAAATTTGTACTGGGAATTGAACACAGGGGCACTCAAATGGAGCCACATCCCCAGCCCTTTTTTTGTATTTTTTTTAGAAACAGGTCTCACTGAGTTGTTTAGTGCCTCACTTTTGCTGAGGCTGGCTTTGAACTTGTGATTCTTCAGCCTCAGCCTCCCTAGCCACTGGGATTACAGGCTAGTGCCACTGTCCCCAACTGCCTAGTGTTTTGTTTGTTTGTTTGTTTGTTGTGGTGCTGGGGATTGAACCCAGGGCCTTGTGCTTGACAGGCAAGCACTCTACCAACTGAGCTACATCCCCAGCCCTGCCTAGTTTTCTTGATTAGCAGTTATTTACTTTTGTTTCTCTTTTCTTTCATACCACTCCATTCTGATCTGTGAGGTTTTTTTCTAAGAAATCCATTTATAGTCTTATGAAAGTTCGCTTGTATATGATCAATTGCTTTTTTCTTCCCGCTTTTAAGAATTCTATTTTCTTTGCCTTTGGGCAGTTCTGTTATATCTTAATTTGAGTTTCCAGGTTCATCCTATTTAGATTTGTTGGGTTTCTTGCATCTGGATGTCATTCTTTCCCTTGGTTTGGGATGATTTTTTATCTTTATTTCTGTAAATAAGCCGTCTGCTCTTTTTCCTCGTTCTAGGATTTCTAGATTACATATATTCTGCTTGAACAATCCTGTCTTTCAGGGTTTTTTTCCTAGATTTTTTTTATTCTCTTATCTCTTCATTAATATATATCCATTTTCTCTCCCACTTTTCTCTCTTCCCCTCTCTTTCTCTCTCCTGTGTCATTTTCCTGAGTTCATGAGTACCCTTTTGACAGTTATTTTATGTCATTTATCAAGTGATTCACATACCTTTATTCCTTTAGAGCTAGTTTCTAGAGATTTGTGTGGTTCTTTGGATGGGGCTGTTTTACCTGTTTGTGTTCTTGTAGCTTTGTAATGGCATTCACACATTTGAAAGGACAGCCACCTCTCACAGCTTCACACAGGAAAAGACCTTTACTCTTCAGGTCTATTAGGCATTATGGGAGCCTTTGAAACCTTTCCTATGTGGATCTGTCTTCTCTGGACTTATGTGCGTAGATTCCTAATTAGAGGAATTTGCCAATTTCCCTTTTCCCTTCCTTTGGATATAATAATAATCTCTTGCATTGTGGGGCCTCTTAAACATCAGCATGCTGCCCAGCTCTTTTGTTCTGTGGGCTCCAGGCATGTAGAGTATGCCAGCTTCTGACAGTGCTCCAGGGCAAAGTGAGACAGAAACCAGTCCCTGGGCAACTCATGGAAAAGCCAAAACCTTGGACACACTCATTTTTCTCCTTCCCCCTGAAGTGGCAACTGAGCTACATCAACCTCTATCTCCTGTATCATGGTTCCTCTAGAGCAGCATTATGCTGCCCAGTTCTTTTGTTCTCAGTAGTTCCCAGTCATGTAGAATATGCTAGATCATGTCAGCCCTTCAAGTCAGGGAAGACAGAGACAAGTCCCTCATGAAGACAGAGACAAGTCCCTCATGCAGCCAACCTGAAAAGTCAGAACTTTGGACATACAGTCTTATTTCTCTCCAGGGAGAAGCAGAACTGGGACTTTACTTCCAATCATGTGGCATTTTTCCCAGGGAAGGACTCTGGTGAGAAGGTGCCACGAATTTTCCTACCTGCATTGATGCAACTGGTTTTGCACTAACCTAGGTTCAGGAGCCTCTTAACTGGTTTCTGGATAATCTCAGGAAGGGATTTGAGGCTTGTATTGTTGAATCCATGTCTCCATGGAAGGAAAGTGGGTCTGAGGCTTCCTATTCTACTGTCTTAAAGTCTTTTTATATTTAATGGCTTCTATTTTAAAAGACAAAGAATTGAACAGAAAATTTGAATTATTAGATCAAATATGGACAATTCGCATTGACTGGAAATCTAATCTTTTAATTCTCATATTTTATAAAAATTCTATGTAAATGAGAATTTTAGTTAACAATAAAGATGAAATCAAATAGGATTCTTCGCTTCATAGAAGGTGAGATATAATTCAGTAATATGCATTTTTATAATATGCTTTATTTATCATTGTCAGAGTAAAAGTTCTTCCACAGAAATGAATTTTCCTAGAAATACTATTTTTCCATTTAAATAAGCAAGTGTGTTGCTTTTGTCTATTTAGTTTATTCTTTTGTTTTGGGTTATATTAAAGTTTGTTGCTTTTTATTTGCTGCTTTAGAGATGCTTCAGTTGTTTTCAAATTTATGTTAGTCAAAATTTCTGAAAGGAAATAAAGCACCACTGAATGGGATAAGATCAAGTAGAGAGTCAGTTGTTCCCACTCAAATCAGTAAATATGTGCCTCTGGTATTTACACAGCTATGACATACTGCTTCAGAAGCTACTGTTAGGAATTCACTCATTTTCAAAGAGCTGTGGGATATACTTGCATCTTTATTACCTTTAAGCTAAAAATTTCAATATGCCATAATAAAGACATGCTTAAATTTTTATTTTGTTTCATATTACCTGTCTGTGGGCATGGTCTTTAACTCTTCCATCTTAGAGTCTAATTACTATAATTTTATTTGATACTAAAAAGAAATTCAAGATTAAAGTAGAAAATACTGCTTTCTTAGTTTTTCTTTTCTTGACTTTCTTTCCAAGTCAAGCAGTAGCTTAAATTAAATAGTAACCAAAATTAAAAGTGCTAAGTCCTGGTATTTAGTCAGCAGGTGGAGCTCAGATCCTTTCAAGTTTTCAGTAGCAAATAGTGACATCTTATACTGAAAAGGTTTTCTTTGATTGCGAAAAGGTTTTCTTTGATTGCGAAAAGGTCAAAACGAAAAGGCAACTATATAATGCTAAAATTTTAATTTTGGGGAATTTCATTTTTATTTGGTCTAACCATTTTTCCCAGGCAAACAAAGAAATTTAGGGGAGGTATTTGTTTAATTTCTTTTTTTAATTTAAAAATCTAGAACCTAAACTTTTACTTCATAGTTCAGAATTGTTCAGAGAGTCTTAGAATTAAATATTTCCTGTTAGTTCTGAATGGTTTTTATTTTTTTTTTTTTTTGGCATAAATTGTAAAATGTTTTCCTGGTAATATTAGAACATCACCACACAGATTCATTTTGATGTCTACTTTTTGTTTAAATTCAATTTGCATCAATAGAGAATTGACAGAAAAGTTCACATTAAAAAAAATAATGTTTTTGAAATGGAAGTATAATAATTCAGGTTACTTGAAGCCCTGTCTTATCTTTCTCTGAACTTATAATATCATAATGACTTTTAAAACTTTTAAAAATTGCTCCAAAAGAAGATGCTAGCTTTAGTAACATGAGCCAGGGAATATTTATTTTATAAAAATCCCAATTATTTTTGTTTTATTGTAAAATGAGCCATACTACAAAACACCTTATACTCTGAATATGGTTAATTTTATGTAGTTTTCATATATCACAGGTCATATATCCTATACATTGATTATTTATATATTTTTAAAATCGTTTAATAAACATTCAGATTGGATATGATTTGCCCACAAGAGAGTTATTTCTTTCACCTCCACAATAACTTATGTTTGGAATTGGTGAAGAAGGGATCAAGAAAACCTTTCAGACTGGAATTGCAAATTTATTTTTGGAAATGGAGCCAAATTAGAATGTTGGAGTGGAGGATAGTATTGTTTACAACTTCTAGGTTCCCGTGAAAAAGTAGGCATTTTTTGTGAGGAATTATGATGTAATTAAATTTGCCTTGTTCCAGTACACTGGAATCCTTGGCTGAATTTTCCAAAAAGCACCAAAAAAGTCAATGATATATCCAAAAATATTCTCAAATGAGGGAATAAAGACATATCCTGACAACCATGGTACCACTTAAACATTTTCAACTTCAAGGTAGTAAAAGAGATGTACGTTCAGTAGAAATCATACTTTTGAATTTTGATCTTTTTCTACTACATGGTATAATTCTCTATGTGAAGCTGGGCAGCAACAGTGAGTGGCAGCTCCTAGTCAGCCAAAGTGATCATGCCAGTAAACAACTGGTACTCTATAGTATGTACTGTGTTGCTCAGCTATGATATTGGAGAGGTTAGGTGCATTAAGTGGCTTTTCGATTTACAATAGCTTCGGCTTGATGGATTTCCCAAGATATAACACCATTTAAGTCATATGCATATTGTACATATTAAGTAAAATTGTTGGAAAAAAATACTGAAAATCAGTATGAACATTCAAATACAAATTAGTTTACTTCATTAGGAAAAGTTAAGTTTTATATTAATACATAATATCTTACGCATAACCCTGGGTTTACTTTTTCTTTAGGACTTTCTAAATGGGTAAGGCAGCAGATTCAGCACCATTCAACTTTTGAAAGTGCACTGGAATCCTTGGCTGAATTTTCCAAAAAGCACCAAAAAATCTTTGATATATCCAAAAAGGACCAAAAGTGTATACCAGACAGTGAATCTACTCTCGAAGAGGCCTGTTTGGAGAATGGTAGCCCTACTTATTTACTGGATACATCAAGTTATCTACCACCAGAAAATCCTACAAAAAGTAAAGCAAAAATATGTGACCAAGAACTACAGTGTCCTAAAATGATTGCTAGAAACCTGTCTCTACCAAATGACATCATCTCCAGAAAAGAGAAAAGTATGAAAAGTTCTGCCCATTTATGTTTGATAAAGAAGTCCTTCATGATAGAGAAATGATATTTATTTTGGGATAGATTTATTTTCTTAAATATGTAGATTTATAAAAGAAATTGTTAGAAAATAATGAGATAATACAGTAGACTGGAATCGGGGACAGACCTTTGTCAGGGCACACAGCATACTTTTTGGTTTTCTGTTAACGAGTTTTGCCTCTTACTAGTTTTGTGATCATTAGCAAGCCACTTAACCTTTTTGAGTCATAATAGAAAAAACATACCTGCCTAGCTGTCCTTCCAGATTGGGTTATAAAGGTCAAATAAGATATCTCTCACAGCATTGGAAAGTATTATACAGAAGATAGATGTTATTTTAAAGGTTATGTAAATATGGGTCTAATTTGGAGATGCTTCTTAAATGAACCTCTTTGTTTTATTCCTTATGATAAAAACAAATATTTTAGAGTGTATTAGAAATAATGGTCTGTATCAGAGATGAGTAAACAGTGGCAGGTGAATCAAGTTCAACCTGTTGTGTGTTTGCAAATCAGTTTAACAGAACTCAGTCACACTCATTCATTTACATATTGCAAACAACAACAAAATTGAATAGGTGTATGTATTGCACTAGAATAGCACAATTTAGTAATTGGAACGGTGCGACCTGCAAAGCCTAAAATATTTGCTATCTAGCCTTTGCCAAACTCTGGTTATTGGATATAAATTTAATTTTTTAAATTCATATAGCATTGTAGCTTAACATATCCATTTTTAAACATTTATTTTGTGGCATATGCTAGAAAATAAATGTCAGAGTGAATTCAAGATTATTGTACTGGTAATCAGGAAACCTAGGTTCTAGTAGTGGTCTTAACTGCCAACCAGTTTTATAACTTTGAACAAATAATAATGGTCTTGTGCTTGTGTTTCCTTATTTGTTATATAAGGAATTAGTCTAGGGCAGTTTTTCTCAATCACTGGTTAGTGAATTTTCAAGGCAAATTTTTACAGCTTATTCCCTCCTTTACTGAGCCCTCTTCCTTTTCCTCTTTACCCCTCTTTTGCTCATCCAATATTGAGGTCGCTGGTGTGTAATTTGATGGTTTACGAGACAGCATTATAACTTGAACTAGGAAACATTGAGATCTGATATTCTTTTCAGAGTTAAAATTCTCTTCTTTAAGTTCCAAGATGAAAATCTAGTATTACTGATCATGGGCTCTAAATTATATATTCTGTATAGTTGTTTAAACATTCCTAATTTAAGAAATGCTTTTAACAATTATTATGTTAGCTAGGAGCAGAAAGTTAAAATTTTTAAATTTTTTTATTTCTAGATGATCCAGTATTTTTGGAAGAGTCTGTCCAAGCAATGAAAGCAGAAAAAGTTGTGATTTCCAGATCCTCAAGCCCAACTTTCAGCAAACAAACAAAGGAAGTTAACTGGTCTAGCTTTAATTCTTTAGGACAGTACTTTACTGGCCAGATGCAGACTGTTACACCCCAGCTCAGTACATCAGAGAATTGTGCCTCTAGTTCTTCCACTTTCAAAGGAGAAAAAAAGGAAAGTAAAACTGCTTTGCCACTCACCGATAAAAGTGACTCCTCAAATATAACTGTAAGCACATCATTTGGGCTGTGCCCTCAATCAGAAAACATTATTTCATCAATAAAGATTGATACTACTCTTTCTATGAAAGATCATTCAAAACAACTGCTCTGCTTTGAAAAACCCCTGGCTCCAGATTTTGAACTATCTCAAATAAGTGAAGAAGCTAAACATTCCAGTTTAAATACAACTTTTGAAACAGAAGTAGAAGATGAGTCTATCTATTTTACACCTGAACTTTATGATTCTGTAGAAACAGATGAATAGGAAAACAAGCCAGTTAAAATTGGATTCGGTAATAATTCAAGCTGCATTTTAGCTGAAGACTTATGAAATTAGAACTATAAAAGAAGTGAATTCAGTCAGAGATGTGAAAGCTGAGGATTACATAGAAACAAAGTTGAATAGAATCACGCATATTGAAGAGAATAAAATTGATGACATGGATGATAATGTAAAAACCTGTATAAATGAATTGGAGCTGGGAAAAACTTATGAAATAGATATAAAGAACTTTAAGCAGTAGGTATGTTCCCTGATGTTAGGTATTAATACTTCTCGTTAAGCTGTAAAAATATGTTGTCAGGTTTTGTTAAATCCTATTGTAAAGAATAATTTATGCTTTGGGTAAATGGTCTTGCTTTAAATTTTTAAGTTTTTTTTTTTCCACTTCAATTCATTGTCATCAGATTTTTAAATCTGTTTTATGTTCAGAAATATAAGTTTTACTATTCTCAAGTTTTGATAAAGTGATTCATATAAAACGTATTCCTCAAATAAGTCTTACTTAGCTAAATGTAATTTAAAATCAATCAATCTAAAAGATATTACAGTTTCCTAGGGTACTTCCAATTTCACATTAATTGTGTTTTGTAGTTCGCTTCATCCATTTGTTTTCACACTGTTACATAAAGATTAGTAACAGTTGAATCTAGTCATATCTCAGCCATATTTCACTATAGATTCTACTTCCAATTGGTCTGAACTTTTTCTCAGATATCAAAATTTGTCTTGAAAAATATATTCCCTTACTAAACTGCCAAGTCAGAAAAATTAAAGGGAGCAACATGCTTTCTCCACAGCCAGTACTGGGGATTGAACCTAGGGAACCTTTACCACAGAGCTATATTTTGAGACACAGTATTGCTAGGTTGCCCATGCTGACCTCCAACTTTCGATCCTCCTGCCTCAGCCTCTCAAGTAGCTGAGATTACAGGTGTGCACCACTGCACCTAGCAACAATACACATTTTTTTAATTCTTTATCTTCCCTTACCTCCCCCATTATTATTCATCCCCAGTCTTCTAATCTGTAATATGCATTCTTAATTGAAGTTGTTTTACCTTTCATTTGATAAAACTAAAATTAAACATATCATAAACAAAATTGTGTAAAGTTACAAAAGGCCAAATGAAATATTCCATATGTTCGATTCTTAATTATTTAACTTCACCATCATTGTAGGGGAAAAATGATATAAGATCCCCAGCTCTGGGATGGGGGGAGTAGAGTAGTATGTTCTAGTTTAACTTTAATTATACAACTTTTATAAAGATAGAAAACGTTGATGTATAAATAAGCAAACCCACATATATACTACAGCTGAAATATGTTTCCCTAGAGGACACTAATCCTTTCTGTAAATTTTGATTGTGTTTATGCTTTAGTGTGGTGGTGCATGCCTGTAATCCAGACTATTTAGGAGGTTAAGGCAGAAGGATCACAAGTTCAAGGCCAGCATTGGCAATTTATCGAGACCTGTCTCAGAAAGGTGGGGACTAGGGATGAAGCTCAGTGGTAGAGTGCCCCTGAGTTCAATCCTCAGTACCACAAAAGTGGGGGGATGCTCATTTCTGACTTCATTCCAAAAATACATCCACTGATCTTTTTCTAAGAAATACCTGTTAGTCAGTGGGCAATATAGACTTCTTGCTCCTGGTGATAGAGCCCAAAACCTCGCATGTGCTAAGCAAGTCCTCTACATTCCCAGCCTAAACTGAAATTTTATGAGTAGTACATATAACATGTTATTAAGTCAGAATTCCTGATAGTAAGATATTTTTTACATTCATTTGGAGAAATAAATTATTACATATACACACATATGCTTTCATTTGTATAGCATTTTTATTTAATACAACTCATCTGCTTCTATAACTTCTTAGGATATTGCAACTCTAAGAACAATTAAGAGAAATTTAAGTTCACAGTTTATCAATTAAAGAATTTACCTCTAGATTGGGATATTTTAGATCCCAATACTAGATTCCTAGTATTATGTATTTTTCTTAGTTGTTCAGTAAGAAGTAAGTACCAAACACTAGATTAGAATGTAATTTCTACATTGTTCTACCATTACTCCCCTCTGGCATTTCTACATTGTTCTACCATTACTCCCCTTAAACTGTGATATAATATCATGGGTAATATGGTAGTGAAAAGAGTGGAAGATAAGAGACTTGCACCAAGTGGAAGATAAGAGACTTGGACTCTAGTCCTTGCCCAGGCTCTAATTTGCTAAGTCATGTTGGCAATACCATGTCTTGCATAGAACTGATTTTATCTAAGAAATGTAGAATTTAGTACCGTAAAGTCATAAAAATCCCTTTCAGCTTTAAAAATATATAATTTAAAGAATTACCTGTCGATGTTTAGTCTGAGTTTTCATTTGCTTTTATTCCAAAATGCTTAAAATAAAGCATACATTTAGGGAACATAAGATATATACATAATGACTTGGAAAGCTGGATATTTATTTTAACAATGCTATGATTAAAATATTTTGGGGCCGAGCATGGTAGCGCATGCCTGTAATCCCAGCACTTGGGAGGTTGAGGCAGGAGGATCGCGAGTTCAAAGCCAGCCTCAGCAACTTAGCAAGGCCCTAAGGAACTCAGTGAGATCCTGTCTCTAAATTAAATACAAAATAGGGCTGGGGGTGTGGCTCAGTGGTGGAGTGCCCCTGGGTTCAATCCTCAGTACCAAAAATATATATATATATATTTTGGGGACTTTTAAAATTGACTTTAGAATTGCTAAGTACATTAAAAAAATGAGGAATATTATTTTGTAGTTAGATTCTACTGTTATTACCCAATTTGATAACAAATTCCATCTCCTTTCCCAAAGTAAGATTTTTTATTCTTTCCAAAATCTAATACTTTTAGGCTAAGATTTTCCCATTACTGAGAATGTGCATAGACATGTGCCACAAGCATTTAGTAAAACTAAAAGGTATTTCAAAAATTTTGTACCATGATATTATATCACTGTTGGAAATAGGTCTGTAGTCTTTCCTCAAGTCACAATTTTGACCAAGATGATAGTGCAAGAAGTAAACTCCTGGCCATTGTAGAATTTAAGATAGACTATTTTTATTACTGATAACACTTTCTTTTAAAAAAGATGTTTATGTCATTGTTAAGTTAAAACATAAAAGCATTTAAAAGAGTAGTTGGCAGACCACCAAATAATTATTAGTTAGCAATTAATTATTAGTAAGTAATCAATCATGTATCTGGTATACACTCTTGCTTTATATAATGCTTTCCCTAACTGTAGATTGATGGCTATAATATAGATCATCTGACAATGAAGAACTGTTCTATAGGAAAAGGAAAAATTATTTGGTTTATTTTTTAAACTTTTATGAGCTATATGTTAGAAATTGTTTTATCAGATAATTTGTCTTACACATTCAATGCATATAAAATAATACTGAATTTATTCAAGGGCTAGAAATATATTTAGCATACAGGCCATGAACCATAAAAACTACCAGTTGCAGTAAGGGCTTTATTTAAGGAAGAAAGGTACAATGTAAAGAGTAGATATTTCTTGACCTGATATTTGAATTTTAGATGAATCATTTAAAACTTAATAGAATTGTGTTGGAAATTAATGACAATTCTTACTGTGCTTCTACTATGCATTTTATTTTTACATGGTTTTAAGTTTGGCATTGCTTCTACATTCACATAAGGCTGTGTTTTTATTCTAATGATCTTTCTATTCAAAACATTAATTTTAAAAAAGAGCATTCCCATATTATTTTTCCACAATGGGACTTTGTCATGTTATTATTTTCCTATAATAAAATACACTCAAAATATTTAATTCTTTAGAACTGCTTATAAAACTTCTTCATGAAATCAAAGTGCTTGTTGTAAAATCACTTGGAAGACTGGTTATTGTAGTCATCTGTAAGTGATGGCATTCTTTTTATGTTTGATTACCACACAGTTATTCTCACTTATGCTCCTTTTAATCTCAAATTTCTCAGTGTACCACACAAGAGTTTACTTCGGTTTTTATGAATCTGTTATATTTCTTGTCTATTTCCATAGCAAAATGACATCAATCATTTATAAAGATAGTATTAATAATGAAATTTTTTGTAATCAAAAAAAATTTAAGACCACATCAGGCAATGAATGTCTTAAGGAAGCTAAAACCTTAATGTGAAATATCTGTGCAGCTCTGAAGCATACAATAAAGTACATCATTTCAGGAAATGGTAATTTAGAAAAATGACGAAGGCTTATGACCCCCTAGCCCCAAACAATTTTCATGTCTCTAAAAAAAAAAAAAAAAAAAAAGAATTTTGTTTTGTAAGGTTTCATTTGATGGAACCATTAGCTGCCTGGCTTCCTGTACTCCACAATGGAGCCTTGTTATAATATCCATGGGATCTGAGCCAGTGGATCACCTTATTGGTAAGACCACCTTATAATGAGGTGCTTTCAGTAACTAAACCCTCTTGGACTAGGGCCAAAATAACCCATCTTATACCAAATTTCACTGTGTAATAAACAAGTTTCAATGTATTGAAAAGAAAACAAAAGCCATATGAAACTTACTGTTCCCAGAAATTAAGCTTTGAATAGCTAATGGTAAGTACTGATTAAAAGAATCATTGGTTAACAATTTATAATTGGGGAGGTTTTTTAGTGCTTCTTTTTATAGTACTTTTTTTTTTTTCTTTTTGGCTTGGTCTTCCTTAAGGAATTTATATAATTTTGTTTTTCCCCACAATTTCATCATTTCACATTAAAATATTCTATATCATTATTTACAGATATTGGGGCTGGAGGTGTAGCTTAGTGATATGGACACATGCTAAGCATGTGAAGCTCTGGGTTCAACCTCAGCAATAATATACGTACATATTTATTTTTATATAACTGAATATTAAAGCAATTTGGCTCCTTGCTATTATAAAATACTGTGTTGTACAAGAGGCATACTTATGTGACCTGGGTTCCATCATTGTTAATATATGATTTATATATAATTGAAAGTTTTAACAGTATTCAGCACTGATTTATTGTTATTTGGGATGCAGTATTGTCTTAGTGTATTTTCCCTTTTTTCCCAACTGATGATACTATATTTATATTTAAATGTTGACAATCCATTTGAACATTAAGCTTTTTTATCCATTGTAAAAGGACCCAAGTAACCTGACTTAGCAACCAGGACTTTATTACAGTCTTGTTTTGGGAGCTAAATTATTAGCTAAAGCAGGAGGAGGTAGGAACTATAAAAGCTTATTTTGTGCCATCCTTAATATCATATTTGGAGATAAAGCATAACCATAAACTAAGCAATTATTTGTAGTGTAGGTTTACCAAAATGCAAATTAAAATAAAAGTGGTATGTTAATATTTACATTTTTCATTCTTTAGAGTTAATTGGCACTGTGTACAACCAGAGAAACAACAGTTGTACTCCATTTGTGGACAATGAATCAAAATAAATAAATTTTAAAAAATGAATAAACAAAAAAAAAGTTAATTGGCACTATAAATGGATTTTGCTACCATTAGATTTGTAAACATGTTCCAGCCCCACCTGCTAATTACTTTGAGTAAGCTATTTTACCTCTCTGAACTTAAAATGGTGATAAATAAAAACTTCATAAGAAACAGATCAAACATGAGAAAGAAGTATAATATATAGAAGCTTTTTTACATCGGGTGAGGAAAAATATAACAAGTTGAAAATCAAGGGAATAGGTTTTGAGGTTTGCCCTGCTACTTACTGATTGGCTTGGTCATATTACCTCATCAAGCCTTAGCTTTATTTTTGGCAAAAACAACAACTAAAAGTGAACACAAAATAATAAAAAGATCGTTGTGAGGATGCATGAGATGATATGCAAGATGTGAAAGTGCTTTATAAAGTTTGAAGCATTGTCCAAACATTGTCAGGAGAGTGAACCAGTTTGATCAAGTGCAATTGATATCTCAGTGTCCTGAAACTGAGCTTTCAAAGAACTAGTAAATTTGTTAGAATTTGGTCCATGTGCTGAAAAGCACTTTCACCTTTGTATTTTAAAAAGGTCTCTGTGAAGGCTGGGGATATAGCTCAGTTAGTAGAGCACTTACCTTGCAAGCACAAGGCCCTGGGTTCAGATTCCCTGGAATCTGAACACACACACACACAAAAAGTCTATATAATTTCTTTTTTACAAGTAAGACCTCAATATTATGACAACTTATTTCCATTTTTAAAAAATTTTTATTTTTTTATTTTTACAGGCTTCATTTTGATTCACTGTACACATGGGGTACAAATTTTCATTTCTATGGTTGTGCATGATGTACAGTCACATCACTATTGTTAATCATACATGTATGTAAGGTAATGATGTCTCTCGTTCCACCATTTTTCAAACCCCAACCCCCTCCCCATTTCATTTCCATCTACATAATCTAAAGTTCCTCCATTCTTCTCTCACCCCCCCATCCCCTATTTCCATTTTTATACCTCATATTTTTCTATCTTAAAATATGTGCATATCGCAAACAAAAATGATCCCAAATGATTATTGACATCCATGGATTTCAGTGAGAATATTTTACATAAGATCCAAAAGGAAAGGGATTTTTTTTTTTTTCTGGTCTGAGTTTGTTGCTGTTCTCCCAATATTGTATTTGCTGACTTAATTAAATGGAACTTTCAATTAATAATTCATTTCTTACACTAATGTGCTTAACTTCTAGACTAGCACCTTGTTCCTTTTCCATTTTTTTTAATCCTTGACACAGCAGCATTGAATTTCACACTTTTTCCATTCCTATTTATTGAACCTTTGCTCTTTGAGCCAGAGATTTTCTTTTCTTTTTAATAAAGGGTGTACCTTTACCTACCAAAGAATGTTGGACTTTTGCAGTTATGTTTGGTTGTCTATAAATAGTATTATTCTGATGCAACTAGATTCTAAAATATGAATTGGGTTTTATATCAACTAATTGGATTAGCCATAATGTTGGCTTTTTTGTAAAAGCATATCAATTCATTACCACTCTGGGACAAAATTAATTTTTCCTGTCTGTGACCCAAGGTAAAATAAGAAAAAGGATCATATCCACTAGGAATTCATACACCAATTCATATAAAGGTAAACATTCTGTGATAAGAGATTTAATAGAAGCATAGCACACAACAGTATTTTGTTGAGTATATGCACACTAGCATATACAAATTATAATTGTGTACAATACACACACACACACACACACACACACACACACATATATATATATACTTATTTTTTTGAACCCAAGGATGATCAACCACTGAGCCACATCACATCCCCAGCCCCCCTTTTTTTAAATTTTGAGACAAGGGTCTCCCTAAGTTGCTTAGGGCCTCACTAAGTTGCTGAGACTGACTTTGAACTTAAATCTTCCTGCCTCAGCCTCCTGAGCCACTGGAATTGTACCATTGCGCCTGGCACTAACTTTATTCTTAAAAATAATTTTTAAAAGACCACGCTGTTTTATATCCATTGCCTTTGCTAAAGTTTTCCCACCTGTGTAAGAATTCCTTCCTCCACTCTATCTGGAAAACTCCTATTCAACCTGAGAAATTCAATTAAAACATTATTTCTCTGAAGGCTTACCATGTCCTTCAACTATTTTAAGTATATCTCATCTAACTATTTTGCCCCCAGAGCATAACTTCAACATCATAATTTCAATACTGTGTTAAAGTAGTATATTTTTGCTTTTGTTTTCTGTAATTTACAAGACTATATAAAGTAAGACTTCGTTTATCTTTATTGCATCTGGCCTTAAAATCACTTGTTAATTTATGGCACCAAATAAATGAACTGAACTGTGCTATTTTGAAACTGGTTATGTTTGTTTAAATACTGCTTTGATTTTTTAATCATATTGCCTATCACTATTTTAGAAGTCAACAACTTTCCTTAAACCTGAGGTAACCAAGGCTCAGAGAGACAAAGGTCATTGGTAGCAACACACCACATGCTGCATTTTTTTATGTAGTTTAATTTATATTAACTTGACTTTCTCAAGGCCTTCTTAAGGAAAGGTATAATTGCAGATAGCCAAAAAGTGAATGAATTAAAATACTAGTGTAAAGACACACAATCACATTTTGACTACATGTAACCATAGAGTTTATTAAAAGAAGCAGTACCTGTTTGTGATAATAGATTTAAAAAAAAATTTGTAGTTGTAGATGGACAGAATGCCTTTATTTTGTTGATTTTTAATGTGGTGCTGAGGATTGAACTCAGTGCCCCACACATGCTAGGCAAGTACACCACCACTGAACTACAGCCCCAGCCCAATAGTTTTTAATGATATGTTTAATTTTCATTGTTACCACTATGTGCAATAATTGACTAACATACATCCATAACACACTTTAACAAATTACTGCCGGGAATGGTGGTGCTCACCTGTAGTCCCAGCTACTATGGATAATGAAGCAAAAGGATAGCTTAACCCTGGGAGGTGAAGGCCAGCCTGGGCAGCATACCGAGCCCCAGTCTTACATAAATGAAAACAAAAACCCAAATAACTGCAAATTAGCAGTATTTTAAAAGGAAATTAATATAATTATTTGTGTGCTGTGTCTTTCCTAAATCTTTTTTTAATAACATTTATTTTTATGTAGTGCTGCGGATCGAACCCAGTGCTTCACACGTGCTAGGCAAGCGCTTTACCACTGAGCTACAGCCCCAGTCCCCTAGATCTTTTACCTTGTTTTATTTTTAGGAATATTCTCTAAAAGGTTTTTCCCAAGAATAATGGGCCAATAAAAATCCAAAGAATCTTCCTGAATGTTAAACTAAATTGTGCAAAGCCGCTTTGCCATTGCTCAACTGAGTCAGCCTACACATCAGAAGAAATTTGTCATTAAGGGACAATGCTGCCCCTAATGGTTTATAGGCCACTTTTATAGTGCTAAGAGAAGAATGAAAGTAAACTTAGTTAATGACTGCTTTGCTTGTTACTCTCTGAAGTCTTCCAATGTAAATAAGACACCTTTACATTTTTATTTGAGTTCTGAAATGAAAAAGCAATATTGCTTTTTAAAATATGTTCTGCTGTCTTAAGAATTGCAAAGAAGGAAAAAACCAGAATCCCAAATTCAATTTGTGCAAAACAAAGGAATGTACAAATACAAATGTCACAATGGGATAGATGAGACATTGATCCATCTGTTTCTGATAATGACTCCAAAGAATACATTCCTATGACATTCAAATCCAAATTCATGCTTTGGCAAGCTCAACCTGAGCATCGGATGAGCAGTAACTCAAGGAGTCAATTACAGGACAATAGGAACTGGCTTGCTCCAGCTGCTTCTGGAAAACAATGGCCTCGGTGCTAATGTACAAACAAATGACCCATCAACCCAAGTCCTTTTCCCTTTGCATAAACTTCTCAGGTTGCCTGTTGTCCTTTTCAAATTTTCAAATCCTCTCAAGGCGACTTATCATGTTCATTTTCATCCTGCTATGCCTGTTTCTAATGTTTCATAGAAAGGACTAAACCACACATTGTTTTATCCCAGACCCTGAACTCATCCCAAAATAATTCTGAAGTCCACTCATTTCTAGAAGTAATATGGCTAAGGGAAAGCATATCACTCATATTCTAAAATACTGCCCCATCATCTATTATGTCCCTATTTTCAAAATCAATAAATTCATCTAAACTCTCTTTTCTACCTATTTAAAATCTGAGGGCAACAAGTTTTATGATAACAATATCCATTCATTCAACACTTAAGTATAAAAGACACTTAAAACTAAAACTTGGGATTTTCCCTGCTTCTACCCTCTCAAAGGTGGACCATTCATGACAAATCTGTATGTTTACTTTGGTTACAAATGTCTGCAGAAACATATGGTCAGATCATATGGTTCTAATAAAGTTTCCTTTAGTACTTTGCAGCTTTGACCAATTTCAATATTTTTTCTGGAATTGGAAATTCTTTCTTGTGGTAATGTACTCATTTATCAAAAAATGAATATGTGGTTGTAAAGAATTTTGGCTTATTGCAATATGAAAAATTGTAACAAGTTTTTCCGAGAACTACAACTTTACATAATTTCATAGTCATATTATTACACAAGTTCATCCCATTTTCATCTGTATGCCCTTGAGTGTAAAGTGAAAGGTCATGTTACTAATTCTCTGACCTACCTTACCCAGTCTCAATTCTGAATTTTCACTCTTCTATTTTATTCAGTGGACAGTGACTTCTAAGCACAAATGTAATTCCATCCCAAATAAAATTGGGGGAGCAGTATGTAAGAGAGGTTTCCTCTTGATCAACTGTCTCCATGAGTACCTCTGTCATATAGCACCATTAATTCTTGCTAAAGGTGGCATATGCTCACTCATGAATCACTAAGTCATTCAGCACCTGGAGTTTTCAATTCCTCCATGAAAATTTACGGTTATACAAATAGCAACACAAATAGAGAAGGTGATCCCTGAAGTTTGAAATTTGAATTGTTTACTTGATTGTTCAGCTGAAGAATATGAGAAACTTATTGCCTTGAAACCAGATGCACAAAGGTGACACCTATTATTGTTTTTACTCTGAAAGGAAAAATGCTATTCTGGCATATGTATTACTTTGCTATTTCTAAATGCTAGGAGATATTTGCATTTTAAAGTTTTTCTTTAATAAACTTTTTTTTTTAAAGTTCAGTACTGGGAATTGAACCCAGGTGAGTTCTACAACTGAGCTATGCCTCAGCCCCCTCCCCTTTTTATTTTAAAACAAGGTTCACAAAGTTACTGAGGCTGGCCTCACCTTGTAATCCTCCTGCCTCAGCCTCATAAGTAGTTGGGATTACAGGAGTGTACCACCACACCTGATTAAAATATCCTTTTCTTAGAAGAATATGAATTTTCAGAATCTATATTATTTGTATTATAGCCTCTATCATGGGAAATATTGCATTCTCATATTTTTATATGATGGAGTTCTGTTTTAAAACATGTTAAATTTTGGAAGGCTCCATTTCACAATATAGGATTTTATTATTATAAAATATGGAGTTTTAATGTTCTCAATTATACATAGTTTTATTTGGGAACAAGGAATTGTGTTTTCTCTTTTAAAAAAATTGTCTCCTGAGAAGGCAGTAAGTCAAAAGACCTGAATGTGTGTTTTAAACCCCAGCCTAATGTACTGTACTTTTACTTTTGCTACCCGAAAAGTTTTCTCATTCATAAAATGAGGACAATAGTACTTCACCGAGTAGCTATGAGGATAAAATTAAGTAATGATTTTACATAACACATGCTAGCAAATATAAGCTGTTACTCCCTTTTTAAAATTTAATTTCTGGACTCTTATATACTAATGTTAGACTAAAAATTCTTAAGATTTCCCCTTAAGTATGTTAATGTTTTTCAAAACCATTACAGTATCAACATCCAATTCACTTTATATTAGACCTTTACAAGTGAAATTGAGATGTTGAATCTTGTAGTTTGGGGTTTATGAAAAGCTTTTATATTTTGTAGGTGGGGAGACAGGTTTATCTTTAAATATCATCTGGAATATGAAAGAATTTTATTTAGCCAGCTATTTACGGTGTAGAAATTGTATCAGCCAGCTTTTATTCCCACGTCCTTAAATGGACTGAAATAACTGACCCTACATACACTACTGAGTCAAGGGTAAGTTTCTATATGTTCTTGAAGTTTAATATGGGGCTGTATATGCATAACTATGCTTATGCAAGGATAAAAGATATATGAAGTATTGCTGTGCAGATAAAAAGCATTAACACCAATTTCTTATTGATAAAAAACAAAAATAGAGTATGGTATACTATTAAAAATGAACTATTCCTGGATATATTACTTTAGTAAATTTGTCATTAAACCTTAAGTATCAGGCTGGGGATATAGCTCAGTTGGTAGAGTGCTTGCCTCACAAACACAAGGCCCTGGGTTCAATCCTCAACACTGGAAAAAAAAAAAAAAAAAAAAAAACCTTAAGTATCAAAGCCAAAATTAAAAAGGCACTTTGTATGTCAACATAAAAATGTAGACATATTATGCCAGTGAAATTACACTTTAAAAATTTGTATTGGTAAAGTAATTTAGTCATTCCTTTGTGTGTTTTTTAATTTACTCATGTAGCCTAATCAATATACACTAGAGAAGGATGTAACCCAGAGATTAGCCTCGTAAAATGAGGGGATCGGATTTCCAACTCAATGTAAACTCCTATTGCACATCCCTAAACCCCTATTGCACATCCCTAAACCAAGCAGATTCAAAGTTATAACAGTAATGTAAACAATTTGACTATAAATGCAGTTCCATCAGGGGAGGTAGTACTTTCAGCAAATATTTTCTATGGATAAAACTGGACATGTTCTTAAAGTGCTATGAAAAACATCACTTTAAAAGCATCAAATCCCAGGTAACAGTATATTTTTAAAATTTTAAATGTTTTTTTAGTGTAATATGGTGTGGCAGTAAAGAATGTGAACACGGCAATAAGACCAGTTGGATATCAAATTTTACTTTTGCCCTTTTAACAACTGCATGACCTTGAAGCAGTTACTTAATTTCTCTGCACATTAGTTTATTTCTGTGCAAAACTAGGCATATAATACCTAACCAATAGAGTAGTTATGAGAATTACATGAGTTAATTCATAAAAACACTTGGGATAGTGCCTGGCACAGTGAAATAGCTCCAAAGTATTAGCTAGTAATAAGTACAATGGCAATAATGATATATTGTTATTAATATTGATAGTACTTTAAAATAAATTCTTAGAAGAATGTGCAGGATCATTCATTCTACCAATATTAAGTACTATAATTAGAGGTTAGAATGTTTTCTCATTTTGATACTTAATTGCCTGATGATAGCTAGACACATGAACAATTTAAACTACAATATTCCTATTCTAGCATCATGAAATTGTATCACAGTCCCTTAGCAACAAGAAAGGATCTACTGCTGGGGGTTTTATAAGGTGAGTTTCAATACACATTCAGAGGAAATGCCATTTATAAGCATACAGTTAATTGAGTGCTCACAGGAAGAGCATAGTTCAGTACTATTCCTTTGTGGGCATGTGAATTATACCTTACAATTAATACTTCTCTGTGGGAAAAAAATAGAGCTTGTCTTTCTTCCAAGGAAGGGAAAATTGGCAGTATGGGAACACTGAAAATTTCTGGCAGAGTTGTACATTGTATTCTTTAAAAGTTACTCTTCCCAACTGGAAATGTAATAAAGATTTTGTAACAAGGTTTTGTTCCATTATCTGGCCTGATAAGAAATTTAGACAAGAAGGTAAAGCATAACCTTATTTTGGTAGAGATGAGTGGGAATTATTTTTCAAATATGTCCTTCTCTTTTATGGTTATGCCCATATCATAGCCATTCATTATTATACTCTTAGTTAGGAAATTACATCATTACTTATTATATGAGTTAATTGAATATAACCATCACTTGCATTCCTAAGTAACAGCTCACTTTTTATTCTCTGGTTCAGTCTTACTTGATTTTAGCATAGCAATAGTCAGACTTTTTTTCACTAATTTAATGTTTCTTTTAAAATATGAAGATGTTTGGGAGTCTGAAATGTGAAATGACTACATGAATATGTACTTTGTACAAATGAAGGATTATTTCTTTTTTCTGGCTTTACCAAAAAGTGGTGTTTATAGCTATCATTGGTGATTTTTATGAAAATTAGATGTGTTCGAAAGATGTTAATGTTTTTAACTAGATGGATCATGTGTAATTGAGTAATCAAAATCCCTGCAACACAGTCAAGATTTTGTCCATACCTGCAGCTCCCTGGGAAACCTCCACTTCCAGGATGTTGTGCCTGTTTAACAGAGTGGAAGGTGAGGGGCTATTTCTAGGACACTACTAAAACAATAACAGACTTGCAGCATCACAGCTACCTAAGGCTGTGTTTTAGGGTGGAGCATACAAGAGCCTGGCTAAGAATTCACCTAGAAATTGTGAAGATGTAGAAAGGTACAGAAAACCTTGAAAAGCTCTGATATGTTCCTGGGGATCTAAAAGGCTGCATGTATTAATAAGGCAGTGCATGTGATTATAAAAGATATGGGAAAGGAGAGGCTGGGACTGTAGCTCAGTGGCAGAGTGCTTGCCTAGCACATGGGAGGCACTGGGTTTGATTCCCAGCACCACATAAAAAGAAACAAAGGCATTCTGTCCATCTACAATGATGAAAAAAATTTTTTTAAAAATATGGGAAAGGAGAAGGTCCCACTCCAGTCAATCAACGCTAGCTGACTTTGAGGTTCCTGCACAAAAAGAAATGAAAGGCAAGGCTGTCTTGCACACAGCCTGAAGTTGTGGGACTTCTCATGCAAATTCCTCTTGGCAAACATAAAGGCAAGGTGCTTCAAGCAATTTTTTGGCTAGTCATTGGCTGACCATTTAATTTTGGTAACCCTGAGGTGACCACTAGCAATCCATGATTCAAAATAACTCAATGGCAGGGAATACAAGACCCATGCAGTTAGTCCAAGAAAGTTACTAAATAAGTAAACAAGAAAAACAAGCCCTGGAGAAGATGGACCAAATACCAGAATTGTTATAAAGTATTATCTAAAGTATCCACTTTTCAATGAAAAGTTACTTGACTTGCAAATAAATAGCAGAATACACAGGGCAAAAAGCAGTCAAAGAAAGTGTCCCTCAGCCGGCCCAGATTTGGGACTTAATAGAACTTATTAGGGATCACAACGAGCCAAGCGACCATGGACTGAAACCACTGAAACCAAAGTGAGTCTTTTCTCTAAGGTGAATCTCTTAGGTATTTTGAGATAGTGAAAAGCTGACCAGCACAGACCACTTTTCTCTTATCCTCCTAGAAGCACTAAAGGATTTTTCTCTGATCTTCAGATTGAGAACCTGACAGGGCTCTTAATTTTGAGAGAGAAAACTCTCAAAAGTGTGGGGATCCTCCTAAGACTGGGACCCCAGGATGTTTTTTACTCTCAGACTTGTCTATACTGAGCCTCCAGCAATTCGTTAATTATACTTGAGTTTTCTTGCCCCCACAAGGTTTCTACAGGTCTCCTTTTAGCTACCTGTCTGTCTTTACAGTTTTGGGGATTGACGTTTGCACTGTGATCTCAATCCCCTGATAGAAAAGTTGTTGATGTTCAGCCTTTTCCTCATAATAGAAGAGATGACTTCCAAGTTCTTTATACCCTGGACTGATCCCATCTCCATGTTTGAAGGAAATCTTCACAGCCTAAATGTCTAAATTGGCAGGATTTTTTCCCCTTAGCACTTGAAAGATGTTGTCTTCCAGTCCTTGTTGTTAATGAAAGATCTGAGGGCATTCTTATTTCCCTGTAAGTTAAAGGTCTTTTTATCTCTTACTGCTTATAAGACTTCTCTTTATCTTTGGTTCTTATCAGTTTGACTATGATATTTCTAGCTATGATTTCTTTTTGTTTTAATTTATTTTTGTTTTGGGATTTTTTGTTTGTTTTTTGTTTTTTGGTCATGGGAGTTAAACCCAGGATACTTTCCCACTGAGCTATATCCCCATTCCTTTTTATTTTTTATTTTAAGAGACAGTCTCCCTAAATTGCTGAGGCTGGCCTCAAACTTGTAATCCTCAGACTCCTGAGTTGCTGGGATTACAGATGTGCACCACTGTGCCCAGCCTTCTGAAGAATTTTGAATTTTATTCTGGAAGGCAATTAAATTACTCCAGAACAATTAATCTTGATTTCCAGCTGTTAGAATGTTCTGTTTTGATTTTGCACTTTTCCTGTGATTTGGTTCTGTGTGAAGTATAGCCTTCCTGAGGTTTAATTAATAAGTTCAACTGGGACAGGGGATGTGGCTCAGTGGCAAAGTGCTTGCCACCAAAAAAAAAAAAAAAAAAAAAAAAAAAAAAAAAAAAAAAA
>JAJEJO010000134.1:969037-979804 GCA_020662805.1 Glaucomys volans
CTGGGTTTAACTCCCATGACCAAAAAACAAAAAACAAACAAAAAATCAAAAAAAAAAAAAAAAAAAAAAAAAAAAAGCAACAAAACAAAAATCCTCAAGGGTTCCTCTAATTTAGTGGGACCTGAACTCCAAAAGGTTTCCCCAGCATCAAGCAGCAGCTGATATCTGCTCAGGTCTTTCTAGTTTATAGCTGCTGCTTTCTACTAGGCTGCTAGAGGCCTGCCTTGCAGATGGACAATAGTTCAAGCATTGACCAAGGACTTGAGAGATATTTGTACATTTGGAGGTGTTATATTCCCCAAAAAGATTCTCAAGTGCCATCAAGAGGGAGAGAGACAGCCCACCTTAATCCCTCCCCTCCTTTCCCTTCCCATAGCCCCACCCTAATCCCTTCCTGCACCCTATAAATGCTGGCAACGAAAGAACTAACCCACAATTTCCTGGCACACTGCTTTTAGGTGTAAGGGTGGTCATCGCTGGCCAGCTAAAATAAAGGCTTCTTTTGGCTTTACATGATCAGCT
Organism: Glaucomys volans; assembly: GCA_020662805.1. Lineage (NCBI taxonomy): Eukaryota > Metazoa > Chordata > Mammalia > Rodentia > Sciuridae > Glaucomys > Glaucomys volans. Next base: position 969,560 of record JAJEJO010000134.1, read on the forward strand.
TGGATGATTTTACTTTCTTCAGGTACAACATTTGGAGCTCCCACCGAGATTTAATTTCTCCATGCCCTCATGCCTAGATTGGCCTCCCGTGATGGTTGCCTTCGGAGCGCCCACCCTGAGTAGAGGGGAGCTCCTAAGAGACGTGCCTCAGCCTCACTCTTGGGGGGACTCCAGCCCATCTTCAGGATGCTCTTCTGGACGAAGCCACCTGGTATCCTGTCTGTTTCGGTGAGTTGGCTATCTGTATCTGGGGGACGTAGTGAGACTGGACGCAGTCGCTTACACCAGTCCCAGCTCAGGGCGAGACATTGTTCCTGCCCCCTGGTAGGCCTCCTCATGAGGCCTAGTCTGGTGAACCCCCTCATGGGGCCAGTCTGGTAGGCCACATGGGACCTAATCTGGTCGGCCATTGTCTGTCTGTATTTGTCTTGTTAGTCTGATCTGGGCGGCATGGGGTCCAGTCTGGTGCCTCTGGGTGGGGGCCTGGGGCCTGGTCTGCTCGGCCGCAGCGAGGCTAGCTGCCGGTGTAGCTGCCACGTGGCTTCTCGCATAGCCACTGCCTGGGGCCTGGTCTGCTCAGCCCACCACATGGCTGCCAGGTAGCCACCGCCTGGGGCCTGGTCCACTCGGCCGCCGGGTGTGGCTTGGGCCTAGTCTGGTAGGCCTCTGTGCGGAGTCTGGTAGGACCTCCGTGTGGGCCCAGTCTGGTAGACCGCATGGGGACTAATCTGGTTGTTGTCTGTCTGTCTGTATTTGTCTTGTTAGTCTGGTCTGGGCAGCCCCTGAGAACCCTGCCCACCGCCACCCTGAGGAGAAAAAAAAGCGAAAACGCTGCCATGAGGTTGCCGCACAGTTCTGTGTGCCTGCCTGGCGGGGACAGAGGAGGATGCCAGGGAGGCGCTGCTAGGCCCCTGGCAGCCACAGCGGGGCCCCGAGCCTGCCCGCTCCAGACGGCCATTGTCGCCTGCCCCACCGGGGTGAGGCTCACGCCATGGGAAGGCGCAGGAGTTGGCCCCCCCCGGGGGATGCATGCCCCTGTGGCAAGCCACGGGACGCCATGATGTTGCAGGGCGATCCACAGGAAGGGCCCAACTCACATTCAGAGTCGCCTCTGCCGCCGGCCCCTATGTGTCTGGGCTGTTTGTGTTTTCTGTTTGTTTTTCCTTGCTTTCTGTGTCACATCTCTTCAGGACAGTCTACTATAGGACAAAGTCAGTCAACCACATGCCCCACTGTTCTAAGTTGGTTTTTTAGATCATTTTCAGGACTTCCAAGAATGTGCCACTGACTGCGGAGGTTCTGTTAGGTAACTCTGCCAAAGCCATTTCCTACTTTGTTGTCTTAGATTCAGCTGCTGCTTAGTTTACTGTGTTATATGTTGAATCCTTACAGCACTAAAATTTGGTTTGTTATTGAAAGACTTTCTGGTATCTATCAGTGACAGATAGCCCACAAATAAATGGATTAAGCTGGGTATTTCCATGGTAGAGATGAGCGGAATGTCCAGAGTTTCCCTTTAGATGAACAGAGGTATGCAAAATATGTAAAGATGTTCATCAAGTATGTAAAGGTCAAGCTGGTTTCACATTTTGGGTCAGAGCACTTTTGTCCATTAAGCCTTTGGCACTAGCAAGGTGGAAAAATTTGAAGAAATTGATGATTCCCAGTATCAGATAACTTTTTAGGGTTTTGAAGCTGCAAACACTACAAGGTTTAAGTGGTCTGTGCCTGAAGCTCAGCAGTGTGGATCAGAAAAATGAAAAAGAGTATTTTATTTGAAATCCAGCAAAAGTAAATTGTAAGGTGCTTTACTAATTAACAGTTGTGTAATTTTTCCAGGACTCTTGTTTTTGAATTTTTGAGCTTGTGACTTTTGATCTGTCCTATTTTTATTTAACTCGAGTTTTTGATCATCTGTTACATTGCAATGGAGATAAAAAGCTACAAAGCCTTTTTGTGTAAAGTGTGTATTATGTTGTCTTGTGTGATATCGAATTGACATAAAGAGCGCTCAAAGAAATTAAAATGTATTTCAATTGGGTACCTCACAAGTCTCTAGGTGGTCAAAATAATAAAATGTTGATGTCTATACTTTTCTTCCACAGGAAAGAGATGGCAGATACTACTTGTCTGATCTTGGTTTTTACAGTAAAATAAGTAAATTAGATTTGATACATAAAAAAATTACTCAAATGTGTGTGTTAGAGACATCTGGTTAAACATTATTGGTGTTTTCATGGATTGGTAAATAAAAAGGGTTTAAAATTGCTTTGTGTCACTACTAAAACAAGGTTACTAAGATATTAAAATGGAATAATTTATCTAAATTCAGAAATTTCATAGGAGTTGTTTTAGAATACGAACAAAAAGAAGCCCCCAGAAAGGAAGGAGATATATTCACTCACTGAGTTCTGCCACTGGAGAGGCCTCCTGGGGTTTGTGTGTGTGTGTGTGTGTGTGTGTGTGTGTGTGTATGGTGCTGGGGATTGAACCCAGGGCCTTGTGCTTAGGAGGCAAGCACTCTACCAACTGAGCTACATCCCTAGCAGTTTGGAAAGGAAAAATAGAAGGTTCTAGGTATGAAAATATATTCAGTACAAGGAAAAAGAAAAATGTTTCTGGATAAGAAAGTCTGTGTGTAAGTAAAGGGCAAATTCCAACAAGTTTTTGTGTAACTACGGGGTTATATGTATGTGAGACCATCAATTAGAAACTGTTAAGGGTTTTCCTTAAGGTCAATTTTTTTTTTTTTTTTTGGTACTAGGGATTGAACCCAGGGCACTCCACCACTGAGCCACATCCCCAGTCCTATTTTGTAATTTATTTAGAGACAGAGTCTCACTGAGTTGCTTAGGGCCTCACTAAATCATTGAGGCTGGCTTTAACTCACGATCCTCCTCCCAAGTGCTGGGATTACAGGCGTACGCCACCCTACGCCACCGCACCTGGCCTTAAGGTCAAATATTAATGGGCTGATATAAACCAAAGTGTAATCAATATGTTAAAATGACAAGGATTTCTTTTTTATTTTTATTTTTATTTTATTTATTTATTTATTTATTTATTTATTTTGCAGTGCTGGGGATTGAACCCAGGGCCTTGTGCTTGCGAGGCAGGCACTCTACCAACCCAGATCCCCAACCCTGACAAGGATTTCTTTAAAAGCATTAATTTACTCTTAACATTGTGTCTGTACAGTTTTGTTCTTTGAAGCAATTAGTCTTGGAGTTTGGGGTTTATACTATTGTGGTTAAATAACTTAAAGTCTTGTACAGGGTCTAAATTTTTCTTAAAAAACTGAATTTGATTAACATCAAGATAATTGTGCTGTTGCTCTTCTTTATATATCAATGTGTCTAGGTACACAAATCTTTAGAGCAGAGAATATGTCAAGCTACTGTTCTCCAAATTAAACTTATCTGTGTTGGTAATTTCAAACTTATAGGAATGGCAAATTTTATTGGGGACTTGTTTTTACACTGAGATCAAAGTTTAAATGCAGATGTGTTCAGAGTTGGTGAAAGCCTGATTTGTTTAAAGGTTAATGTCATAAAACATAGGGAAACATTTGGTCACTTTGCTACACAGGGGGAGAATTAGAAGCTCTCAGCCTTTCCTTGATTTGTTTTGAATGCAGTATATTGTGTTGACAGCTGTTTACATGGATTCAGGAGGCAATGCATGTAAACCATGTAGAGCGATGTTCTAAGAGGAGGCAAAAGTGACTTCAAACCTGGAACACTGTGCCTAAGATTGTAAAAGACCCTGCCATACCTGAAATGAGGGTGTACCTCCCACCCTGAATGTCTCCAAAATGAGTCAGTTTCAGCTCATTTAAAGTTATATTCAAAAAGTTGTTTTTTGTTGTAGAATTACTGTGATATCAAATAGAAAATATAATATATAACTCAGGCAGGATTTAGGATGACACAAACTAGATATGTTTTCACTGTTGTTAATTCTATTTTGTATTTTCCTTGTAAGCTCTATAGCTGATGCCTGATTAATTGCAAAGTTGTAGACACTGAAATTAAAGCCCAGTACTCTTACTTTATAACTGGTGAAACTGACTTGCTAGATGTTTAAGATCAAACTTAAGGATTGAGATTAAAACAAAGGGACCAAGAAAAACCAGTATTTGACTCTTGCCCTCAGAGTCAGCCTGCATCCAGGGAATGAGAGAACTTCTCTAAGGAGTTTTGCAACTCTGGGTCACACGACCTCCTGATCAGGGAAATTGATGGGACTCACTGAAGAGAGAAGGGCCCCCGCTGCCACAGACAGAGCCAGAAAGTCAACACCGCTGCCTTCACTGCTGCCAGAACTCAGAGTTTTCGTCCATGCAGACAGTGGGCAAAAGACACCACCTGGTTTCTATGTCACACAGAAGGCACTGCTGTGTCCAGAGCTGAGGAAACACCGGCTGCCATTGGCCTCCAGGTTGCAGGAACTGCCACTGTCACCACCACAGCCAGAGCACAAGAGCCACTGGAACCCAGATGCCACCGCCACCAGAGCTCAGAGCATCTAGGACAGAACCCAATCTGAATGGATGCTTCTCAAGGCCTGGCTGTGGTCCCCGTGGGTAAGTGGGCAGGAGGAATACAGTCCTGGCTGCTCTCACCACGTGATAACCCATGCATTCCAGGCTTGTCCCCCAGAGTTGGAGACCCAGCAGAAATTGCTGAGCACCATGGAGAAGGAAGTAGAGCAGTGAAGCAGACGGGCTCAGCCCCTGCCCTCCTGGGGCTGATGAGAGTGAACAAGGACCAGCTTCCCTTTGCCATGAATGGAAGAAAAGAGCTGTCAGCTGTCCACAGGGAAGGAGCCACTGCCTTGGAGCTGCTGGAATCCGGGAGGAGCACTGCTGCCCGCCCCAGAGCACAGGAGCTATGGTCGCTGTAGCCATCACCTCCCTTGCATCCAGGCAACAGGAGTTGCTGTGAAGGAGCTGCTGGAATGCAGGAGCTGCCGCCACCCAAGCACAGGAGCCGCCATTGCCGATGCCACCTCCAGGATGCAAGAGCCACTGTCAACAGGTCCAGAGCACAGAAGCCACTGCCACAGACAGACTGAGGAAGTCAACACCACTGCTGTAGCCACCTCAACAAGGACCGACCTAGTGAATGGCACTAAAAGAGCTAAGAAGCTACTCTGAAATTCCCCACGAGCGACCCCTGTGGGAACTCGGCTAACTCTTAGGAGACAGGAACAAGTCAGTTTGACCAGCTTGGTCTTAAACACCTAGAAAAACAGTTAAAACCAAACCATAGACATTCTTGGGCATTTAAAAGAAACAATAGTTTAATGTAACTTAAGATGTGCTTGTGTTAGCCCCTAGAATAGGACTGGAGGCTACGAAAGAGAGAGTCTTAGGCATCTGATAACTATCAAAAGAAACTGCCAGAGTCAGAAATTTTTAATTAGTTTAAGGCCTACAGATCTTCCTGAGCTGCACAGGTAGGCTTAATCTATGTTCGCTAGTATGATTATCTAATGTTAAAGTTCCCAAATAAAGGCCTCAACCTCTCCAGCCTTTGATAAGCCTTGTTATGGGAACAACTCCTCAGTTCTTCCACCTAGTGAGAGATTGACTTCTATCCTGTTCATGATATTCATTGACATGTTCCAGATGCTGCAACATTTACTCTGTATTCATCTCATTTCAGTACTTATGTCTTTTTGTTTCTCTCTCATAGAAGCACCCACCCCAGATGACTTTACAACCTGCTCTTCCCAAGCAGACTTCTGCTCCTCATTGACCAGATTTCTAAAAGGAACTTCAAAATGCTTCACCAGACTCCGATCCCTTCCAGCTCAAAGCAGCAAGAACAGTCAGCACCCCCTCTCCTTGCTGCAGTAAAAAGTTCCTAATTAAGGACAGGCAGTTAGTATAGAATAAGAAATCTGGTCAAATTGAGGAATGGAACCCATCAGAGTATGGGAAGTTGAAAACTGAAAAACCACTAGTTTCCTAAACAAGGATTTGTTAGTGTGGATAAGACCAGTGGGGAATGTTATATTCTCCAAAATGATTCTCAAGGGCCATCAGGAGAGAGTGAGAGTCAGCCCCACCCTAATCCCTCCCCTCCCTATAACCCCACCCTAATCCCATCCAGCACCCTATAAATGCTGGCAACAAAAGAACTAGCCCATTATTTCCCGGCACACTGCTTTTAGGTGTGAGGGCAATCGTTGCTGGCCAGCTAAAATAAAGGCTTCTTTTGGCTTTACCTGATCAGCTTGGATGATTTTACTTTCTTCGAGTACAACAGGGGTTACTTTCATTGTGTCACAAACATGCCCAAGATTCCTCCCATTCAATCTCTAGCCATTCTAGAAGTCCCAAACACACTCTGTGTTTCCTTATCTTGATAAGGCTGCAACATTTTGTTGGAGGTTTATTCCCTGCCATATGAACCAGGATATTTCCTCAAGGGAAAAGCTGATTAAATGAAGATCTTCCCTACCAAGTTTCACATCTTTCAAAAATTGTGTCTCTTCAATTTTTTTTTTTTTTCTTTTTCTTCCCTAAAAATTTAATTCTTTATTCAGAAAGTATAGTTATTTCTGACAGAGGGGCTTAATAGGAGCTACTCCACAATTATAAGAGATCATCTCTTTTTAAGTATTATAAAATTTCTTAAGTTTTAAAATTATTTTTGAATTAGGATCCTAACAAGACATCTGCATTGAGGTTGATTGACATGTATTTTAAGTCTTTGTTAATCTATAGATTTTTCCCTCCATCACTTGTTTTTCTTGCAATTTATTTGTCTGATAAAAACAAACAGGTTATTTGTACAGTAGTCCCCCGTGCATTCACAGTAGAGACATAAGACCTCTGGCCTAAAATCACAGACAGTACCAAACCCTAAATGTACAATTTTTCCCTATACATACATACCTATAATAAAGTTTTATTTATAAATTAGGTGAAGTGAGATTAACAATAAAAAATAATTATATGAAATAATTTATGTGAAAGCACTCTCTTTGAATATTTTATTATACTTTAGAATTTAGCAACCTCAGCACACAAATTTTTTTCCCTTCCTTATTAAGAACTTTCATCTTTTCAATTAAAGGAATCTCTTTACAGCTTCTCTTTGGCATCTCCAAATTTCCAGCACCAACTCCTGTGCTTGGGAATCACTATGAAGAAAATAGAAACTACCTGAACACAAGCTCTATAACACTGACGTTGTGACTGTCGATCTGATAGCCAAGAGGGCTCCTACATTACTAATGGGTGGGTGGCTTACATAACGTGTACTCTGGACAAAGGGACAAGATGACTCACTGGGGCAGCATGAGGTTTTATCACATGACTCAGAATGATATGTGATTTAAAACTCATGAATTATTTTGTGGAATTTGCTTTTCAATATTTTCTGACTTCACTTGATCTATCTCTAAGTAATTGAAATGGTGAAAGTGAAACCAGGGTAGGTTACCGTACATTTAGAGTTTCTCACAGTCAATCTGGCTGTTTGTTGCCCTGTGGTATGGTTTAACAAGCTCCTCTCGTGTGTGTATTTTCCATAAATTGATAGTTACATAGAGACTAAGCAATTCTGCTTCATAGATGGTATTGTGTTTTCCCATCAAGAAGCATATAAGGGGCTGGGTTTGGGGCTCAGTGGTAGTGTGCTCGCCTAGCACATATGAGGCCTGGGTTTGATCCTCAGCACCACATAAAAATAAAATAAAGTATTGTGTCCACCTGCAACTAAAAAAAATATTTTTTAAAAAAGAAGTTTATAATGTCTGAGTGTCTCTTTTTATGATGCTTAATGCCTATGGACATTTATTCACTAGGGTTTGCAAAATAGTGATACACACGTTGTATCATCTTTGTTCAGTTATTGAATAGAGCACTTTTAGAATGAATTTCCCTTTATCTACTCTTTAGTTATTCGGAGGTGTCATTCAAATAGGAAAGTCAGGATGAATATTTAATACATTCTTTTACCTTACTGTAATGTGTTGGTTCACTTGCATCCTACAATAATTTTTTGGTTGTTTTTTAGTTTTACCATAAGCTCAGAAACTTAAAACATGTGGATGTATTTCAATCTGTATCAGATTTCTAAAATAGAAAAAAACTCAAATTTTATACACTCGTTGGTTAATATAACTGCATTCAGGAGACATTAGTTTGTCTCGAAGCACAAAATGAGGACCAAGATGAATGACACCTTACAGAAAAAGGTATTCAATTATTCAAACAGCTAAAAAACATATGTACAGATACTCTGTCAGTTTTCAGAGAAATGCAAATTAAAACCATAATACAACACCACTGTATGCCAAACAACAGACTAAGATGAAAACAGGAAATGCTAAAGATTCATGAGAATGTAGAACCAGCCAGGCGTGGTGGCATGTGCTTGTAATCCCAAGTAACTCAGGAGGCTGAGGCCAGAGAGTGGCAAGTTGCAGGCCCACCTTGGCAAATTAATGAGGCCCTGTCCCACATAAAAAATACAAAGGGTTGAGATTATAGCTCAGGGGTGACATCTCCCTTGGTTCAATCCTGAGTACAAACAAACAAATGAGTAGAACAGTCTGAATTCTCCTTACATTGTTAATGGTAATGTGAATTGGTATATCCATTTGGAAAACTTCCATACTTTCTACTAAGATTGGACATATGTGGATTCCATATCCCAGCAGTATTTCTGGATACATCCCAACAGAAATGTATACATATTCACCAGAAGATGTATAAATGTTTTGTAGCAGCACAATTCATAGCAGCAAAAAAGTGGAAGCAGTTGTAAATGCACAAATAATCCAAAAACCTACCACCAACAGTACACTGAGTATATAAATTGTGGTGTATTTGCACAAAGGGAATGGATGGATGAACCATAACTACAATTGAAAATGTTGACGTATCTCACAATGTTGAGAAAAAAGTGAGACCCAAGTTCAAAAATAGGCAAAATGAATGTGTCATTGTTCAAATTCAGGTAGTGGGCTGATAGGTGGGGATCTGGTGAATGAAAAGGGCTCCTGGTGTGCCCCTTGATGTTCAGGTTTTTTTTTTTTTTAATCTGTTTATGGGTTAATGGGTGTGCTCACTTTGTGAAAATCCAATGAGCTCTTACATGTGTGCTATACTTCAGTAAAGTATTTAAACTATAAAATATTGATATCCTCATCTAGCTACTTCCATACTTTATTAAGTAGTGCTTCTTTATATAAGAAGCTCTCAAACCCCATAGATCCAAAACATTTTAGGAGCATAAGTTTAACAGTCTCTTTCAGTTGCTTACAGTGGGTCATTGGTAGAAAAACGTAAGCAATGGAACTGCTGACTGATACGGTTTTATCATGCTCTCAGTATTTGGAGGTCAAACCAAATTAATTTTAAACTACTTGAAAGATCAAATACATACAACCCATAAAAAATGTTTCATCTATTATTTCCACAACTGATCAGACAGGTCAGCTGTTGAAAAGGTAGCCTTTGTAATAGGGTCTTTGCTGGTTTTTCAGGTGGATCCATGTTAACACATTTGATAAAATTTTATCTTTAATGAGCCTTTCTGGAATACCTGTCTGACCTCAATCTGAACAAAGCCTTAGTTGATGATGTTTGCAGGAGGTTAGCTTGGTTGTTTTCTCTGCTTGTATGTTTATCATTGAGTGTTAATCAGATTCATCATTAAAGATTTTATGTGCCACACAAAGGCGTAATTGGTTGGCTGAGTGGCTACTTTTTGTCTTGAACAGATTGCTAAAACTGCTTTAAGCATCATTAGACCAAGATGATGACCCTATTAATTTTTTACTTCTTTTCCATCAGATTAGGCCTTATTATTATGCAAACTCACTCTAAGAATTGTCTCAGAAAAAGTTCATGAACAGATTTTCTGCTGACGGATGTATAAAATAATTGCTAATTATATTAATGAAACTGTTTTATTTGTGTTTATTGAAGAGTACCATATAGAAGCTGTGAGTTAAAAGTAGTTTAAATGAGAAATCTGTAAATCAAGCATTGCTCTTCTATCTTAATCTATTTTAAATTCTTCTTTGATTGATAAAATGGCACAGAGGGGAAAAAAAAGATTCTTAAACTTGCATGTCAGTTTTCTCCTAAAATGAATCAATGAGATAAAAATAAACAAAATAATCAAGATAGTATAATTTTAAGCAATGCATTTATTAAAGCCACATTTTCATTAAACAAATTTTTTTCTTTAAAAACCACATTTGCCTGTATTCTTTTTT